>WEIU01017070.1:83738-195332 GCA_013389925.1 Aegithalos caudatus | reverse complement strand
CAGTACTAAAAAGCTTACATGTATTTTAAAGAAATAAATTATTATTTCTAGAAGAACTAGACAAGAGGAAAATGTCACCTGAAATGCCCTACCACACTACTTAGGGACACTCTGCTCCTCAGTATAAGCCTCTGCTTGGCATGTTTCAACTGTGATGAAGGTTCATGTGCTTTTAATAATTTTAGGGGAGTTTGTTATTAAGAATGTGGAGTTTTTTTCCTTAATTTATACTTTCACAATTTCGAAGTGTCCTGTGGATGCTGACACTGCTTTATGGTTCAGATTTTTATAGAAAGGTGTAAAATGAAATCTTGACCATTTTAATAGCAAGTGAACCTTCAGTAGTATTATATTTTGTTTATTTTAGTAAGAATTTTGATTAAATGATGTGAATGTTATTTGGAAGCAATTTAGCTAAAAACAGTCAACATGAAAGATAGTATCTGTAATTTGAGGTTCTGTGTAATGACTATTTGTGGGTTTTGTCGTAATCTATGCCTCTTAAGACCCCTCTTGCATTAACCTGTGCATCTCAGCAATGCCTAGATTTCTAACCAGAAAATTCCTACACTTCTTTTCTCTCTCTGTGTATATATATATATCTATATATATGCATGCTATTTCAGAATTACTGAAGGTGAGGAAATTGGCTCTCCTATGAAGAGTCTAGCATCCTTTTTTGAAATAATAATTTCAATATGTACACATCAGATAATAAGAGGTAGATTCTGTTTGCTTCAAACATACTGCCTGCAGTGTTTATTTTCCTGTCCTGTATGTTATGAGGAAAGTTTGACTTGGCAGGAAGAGGAATGTGTGTGAATGAGGTGTTTTCACTCAGTTTTTGGTTTCATATTTTTGCCTGATGTGCCTATCTAAAACCATGTCCAAAAGCTGGACCTTATTTGACATACATATGTTTTATGTATGTCTCTGTCATGTGTAGTTGGGAAAGTATTTTAGAGGCAAGTACGTAACATAAGGTGCTAGCTGAGAGTTTCCAGGATGTTTGTAGAAAATATTTTGCAAATTAGATTGATTACATATTTATTTCTTAGTAGCAATCTTGCAAAGAACTTAGCAATTTGCATATACTGATGTGTGTGGGTTTTTTCTTAGCAGTCAGTTCTTCCTGTCAGATAAACAGAGTCATCAGCCATCCAACTCTTCCAATTAGTATCACTGCTCATGAAGACAGACACATCAAATTCTACGACAACAATACAGGTATGCATCTTTCCAGCAGGTCTTAGCCATAGTCATTGTATAATACAAATCATATTCCCACTTCTGTTATGGTCAATATTATTCACACAAATGCTGAGCGATGTCAAGAATTGGATAGCCTCTGAAGCAGAAATCTCTCATCAGCAATAAAGTCTAAAGATTGCTGGCCCACTTAAAGCTTTGTTGGCAAAATGATAAGGAATTTGCATTACTCTGTCCATTCTTTTAGAACATCCTATGTATAGGTTTTATAAATATTTAACATAAAAGGCATATTTTTTCAAAATCTTCTTATGTTTATGTTTCTCCTCTTGGTTGTCTGTATTATTTTGCTCTTGAAAGCAGGAACCTATGGCACTCCTTTGGTGCTTCCTAGACCTCTGCCACATTCGACCCATGATTTCTTATTTTTAACATGAAATCATTGCCGTAATTATAATAAGCTAGGATAAAATATTAATTCTCTCTGAGACAACTAACATTATCCCCTATTCCCATGTAGTTTATATTCATTGCTTTCAGTATGCTCAACCCCTGCTTTCCTTCCCATTCAAGATCTTACCTGAGAACTTACTTAGTTTGCCTAAGGGGCAGATATTTAAAACATACAGTGACTGCAGTGTCAGGGTGGCTTAAAACAAAGGTCTCATAAAGATTAATGTTACTGCTACTGTGATTCTTGGGAACTGTAAACATTAAAACACTCACTTCTTGTATAATTTTAATGATTCAGTCATGGGACAAGATCTTGTGTTTTTATCAGCTGGGGTAGGGTCATAAGCAGTGAATACAGATAACAAAGTTAACTGCAGGAAATAACTGAAATAAATCTTTTCTTTCAAAGGAAAACTGATCCACTCCATGGTAGCTCACTTAGATGCAGTTACAAGTTTAGCTGTTGATCCTAATGGCTTGTATTTGATGTCTGGCAGTAAGTACATTCAGATTTCATTTTCTTTTTCTCATAATGGTGGCAGGTATGCAAATGATAAAGAAAACTGTTTTCCCTTTCTTTAGGCCACGACTGCTCGATTCGCTTGTGGAATCTTGAAAGCAAGACCTGCATCCAAGAATTTACTGCTCATCGCAAAAAGTTTGATGAGTCCATTCATGATGTGGCATTCCACCCATCCAAATGTTATATTGCCAGTGCAGGAGCAGATGCCCTGGCTAAAGTATTTGTATGACAGAGTGCTTCCCATTCAACTTTAGCTTTGTATATATTTAACCAGCTGCACAAAAGAGAAGAGGAGGGCATGAGGTGTTTTATCTTGCCCTATAATTCAGAGAATGTTTGTAAGTGTTTAGTTTTGCAGGGTGCTGTTTTCTAAATTGACGTTTGTTCTGGTTTCTGTGAGCTCAGCTGGTGCTGAGAGCTTGGAATCTCTCAGNAAAAAAAAAAAAAAAGCTTTTATTTAGAGGGTGTGAATTTTCGTCCAGGCAGGCCTTGGGTGAAACTAGGTTCTCTATTAATAAAATGGAGTACTGGAAAGAAGGGGTCTAATTGCATCAGGGAGTAGGAAAAGAGGGAAACTTCCTAGGATGCTTCTCATTGAGGAATCTTAATGTACTCAAATCACCTGGAAAAAGCGATTCAAAGTCAGTTCACATGCTCATTACTATATCATGTGAGAGGCACTTTGTCATCCCTTTGGTATGAATAGAGTAGATCTTGTTCAGAGAGCAGTAGTAGATAGCTAATCTCAGTCACCTGGCTGCTAGCCTAAGATAAATGCAATTAAAGGAAGGCAAATTACTAACATAATTTGAAATGCAGTAAAGTTTCTGTTACATCTTCTGTGTTTCTCAGTAAATATTTAGTTTGCAAAAAAAATTATATACTTTTTTTCAGACTGTATTAGCTTATGGCTAGAAACAGCCTTTAGTCTAAATCCGAATTAACAACAGACTGATGCAGTCTGTGTATGCTGTAGTAGCAAATTTAACTTATTCAGAGTTTAATGCTGTTTATTCTTGGAGATCTGGCACAAGAAATTATCACGAAGCTTTCCAAAGAAGCTGTCCTACGATTTTAGCTGTCACACATTCATCTCCTGTTTCTGTTCCTGCTAAAAAGGGTATCATTCTGGGCATTAAGGATAACAGTGACATACTTTGTTCGAAGATGAAATCTGATGTTTTATATGAGTCCTTTTAGTGGAATAGGTGAGAACTGTACAAAGCTCCATCAGTTTGGGAGATTCTGCTACTGCTAGAGATATTTCCCAGCTGCACCATTTGAGGGGCTTTTTACCTTGTCCACTTCACTGGGTCTATGTGCCATTGATTGGATTACCTGAAGAATGAGTGCTTCTTGTAATTACTCAGCAGATGTGCTTTGTTCATCTATTCAGAGCTTCTCTGTTGATTTGACAAATAACTTTTAATCCAATCTGTTAGTCTTTTTATCCCTTCTTAAAGGAAGGTGAGTGGATTCTTTTCTGTTGTGTGTCATCATCAGCATTATTACTCTTCATAAGCACGAATTGGTGTTTTTCTCTGATGGTAATAGAAAGCAGAATTTCTGCTGGAGTTGATTTCTGGTGCTGATATGAGTAGGAAAGAACCCAGTGCAACTCTTCATACACAGCCTTAGGTTAAGACTGGAAACTGATAAGTAAATATTTACCTTTAAACTGACAGGTCATAAGCAGGAGTCATTGAAAGATATCAACATAAAGTTTGACTATGTTGTTTTTAGAGTGCCATTTGGGGATGGGACCACATTTGAAGTTGATCTCAGAGTTTAAACCAAGTATATTATTTAGAATAAAAGGTTGACCTGTGCTGTTTGAGCCTGCAACAGATTATATGTACTGCTAAAATATCCTGGAATACCTTTTATTGCTCAGAATATTCACGTGTCACTTCATGATAATGATATGCAATATATTTCCTTAGATAAGATTAGAACTTTTACCATGAAACAGATGGCTACAATAATAATACAGATTATTTAGTTTTTATAAAATGTCTTGGTTATGGTGAAAAGGAGGAAACTTGGCTGCAAAACTGAGCATTCGATTTTGTGAGAATTCTGTGTACTTGACTCATATTCTTTCAGTGTCATTATTTTATTTCTTTTTGAAGAGAAAATTGCAAAGATTTATTTGAAAAATTCTAAAAGTTATGTATATTATATATGTGTATATATATTGTAAACATGTATTAAATGTGTCTAGTAAGGGAAGACTCCATGGGTGCATTTTAATGTTTTAGTATTAAGAGTTCTCTTGAGTTTGTGTATAAAAAGGATAATGGTGTGAGTATGAAATGAATGTTGTGCTTTTGCTTACACAATACAATATGTAGTCACAGTTGTTTAAATTGCTGTATATAGAAACTAATAGGCCAGCATGCTTGTTTTTAAAGACTGTCATTCTGATTACAATTGGAATGTAAGAAGTGGCTGTTCAAATGTGAATTGAAAGATGTTTCCTTCTCACTATTGAGCTCTTGCTCAAACCGAAAAGTGATTTTTTTAAAAGCTGGCAATAGCTAGAGGATGAGGTGCCTTTAAAAAACAAAACAAAACAAATGTAGCCTTACAAAGAGGTTGTGGAATATATATATTTTTGTGCTTGTCTTCATAATTGATGTCAATGTCTTTTTACTGTACTTGCTCACATACTTGTAGGACTGCAGGGTATTGTGCATGAGCCTGTCAGGTCTTCTGAGCATCATCATAGGAGATAGGGTTGAAAAAATTATTTAGGTTATCTAGTCCATATGCTTGCTAAAGCAGGGTTGTAGACTTGTGCGTTCTAATATTGTCTTGGCCAGTGAGATTCTATATGTTCTAAAGCAATTAGGCTTCCTTTTAAAGATTATTTCAATGATTACATCTCACTGGCAGGAGGATTAATGTGATATTTAGTAGCTATTTTTTGTAACTCCATGCCAATATTCCAAGCCATGTTTTGTGCCATTTTACACATTCTTCATAATTTGTAATTTGGAACCTGCATGCACACACTGGTTCCATCTGTATATTTTCATTCCTTTCTGCTTTCTACAAGCTATTTTTTAGTCTGCCTTTTTTTCCCGACTTTTTTTTTTTTTTTTTTTCACCCTTTAAGCTCAATTCTCCAAATATTGGTGTCCATACCACCATTCCATGTGCATGATTTGTTGGACTTAGTCTGAGGGTCATCTGTTAAGTGTGGTTGTTATTTGGTTGGGTTTATAATGCAATGCTTCTATGTAAGACCAAGCTTTTGATGTCTGACAAACTTAAATCGTATTTCTTTATTTATGACAACTCCTTAAGTTACATTTGAGCATTGCTGCTTTTCAAGTTTCTTCTTCACTTTTAGTATGTTATGATTCTTTCGCAGCTAGAGACTTAATTCCTGTTTCATGATTATCCTGGATCTTACAAGCTTTGAACTTCTGACCTCTGAGGGCACTAAATTATTTTTATTTGTTCCCCTTTTATGTGCAGTTCTTCCTGGTTCAGTGTAATCAGTAACTTTGATTAGTGTGATACATATGCTTATTGAAAGAGTAAACAAAACTGGACCCAAGGCTTATTCTTGGAAAAAAACATTTTTCTGCAATATCAGTATATAGCATTTTACCATTACTATTTTTCCATATCTAATTTACATGGCAATTTTTTAATGGTTAGCTCATATACTTTCTTGTGTATGTTAGCCTGTGCTAATGATCTTGATTTTACTCACTAATTTAATGGGAGAATTTTCAGTCCGTCTGTATGTTCAAAGTTGGTCCACTAAGTTTAAATACTCTCACTTTTAGTTTACTTCACTGGGCTGTTTGCTTTCACATATTTGATTCAGTTACCAAAATGCTTGCACAGAATGATTTGGAGCAGCTTGGAAGAAGTTATAGATGTATTGTGTCACTCTTACAAAATCATAGTGTCTGCATTTATTTTGGGGCCTCAGAGAGAAAACTTCCACATAAAAAATTCATTACTTTCATCTCATTCATCTTTACTTTGATAAAATATGTTGTTTAGCAAGAAGGCTGTAGAACTATATGCCATATACTGTAGGCTATTTTCTTAGGATGTGTATTTTCAAATAATGTTATGTTAAAGCAGTCCCATGTAATTTGGTTGAATAAGTGTGTGGTATTCACCATACAGCTTTGTGATTAGGTCATACAACACTGTTTTTCAGTTGTGAATTCAGAGTAACCAGGGACTTGTTCTTTTGAATGAATGTGTGAGAGATAAAGGATTTAGTTACACCACCTTTTCAGTACATTTGTTGGATCACAGATGTGTCCCCTTTCCCTGCCTCCTTAGGTTTTAACAGCGTAATTTTGGGGAGCAGCAATTTCTGTAAATTCATGTGTTCTTTGAGCAGTGTTTGGTGGACAGAAGTGTGGAAACAAACAGTTAAGTGAGCATAACTATTGGATAATCAAGTCTTGGTTTTAGTAATGCCTTTCAAGATGTGTATTTGGGAACATTTGCAGGCTGCAGCTTGGCAGTGTGTTTGCAGGCTGTCCCAGGTATCCAAGGGCCTACTTGGGGCCTGTGTGGAACACCTGGTTAACCTAAGATGCATTAAGGAAGAAAATGTAGCCATTGTGATTGTGGTTGTCCCATGGTGAAATTTGTGGCTGTTCAGCGGTAGTTGGTTTGAACTACACTGTTAGAAATTAAGAAATCAGAATATGATAGTTAACCTCTTCCATGTGGTAAATTGGTTTGTATAAAGGTGTGGCAATCTTTGACATGGCAATATGAGTTTTCTTGGGCAGCTGCTGTTCATGAGCATCACAGAGATGCTCAGCATAGTTATTACTATTGAGTGACTGAGAGGATGAAAAGATTTCCCTGAAAAAATGCTCAGATGTTTCAGGAAGATCCTTTTTTCCATAAGGATGTGAAAGTGTTGAGAATATTTTTATCTAAATCCAACAATGTGTTTAGTTGAAGGGAGTTACAATAGGTGAACAGTCTTGACTCTTTCATCATCAGTCTCTAAGCTTAGAGAAAGCTTAAACAGAGTTATGGAAATGATTTGCCTGTAAACTGCCAGTAAAAGCCTCTGCCACATTCCTACTGAGCAGCAGAGACACTGATGGACAGCAGTGTTGATCCATCCACTTATGTAAGGGGGTGTTTTATAAGAAATAACCCCTATTGTAAAAGTGTTAAATACAGCAGAGCAAATGAACAAAATCCAGGAGGGGGGTGGGGTGTGGAAGGACTAGGATGACTTGTGTAAATAGTCCTTGTTTGGGCAAATGCTCATGTTCAGCTGGTGGGAATGTTCCCAGGAGAGAGGATGATTGGAAATGTGACCTTTAAAAAAATGTCTGTGCCTGTGCTAATGAATATACCTGTGCAGGTTATCTATCCTTTTGTGCAGATTATCTTCCCTTTTGGTATCTTCCCACTTAAATTTTCCTTTAGGATACATTTCTTGAGAATCTTAAAATCTCGTCTGCAGGAAACTCTTACTGCAGGATAAATTTCATAAAGGTCTGCTGATTTTTCTCTTGGAGTGGTTTTTTGAAGGGTGGTAGAGTTTCAGCTTCAGCCACACCCCTCTCACCACCAAGAGGCTCCTTACACCTAGGTCATTTAATTCTAGTGTGTTATCTCAGCCTGCCTTCTGACTTGGTTTTGCTGCTCTGTAGTCAGTTGTGAAAGCTTATGAGTTGCTGTATTGTTTAAAATACTTCTGAGAGTCTGGATTCCACTACATAAGGCATAAATCCAGTTGAATAGTATAATTTGTGGGTCTCATCTGGTTTGTTGTCAGGAGAGACTTGTTGTTAGGCTACAAAATCCAAACTATGGCTGAGCTAAAAAGGAAGGCGTTTAATAATATTATATTCTTCTTAGCTCAACTTCTTCCTGCTTAAGAGTAGATTGTGTTAGACTAGTTTTGCCCTGCTCATGCTGCCAAGCCATGCTGTGATCCTGGGAGATCACACCAGTGTTCAGACCATGTCCTGTGCATGTGTTTCTAAGCTGCTCAAAGCCTTGTTGTTGATGTGGTCTTCCAGGCCAGTTGTCTTCAATTCCCTCAAGTTTGAATTGCAGGCTCCCAAAATTACTTCCTGGCTATTTTGAGTAGCCCTTGGTCCTCACACCAGAGTATTACACTGTGGTGTTGAGAAAAGATTTATACAGCTGGATTTGTGCTATTCTGAAAGGGAAAGGATAACTTATTGCCAAGCCAAATATTGTCATTATTTTTGGATTACTTGTGAAAAGCAGCCAAAATCATTGTATAAGGGATAAATGATGGACTTCAAGCTAATATTTTTCCATTAAGAATTTATTTTTTTATGCTTCCTGTCATCGAGATACAGTGCTTTCAAATGTAGCTTGTTTTCAGATGTATGGTTCCTAGAATTGTTTTCTTGCAGTTGAACATTTGCAAATGTGCATCACTTTTGAAAACTGTCTCATACGTGTTAGCACTTCTTTTGGAAATGCAAACTGAGCATGTTAGCTACTGATTTCTTGTACCTTTATAGTCCAAGCAGACTGAAAAACAGTCTTGTGCTATGCTTTCCTTGAATAGTGCATCTGAAAAAAACTTGTAGAAGGAACTCCATGATGAGATGACTTTTGTTGCTGGAAGGTTGTCTGTTGACATTTGTCAGCTTTGCTTTGTATTTTGCGTAATTATCTTTAGTTGACTGTCAGGTTAAAAAAGACAAATTTCTTTGCCATATGGACTGTAGCTTGGAATTTTTATTGTTGTTGTTGTTGCTTATATTAATCCACGTTTTTCTTTTCTACTAGAACTTAGAGATACCTGACAGCTCTCTTTATGAAAAGTTACTACAGGTAATAACCACTAACACTTTAGTGATTACAGTGGCTTCCCTTTTGTTTTGGATCACTTCCGTGGCAGATTCTTGATATGAAAAGGCTACTGTGGCTGATATAAAAACAGCTAAAGGAAATTAAGATTCCCCTTCAGAATTCTGCTGAGGTTATGATTTTATACACCAATTTTGAATGACTACTTTGAAACAATGTTGGGCTTCAAGTGTCTTGCAGAATTTTGGATCCAAATGAGAAATACCTACTTGTTGAGTAATAGTCTGCTTGTCAGTTTTTCGTGTATCGCTCAGTACAAGGCCGTGTCAGAATTGCAGTACCACCAAAATTACCTTGTTTAAATGCAACTGTTGTACAAAAGTGAATGTTATTTTGAGTGAGAAATTCTGTTTCCTAATTTATAAGGAAATTGTTTTCTTGGGAGTAAGCATCCATAAATGTAATATATTTCATGATTTTGAAAAGGCTTATTAATCAGGGGACATGAGAAAAATGAAAGTGATTCATTCTCCAAAGATTTGTTTAGCGTTTATTATTACAAGTATAAATTTTTGCTTTAAATGGAAATGCTTCTTCAAAAACTTAGCATTAAACTTCTTACTAAAACTCAGTAGTTTAAAGTGCTGGATAAATATCTAAAATGGCAAAGATAGAAAATTCAGAGGGAGATTATTTTGAAATATGCCAGTGTAATTTTGAGCTTCTCAAGTGCAGCCCTGAATTTTCTCTTTTTCACTGCGATTCATATTTTGTGAAACTTCTTGGATAGGTTATATTTAAAGCTACATTCACTTGCCTGAGTAAGTCAAATAAATATTTTGTCATTTAAAATTATATAGATCTGCTTATGTTAGTGTGCCATTTAAATGAGACCCCATTGAGGTAACCATGCAGGTATTTGTGTTGGTATGACAGTAGTGGAGTGGGGTATCTGTGTACTGTACCTGCATTCTGTGCTGAGCAAAATCACATGGACTTCCAGAAATAAGCAATGGTTTTTAAGAGCAGCTTTATTTAATGTTGCAGCAGCAAGTGTCATTTGTACCATATAATTATGTAAATTGGGTGCTAATAAATACTATTTTTCAACATTTTGCATTGTGTTCATAATTCTGCATTTTATCACAAGATGTTTTGGAGTGAGGAGGGGGAAGGGAAGTGCATTAAGAGTCAGACAAGTAGACTTGCTTGGAGGGGCTTGAGGTAACTCCACGTGAAATTCCTACTGAGCTGTGCAACGTGTTACTGTTCACAGGAGCGCCTCGGTTTTTCTGTTCTCCGTATGTCTTGGTTTCGTACGGCTGCACCAGCTCGGCTCTGTTGACACCCCGCATCCTTCCATGTGCTGAGGCACGTGGTCCCCGTGTGGGGGTGAACGTGGGGTGAGCAGACACGCGGGGTGGGTGCGGTTGTGCAGGAGCTGGTCTGTCAGCAGGCGCTGCTCACAGCCAGACACGTGGCTCTTCCCAAGGACAGCGTTCATTCAGCGTAAAAATAAACGCGTGGTTGTGCCCTTGGGGAGAGCAGGAGGGAGAGCAAACCGCACATCGCAGATGGCAGCTGCGCTGCTGCAGGAAGGGGCTCAGAACGGCGCTGCGAGGGGGTGGCAGGAGAACCTACACAGAGCTGAGCAGAACAAGTTGTTGTCAGTGAGCCCGTCCTGTTTTTTCTGAGCCTGTAGGTGGGATAAGCGAAGTTCTCGTCTTTTCTTGGTAGGTATAAAATAGCCTATTTTGGTCCTACTCATCTTCCTACCTCATAGGAAAGGAGGAATTTCTATGAATTGACAGTACAATCTCATTCACACCAGTGTGAATGCCTCTAGAAGATTCCTGAGCTAGGGGGAAAGAAGATTTAGTAAATAACCTATGAGCGACCCTCACGTGTGGGAGCCCTTCTTAACATGCTTATGGGTTTGCCTATGAACAAGACATGGCCCTGTGATGATTTGCATATGAGAAAATGGAATATGTTTGGTGATAGAGTGGAGCTTCTACAATTTCTTGTGCTTAAAAAGAAGTAATTTCTACGCCTGCTGGAATTCTTGAACTGCATTATCAGAGTTCTCATTAGAAATCTGAGAAGGTTTAAACTGGTGTTAAGAAAAATAACATGTTTCTTGCCATTCAGTGACTGACACAGTTGATTGTGAGCAGTGCTGCTGATGCAATGCTAAAACCCTCATCCTCCTTCCTTCCCTAGTTTAACAAGGAAAAATGATTATTTTGAGGAATTTGAAGCATTCAGCTGCATAGACGTACATTTGTAATGTTTTCATTATGTAGAGTAACTTAGCAAATGTAAGTGGCCTGATACTGTCCAAGCTGTCTCAAGATGAGATGGGAATGAAGAAGAAAATAATCAAGTTGTTTCCATAATGTTGCTCGTGGACAGAGAAAAGTAGCTAGCAGAATGATAGTGGCTATGTTCAACCATGAAGTAATTTAAGGTATGGATACCACAGCAAAGTGACTTAAATTTGGTGTCTAGGTAATACTTCTGATACTATCTGCTCCTTGCTTTGACTTTCTAAGTAGATAACGTGGATAATTTCCTGTAGGGTTACAGGTAGGGTGTTAAATCATCAAATATGTTTAGATTGGGTTGATCCTGGCTGGATGCTTAACTCCAGAGCTTTTCCTGATTACTGGTATGGTTCCTCCTGTGTGCTGGAGAGCCTGGGGGAAGGTGTGCGAGGCAGAAGGGGAAGCTTGTGTGCCCACCTGTCAGCAGCAGCCATGGAGAAACTCTTGCCGAACCAGCAAAGCAGCAGCACCTGAGGAGCAGGAGGTGCACACTGCAGGTGGTGCCTTCTGTGCAGGGTGGCACAATGACAGCAGAAATGCTGTATCCTGCTCTGGGGAAACAGGACCTCGAGTTACTTCTCTCTGAAGAGATGGCTGAACTCTTAATTGAATCTGATGGCTTACTGAAAATATTGAGTGGCTAATGCTGGAGTTGGCAAGAGTTGCTGAAACTGAGCTCTGCCGAGGCTTCCAGAGCATGGATGTCAGTCGGTATTTCCAGGTGGGTGTTGTGCATTGTGATTGCTGAGCACTGATAAGTCACCAGCCCAACTCTGAGTTCAAAGATGCTTATTTCTTAGGGAGAGGGTGATCAGACAACACCTTCTAGAATGTGTGTGCAGTGACTTGTTGAGGCAGCTCCATCTCTTGGGGATGCCTCTGCCAGGCAGCAGGTTCCAGTTTACTGGTCAGATGTCTGAAACTAAGTGGTCCAGCATCAAGTGACTGGACATTTAGATTCTCTTTTGATTCAGTCTGACATCTAGAAAGGGTGTAGAGTGTTATTTTCTTGTGGGTTTGTTTTTTTTTTTTTTCAGCTTCCTTTAGAAGTCTGGTTCCAAATAAGACATGATCTTGCAGACCTTTGACAGTAGAAATAATTTTCATGCCCTTTAGTCATTAGGCTCTGCTTCATTTTTACTGATTCCTCTGACAGGTAATTTTGTGGTCGCTCATTCTAAGGATCATTTTCATCTGAGTATGTAAAAGGAAAGCACTGAAGCACCCAGGGCTTTGCCAGTCTTGCTGTCTTCCATAATATAGTAACAACATCAGCTGTGTTTCAGAAACTAAAATGTCATGGGCTGTATTTGCTGTTTATTTTTTAACCCCATATGAGATGACATGCACTGCATGTGCCTTTAGGACAATTTTATTGAAAAAGATATAGAAACTTACGTTGATAAGCTCAAAATAGCTTTTATACATTACAGAAGGAGTTCTGCTGCTTTTTTCAAACAAATATACCCCTTTGAACATTTACCTATATATGTAAGTTAACTTGTTTTTTTTAATAAAACAGTATTTAGAGACTAGTAGGTGGCAAGCGATTGCTATGAAAGGTAAAGTTGAAGAGAAGTGTTCTGTGATTGCATGGGAGTATTCAAAATTTTGAGACTTAGGCTTAAGTTTACAGTGTTTATGAATAGGACATCTAAGTTTAGATGAGAATTGGATTAAACCACTTTCATAGTTTGAGCTTTGACAATTTGAAGATCATCCCAAGAAGTAAATAAAAATGCATGTTGAGAAACAAGCATCGTAGTTGTTCTGTAAACTTAAGATAAACCATTTGAACAACAACAAACCCTGACGTGCCCTTTATAAATGCTTGACAAAAGATAGCTGTGCAACTTTCATGTGAAAAAGCATTTGAAAGCTTAATGTCATTGCTTGAAGTTTAAGCTTGAGGAAAAAAACTTTTATTCCATATGCATATATCTCTTGTGCACATCCTAAAGAACATGTGTGCTCTAGCTGTTCCTCATGTCTTGGCCATCACTGCTGTGCTTTTGGCAGAGCACAAGTGAACCATTGGGGACTCTCTGCAAGGTACCAATCTTTGGTGCTGCAAAGGTACATTCAGTATGGAGAACAATACGTGGTGGTGAGCTGCTGCATTAAAAATTAAACCACAGTATTAAGAGTAACTGTAAGTTAGGATTTAGGCCTTCTTCTCAGGCAGCCCCAAATCAAGCCCCAAACAAACAGGTTTTCAGACAGTAAGTCTGGCGTCTGAACTGAAGTCCGCTGTAAATTCAGCTTGTGGGTTTGAGTTTTGTCCAGCCCATGTGATGTCCCTTGTTGACAGAGAAAGATGTGTTCAGAACAGTAGTGAGGAGCTGGGTCAGGAGATACGGAATATCAGGAGTTGCTCTGCTCATGCCTAACTTTCCTTAATCGTCTTTTCAAGCCAAAAGCTATTGTTGTGAAGTGCTGCAGCACAGATTAGTGATAAAAACTCTGCATACAAATATACTTGTGGAAGCTGAGTGTCCTATGCTTTCAGTCTGGGCAGAGTGGTTGAATTGATGCTACTCAGTTGCAGCTGGAACTTAATGTTTCTTCCCAGGGGAAGTGACGAACTGTGTAAGACCACTGTTGCATCCAAAATTAGTTTTGGTAACTTCTTCAGAGGACCCCATCCTGTCTTATGTTACCCCACCAGGGCGATCATGCAGAATCTGCTGTTTTCAATAATTTGCATTATGCTTACTTAGTTGACAGGTTATGAGTACTTCAGTCATATTTCCAAACATAACTTAAAAATTGTGCTACTTTTGCTGATAAAGAGCTTCCCTTATGGCAATTCAATTAGAATTTATGTGGCTAATAAATATCTTGGCTCATGGTTATTAAAACTATAAATGCTGTTAAGAGCCTGATTTGCAAGTAAATATGGCAAATTTGAGTTTTAATTTCTTTCCATTTCCTGTTAGTTCCCCAAGCCTGGTACAGTATGGCTTTGATTGCTGTAAGGAGTGTGAACACTCCTGTTTTTATTGGTTCCTTTGATAACTTTGCTTAATGAATGTATTTTCTTAAATGGTACTGGATGGAACATAACCAGAAACTGCTGCTTCCTAAATAAAGTGCAGGTTTTTTGATCTTTCTACTGTGTCCCTCCTCCCACACTGACTAGTGACATGGGTAGTTCTCTGTTTAAGAAACCACTGTTTGTTCTGACTGATCCAGGGCTGTATAGGTACATTTTGGAATCAGTCCATAAAAGAGAAGTCAGTCCTAAATTTGAAGGAGAGTGTCTGTAAAAGCTTGAAGTTCTGCTTTACCTAGTGTATAATACAGAACTTCAGATAATTCCCTCTTAAATCCTGTTAATGGCTTTTGAATAGCTCTTCTGGCACTAGAGACTGCAGTTCTGAGTGTTGGTTTAATGACTGAGTGGTGGGTCTCAGATGCTTTTCTGATTGTGAGCAACTTAAACCCACATTTTTTCTCAAAGAGTCTTCTGTGTCCTGGCAACACCCCTGTGGTCCTGCAGGCCTTGAACCACCCAAAAGTGAAGAATGAAGCTGAGGGGAAAAGACATTTTTCAAGATCAAGTAATTAATGCAGTGTTATGAGAGACCATATTACAGGTCCTGCATGTTGGCTGCCTTGTGGATTTGTGGCTTTATTGGAGTTTTAAGGTTGTAAAGGAGGCAAAGGGTTGTAGGGTCCTAGGGCTTGAACCTTTCCTCTTTGTTACTTTAGTTTCTCAGGCTTTGGATAAATCCCTGTGCTCGAGTTGACACTAGCTGAAGCTTAACTTACTGACAAGACAGCAGTATGGGGAGAGTACCTGCTTTTAAAAAGGTACTCAAATTAAGTTGTGCTCCCCCTCCAAGAGAAGTGTCTGGTGTTTGAGCCCTGATCTGTGTGTCATCTGGTGGGCAGTTTCTACTATGAGTTTCTACCACTGCAGCTCAGCAGCTTGGCCACTCACTGAAGGGACCTGGTCACTTCAGGAGCAGGTGGCACTTTTTAAGGAACTTGTGTATTTCCAAGGGTGAGAATTGGGCAAGCTGGAGCTCTATGCTGGAAGCAGCTCTTTAGACATCTGCAGTTATGTTTATGTTTATGTTTTTTGTTTATATTTATGTTTATGATTACTGCCTCTTCCACCATCCATCTAAATCAGATTTTCTGATACCCACAAGGGAAAAAATAAATCAACAATCTACACAGAGCATTATCATTCATAGGGACAGAGCTGCAATCAACCTTACTGACTGGAAAGTGCCAGAGGGAAACACCTCCAGTGTTTCTTGAACTGAGGACTGGCATTATTTCTGTGGCACTTGGCGTGCCTTCAGCACAGCACCCAAGGGTCCTGCCTTGCTTGAATCCATCAGTTCCGTGGCTGGGAATTAAACTCTGTGCAAATGTTTTGGATGAGCTGATTAACATAGCGGTAGAGGTTGTCAAATTCATCCACAAAGAAGGAATGCTCCTTAGCAGGGTCTGATGCAATGGCTTCCAGTTCATCTGGGGCTGCCCAAGCAACTCCAACGGAATAAGCAATGACTCCTGGAAAGAAACACAAAATTTACAACAAGCATAAAAGTTTTCATCGTGGTAAATCTAATTTAAGACCAATACGGTAAATGTAGTTTCCAGGCCACAAAAAATGGGCAGTAAGTTTCAGTGATCTCTGTATAAAGTAGGTGTTTTCAAATTGGAGGAAACTTCTAGCTTGTGCTTTGGAAGTACCTTTTGCCAAAAGCAAAGAGGTTTAAACAAAAAAGTTTAAAAGTTTTTTCTCTGGGTCTAAACAAGAGATCCAAACAACAAGAGATATTGTCCAAGGGCAAATGTGTTGGAAGATATATGTATCTTGTCTAGAAGGCCAAAGGAGTCCTGTGTTACTAAGACAGCAAAAATCCTTTGATTTCCCCTAGACATAGTTGCGTTTATGATGATCTATAAGCTTTTTTTCTGAAGTTCCTTATTCAGCTATTAAACAGATGCTGATCTTGTTGGAGCTCAGTGGGACCCCAGGGAAAAGTACTACTCTTCCTTCATAAGGTTTCATCCAGTGCCTTCAAATTATAGCAAACTGCATTTATCTAACCTGGCTGAGTGCTGAGGCACGAGGGGAGGGCAAGCAGCGATAAATGACCTTACCATTTTGGTGAGCTGCCATGGCTGGCAGGCTGACATCATCGTAAGACCTGCCATCTGTGATGAGAATCATGATCTTCCTTTTGTTGGGTTTGGACTTGCTGAACAGCTGCTCCGAGGCGTAGCTGATGGCTGCTCCCGTGCTGGTGCCCCCACTCCAGTAACTGATCCTTTTGATAGCGTTCAGCACGTCCTGCTTGGTGCTGTACTTGTCAAAGCTGAACTCCAGCCTCTGCTCGTAGGTGTACTGCACGGCTCCGATGCGCGTGTCCGTGTCCGAAATCTCGAACTCCTTGCTGACGTTGGCCACAAACTGGAGAACCGTGCGGAAGTTGCCGGTGCCGACGCTGCTGGAGCCGTCGATGACGAAGCCGATGTCGGCGGCGTTGAGGCACGTCTTGCTGCACGCCAGCCGCTCCGTGTCACACACCCGCTTCACCAGGGGCTGCACCGCCTTGTGCAGGCTGAACCAGCTGGGCACGGTGATGGAGTAGAAACCGCTTGTCCTGCACACTGCCTGCGCGGCAACACGAGGATAAACGCAATGGGAATTCAGTTTGCCTGGTTCAGCTGGGGTATGTAGCTAAGTTGTAAATGTAGGCTCCTGGAAAGAGCAATGCTGGAGTCTGAAATGGCCTCTCCTGCAACCACCATCTGCTCCCCTGGGAAATGATGTCAGTGTAACATCACAGATACTTGTGTAATGTGACAGTTTTCCCTGCCTTTTTTTAAAACTGTGGGATGGAGCTGATATTATAGTAGTGAAATAACTGTAATAAGCAAGTTTGCCACCTGTCAGGCTTTTTTATGTGAGTTACATTGTTCTGGGAAAAACATCCAAATCACAGAGATGCTCTTAGCGTGGCTCCCATGGACATTACAGGAGCCTGTGTGTTTGCCAGGTGGCAACTTCAGCTCCCATCATTCAGGACAAGGAGGGAAGTTTTGCCTGCTGACAAACCCTACTACTTGGAAGTGAAACCTGGGGCTTAAGCTGAGGATAACTTGGTTCATATCCGTCTAAGAAGAGAAAACCCAGGCTAATTGTGTTGGCTCTGCCAAATAGTAAAAAAAACCACCAAAATCCCCCATTAACTTTTATAAGTAAATGCTCATTAGGGCCAAATCTGCAGGAGGCTTCTGCAGGGTCAGAGGGAGTCAGGTGAGTGTGGGTAGGAAGTAGGGCTAGCACAGAAGAGGACATGGGAGAAGTCAAGGGGTGGAGTAGGGGAAGGGTGGGGGAAGGAGGGGTGTGATGCAAACAGGCTGGATCAAATTGTCTTTGGCTTTAGTGCCTTTTAAATGCCAATTCCTCAGTTCTCTGAGTGAGAATATTTTAAGCCAGGTTTTATCTATCGGCATTGTGATGGTGTGTGTATCTGACTGTTTTAAAAGACCAAGGCACTTGTCTTGACTTGCAAAAAGTCTAACAGCTCCAAGGGAATTAAATTTCCCTCCAGTCTGGGCTCCTCATGGTGTCCTGCTCTCATTTGCTCTTCTTCCTGTCTCACTTCTATTTTAGTGTTACGATGCAGCAGGATCAAGCCACCATTCCCTCCTTACCTTCCTGTTCTGAGCCCACTCTACTCTCACTTCTGCTGTGTCCCTGGCAGGTTTGCAGAGTCTTACTGAAGCTTTGTCCTTTTAAAAACTTTAAATGTGAATGAGACTACAATCCAATTGTATGCTGACCAGAGACAGTGCAGCCCTTTGGAGCAGCTTGGAAACTTCTGGGAGATTATTTCATGGCAGAGCAACCCAGCTGAGATGGGAATCTGTGTTCTGAAAATACCAGACAACTCAACCCAATTTCCTAGGGTCAGCCTTGTCGGCCACTTGGTAGATATCTCCTGCCCTAACTGGGTACCAGCTTGTCCTGAAGCACTGTCGATCAGACAGCTAGTGTTGGTGCCAAATACAAATCAATCAAAGCTTGTATTCTCTTTTTTTTTTTCCTGCACATGGCAGGGATTTATCCTTTTTCCAAGAGCTTTCATGAAGTCTGTAGCAGCAGAAACAGATAACTGAAAATAGCCTTCATTAACAGTGAAAAGAGAATGTTTGAGTTATCCAATATAGCTGAAAAACTAGGATGTGCCTGTGTTGTGACTGTGCCACCCTTTGCTTGTGTGGGACCTGTTTGTAAATGCAATATTGACATTAGGTTGACCGGGTTCCTCACCCTTTCCCTAGTGGGAGATGCACAGCAGGAGGTTGGTGGAAAAAACAATTCCAAATTGCTCAGGCTGCAGTTGTACTTTGTCACGCTACTGTGTATTTGGAAAACTGCTCATCTCGGTACAAAAGGTCTAGTTGGTCAAAAGCCATTTGCTCAATGATGTACCTTAAACCAGAGCTTTACTGACTTCATCCCCTTTCTGACCTCAGCATTACTTCCTGGTTTTTGTAAAACCAGAAAACTCAAGACACGATGTACAAGAAGGAAAAGAAATAACCATAAGTGGTAAGAAGGAAAGGGAAATGCCCTGAACGAAGTAGGTAGAAAGTTTAGTTAGAGCCAAGCTTCTGGTCAGACTCAGCCCACTAAGTACCTTGTCCACAAAGTTTGGTTCAATAACGTTCTGCTTTTCACTTTGAGCAGCTGCTTCAACAGTGACAAAGAAAATGTTGATCCCTGATTCTCTGGCCAGCCTGGAGGCCTCTTCCACTCGGTCGGTTGGCCAACCATCCACAATTACTACAACCACATTGGGTGCTCCACCTCGGTTTCCATTAGCATCCAAGAAGAAGTTTTTGTTAACAAATGAAAGTGCCTTCCCTGCAATAGAAGAGGAGTTGAGGAGGAGTTATGGATCTGGAAACACTCTGTCTGATAATATCCCATGAAATAGTAGGCACAGAGCTGACTCAAGTGTTGGAGGCTGCAGAGAGCTGGGGAAAGCAGTTTCTGTGGCTGTGTGAGCACAAGGGGAGACCTCTGCTACTGGTGCCAGTGCTTCCTGAGCCCTCCTGCACTGAACCCTCTCCCTGTGCCCCAGAGAGGCTGGGGATGATGAGCTGGGTTATCAAGGATCCCCAGAGCATTGATAGGATCTGCCTGCAAGGAGACAGGTATGTCCTATCAACTTGTGATGGATTTGCAGTGCCTGGGATCAACACATGCAGGTCATGGTGGGAGCAGTGCTCTCTCACCAGCCTGGCCCTAGTACTAAGCACTTTTGGTCTCAGCCTCTGTATCCTTTGAGGAGGACTGGGCTTGCTATAGCCCAGGCTCTGAAGCCCTCCCTGAGCTGAGGATGAGCAAGCAGCCCCATCACCTACCAACATTGGAAAGTCCCCCTTTCTGTTCAATTTTCTCAATGGCATTCCTTAGATCCTTGGAGTTGGCATAAGATTTTAAGTTAAATTCTGTGGAAGGGTCATCACTAAAAGAAGAAGGTAGAGCAAATGTCAGTGTTCTGTTTCACATACAACACAAAAGCCATAGGGCTGGTTTGTGCTACCTGGCTCCTGTGTGCAAGCTGGAGCGAGGCCTTCAGCACGTATCAGCTTAGAGCTAGAGCTGCCAGTGTGCAGTCATGCCCTGTGGCACTGGGAATGTCTGGGAAACTCTTACCCATACTGAACAATGCCCATCAGAGGACCAGCACTGCCGATGCCAAGGGCTTGAGCCACGTTACCAAGGAACCGCTTCTGAAGCTGAAAGCGGCGTTTGCCGATGCTCCAGCTCCCATCCATTAGGAAGGACAAATCAACCTTGCAGTCTGAGGAGAGATAAAGAAACATGGAAGATATTTTTAGTCCTTTCTGATTGCTGTGCATCTTGCAAGCAGCAAAGGCCTAAAAAGTCTGCATCCAGTGCCTTGTCCTGCTGTGTAAACTCTATAAAAATGCCTTTCACAAAGACAAGTCACAGTTGGTGGCTCAAGTCAGTCCTGCTCATTGGTAAACACAGTCCTCGGCATGACTTTGTCCCATGCAGCATCTGAGGTTGGTTGTGTGACAAAAGGGCAAGAATATTTTCACAAGGGTCAGTCTGGGAGCACTGTATTTTGGGGGCCGGGGAGGTCAGCCCCACATGAGCAAGCTGACTTGTATATCCTGTACCCTCAGAGCCACGTCTTCAGCTCGGCATGCTTTATTTGCAGCCCAGAGGTGATGGGAGTTGGTAAAACCAGCCATGGTGGGTTTGTGGTCTGGCCACCTACAGGGCACAAACTAGGGATTTCCTTGGTGACACTTTTGTGGATTTAATTGATACAACAGTTACTGTGTTCATGTTGCTCAGAGGGGAGGGAAGTTCCTGAAATGTGTGGGGCTTGGGATGTGGGGAAGGACACTGTGGGCTCTCTTCAAGGCAATTGCCATCCAGTATTACTGACAACAATCCTGGCTCTACATTTCTGTATGAGAATTGTTCATCAGCTTCCTTCTGGGCTGGAGCTAACAGCATGGATGATGATTTTGCTTGGGATGTTCAGACTGAATGGGGGCTATCATTTTGCATGTTGTTATAGCCTTGTACCCTTGTGTGCAGCAGCAGCAGTGTGCTGTTGTGTGTTTCCTCTCTGGACTGCAAGCAGTGTTCTATGAAAGGTATTCTGGTACCCAAACAAACTCTTCCCTTGAATTACACAGATGAACCCCATCTTTGTGCTGCAAATGCTGTCTTCATCACTGCCAGCCTGCCTCCACATTTGTGCAAGTTAGTGGTGAAACATTCATTTTTGGTCTGGGACCGGGGGTGGGATCAAAATTTGGCTTAACTAGAGCGCTAATTAGCATTTTCCCCCTCCAGCGTCTGGGTCATCCCCATCTCTTGATTTCCCTCTGATGATGCCTCCTACCAATCAGACTGTTCAAACTACTGTGTTTTAATCATTAGGTAGCCCGAAGGCTACAAAGCACCAATTGTTCTTAGTGGCTTATGCAACTGCCTCCCATCTCATTACCTTCAATTTTTTCTCCCATAGCTGTCTCTTTTTTCTAATTCTAATAATGCTGAATTACAGGACCGTGACTGAGAACCGTGTCCGCTCACAGCAGATCGTGAGGCAAGGTCGGGAACCCACAACAAATACCTCAATTAACAGCCAAGTTTTCCTGAATTTCTTGTCCTTCAAAGGGAACTGGTTCATGGGATCTATATGCATAAAGTGGGCAGTTTGTGTAGCCAGCAGGGTCTGGGGAGGCAAAGATTTACATACACTTACAGACAGACTTGGTTTCTGGGGAGGATTCCCATTCAGTGCTGGGACATGAGAGCGACACTGCAAGCGCACAGACTAAAGGTGCTTCATAGGGAGGTGAGCACTTTCTGATTTGCAGGGAGGCAAGATCTGAATTAGGACTTTTATGGTCCTAGAGTTATCACTGGGATGAAAATTCTGTTTCTGGTGTGAATTTCTTATTTCAGTTTAGCTGCTGGAAACACAGCTGTCCTTGCAGGCGTCTCCACTGCACTGAGCTCTGTTTTCCTGCATTGCAGCCTTCCCGTTTTTGTCTTCGTTCCCTTATTTCTGTATCAGTTTCTGGTGTATTTGACATCCTTGATAGGGAAAATAATTCTTTAAGTACTAAGAGGAATGCCTGGGAATACATAGACATTTGGTTCAGTAGTTACTATAAAGAGTTCAGCTGTCCAAGGATGGGCAAGAGAGGAGCCAGGCACTGTTGGAAGGATGAACTCTCTCTTTGGGGTGGCTTCTAATGAAAAGATGGCAGGAGACCCCTTCTCTCCACAAAGAATTTGCTTTCTCTCTCTTCTGCTACTTTGGGCCTCAACTAGAGATGGGCTAATGGGTAGATCTGCCTTTATAAAGGGCTGTAGAAGATTTCAGAGTAGAGGAACCTGCATTTTCCTCTCTGAACTTGAGGGGTCCTTGATACTCCCTCTGCATCCTCTCTCTCCTGGATGTTGCAGGCACTGGGCCCCTTCACAAGTGATTTCCTTCCCTCCCACCTGCTGCTGTGGGAAGGCTGCCTGCACACAGCATATCTATGGGAGCCTGCTCTGGTCAGTAGGGCTTGCTCAACTAACCCGGACTGCAGCACACTGGATTGCTGTCCTCTACCTCCAAAGTACCTGAGTGAAGAAGCTCTGCAAGCTGGGAGCATGGAGCTGATACTGCCTGGGAAGAGGTGGTAGGGAGCAGCCACTGTCTCTCTGCCCAGGTAAGCTAAATTTTGGCTTTTATTTCCGTACCCTGTAGAAGCAAAAACTATTTCTGTGTATAAGAGGGGTCAGCAGAGGGTGCTCACTTTTTCTCTGCAAGGGAAAAATGTGGTCCTGGATTTTCTTAGGCTTTCTTGAAAACTTACCTTTTGCTATTTAATTTGAATGCATCCTAGCAATATGTAATTAATAATATCACTTAATTATGAAGTTAATTCTGAAGTACATACTCTGATTCCCCTGGGAGTTGGATTCCAGCGGCTTTGGGTTCAATTCTTCCTTTGAACTGAAGCCTAAACAGAGAAAGGAAAGAATCTATCAGTGTGTGCTTGGTGGCTGCCCTTGCTCTTTAAGGAGGTGGGCAGCAGGGTCACTGCAGAGACCCCCTGGCCTGAGGGTTGATGTGGGAGGGAAACGAGGATGGGAGGACATCCTTGGAGCTTACCCTTTTTCATCTATATCACTCCTGGGGTAAAACAAGAGCAGAGACATTTTTTGGGAACACTGCCAAAATCTCTCTTAGCACCAGCTTTGAGGTGCTCCCCTTTGGGAGTCAGTTCCCTAACTGCAAGAGCTTGGGAGAATCATGCACAAGTAGTGTGCTCCTCAGGAGCAGGGGCTGGTGGCCACGGTGTGGGATTGTGACTCCCAGCAGTCTTGCCCTGAGAACCAGCACTGCCACCCCACAGGTTCACTGTGCCTTACAATGAGCTGCACAACGTCAAGTGGATCAGCAACAGATTTATGTTGTTTTCTGTTTGGAGAGGAAGGCACAGGCAGCAACTTGCTCCAGCTCATTGCAGCTGGGGAAGCAATGCAAGCCACAGCTCCTCAGGTGCCCCCAGAAGTCTGGGTTATTTTGCAAAGCACAAAAGAAACAGGGTAACAGAGAGCTACAGTTAAGGGAAGGTCTCATGGGTCACTAATAGCTTCTAGTGAAGTATTTGGGTGGTAGCAGCCTTGAAAATGTGAGTTGATGTCCTTGTGAACGGTACTGACTCACAGGACACCGTCAGGTTGGTGTCAGAAGGTCCAAAAATGGTGAACTTCACTCATGACTTGAATGTCTGGCAAGACTCTTACAGCCCAACATCTCCCTTCCAAGAAAGGGCAAAGAGCTGTTTCTTTTCAGTACAGCATGACAAGATCAAGGGGATTTAGCTGGGATAATCCTCAGAAGAGACAGCAACCATCAGACAACCTACATACTGAACACTCACAAAGAAAGCTGTTGGTCTAAAGAACAGCAGAATAGCTTATTATTTTTGTAAACTGCATGTTAGAGCTTTTAAGAAAAATAGGAGGAGGACTTAAATCTTCATCACCAAGTAAGTTGAGAAAAGATTACTGACTTCAGATAAACAGTGAAAAGGTAATTTTACAAAGTGTGAGTTTTATAAAGAAAAGTGTGAGAAATTACTAGGTACCACAGTTTGTCTCTCCACAGCTGCCAGCCTTGAGCAAGCCAAGCATGACAGCATCAGTGTATGTAAAGAGACATCAGAAAAGGCACCACTTAAATTTGATGGGAGATGTAACAGCCAATGCTGAACATATTAAGGACCAAGCCATAATAAGGCAGAGTACTGTGAAGAAAATGGAGGGAAGTACCAGCTCTATCCCCCTCTGTAAGCACTCCTATTTCTATTCCAGTTAAGTCTAAAAATTCACCTCTCATAATTGTCAAATACAATATTTTTGAGTCCTTCTAGCTGCATGCTGAAAGCCGCACATAATTTTGGGCCAGGGGCCGTGTTTGTATCAAGTCTGAGTATGCAGGACCTGTTGTAAAGCTGACCTGATTGGTACCTGATCCCTGCTGGGAGGCATCAGCACACAGCAGCATCCGTACTGGATAGGGGTGCTTTGGATTCTCAGTTTGGAATTCAGCTGCCAGTGCAGAAAATTTCTACTGCAGGGACTAAACAGAGCTGCTAACAGCAGCACCAAAGCAGTGATTTCCCTGTGTTTTGCTTGTCCCCAGGCACCTGCTGTTGCCTGTTGCTAGAGCCAGGATGTGGAACCAGCTGGAGCACTGGGCTTGGCCTTGTACAGGAGCCCACAGGGCTGCCTGTGAGTCAAGTGGGCAAAGGGCAGAGAGTTGCCCCACTTTGTTTACAGCAAGAGTTGGTGATTGCTTTGGCTGTTTTGTTTGAGAATTTCCCTATTATGTCTGGCCAGGTTAGGAGAGTCCCAGGGCTGGTGTTGGCTTTTGTCCCTGTGTATGTGGTACCTGCAGTGCCTGCAGACCCACGTGCAGCTTCCCTGTGCTCCTGCCCAAACTTTGGACAGGATGCTTTCTGAACTGGGAATAGGAGCTCTCCAACCATCCTGGCACTGGCTCTTGTGACAGAAATGTCTCTCTCCCACAGTTAGTGGAGCTGGCCCTCTTGTGCCAGATCAGGCTGGATGTGTTCAAAAGCAGGCTGGCAAGCCAGGCTCTGACTGGCTTCATCTCTTATGGCTGGAGCTGTTGTCCAACACACTGCTGGCTTGTGCCTCTTGTCTTGCCCTGGGGATTAGCTCCCAGGCAAGGAACAGGGAAGAGTGCACCTGCTGTTGTATATTTGCCCATGGGAGCCCATTTGGATGGGGGAAACACCAGCAGGGAGAGGCAGAGTGGTGGTGCTGGGGCAGCACTGCCTGAGGCTGGCCACTTGTTCCTGAAGGAGGAAAAATGATGTGGAACAGGGGTGACACCAAATGGTTCCATCCAGTGATATCTGCTGCAGGAAACATTTCTGACCTCTCTCAGGCCTGAAGGTCTTGCTGACAGCAACCAAACCTGCCTTTGAAGGAAGGCAAATCTTGTGCAAGTTTTGGTTAGTTTATCTGATGTGGAAGATAAAGGCAACATGACTTGGCCATGCACAGCCTCTCTTTGTTAACCACATGGATGACAATGATTTGGTTTTGTTTTGTTTTTTTTTTAATCCTGAAATAGTCACCAGCCTGCCTTCCTGGCTGTGTATATTCCAGCACAGGCTTTAATTACACAGGCACATAATCGTTCCTCAGCAACAGACCAAAGCCATGCTTCACCCTGCAGCCTGCACACTGCACACCTCGCATGTGCCAGCTTGGTATCCCATACATGCAGTTCTCTCCCCACCCCACCTTATTTGCAGAACAGAAAGTAGGTGGATTTAACACTGTAGTGAAATTAGAAATTAGCATGTGCCATCCATTTTTTAGTAAGTAAATCGTATATGAAGGATAATTCATAGTTAGCTATTTGCTTCATGCATTTATCTACAGCCTGTAAAATCCATATTCTTTTCCCAGGTATACAGCTGACATTAGCTTTGTCAGCATGGAAAACTCAAGTGTAGGCAGTGCAGCATTTTTCATTTTTATTTGAGAGTGCAATTATCAGTTCTTTAAGGTTGTGGGTCAGCTGGCTGATTTGTGCTTAGTGGAACAATAAGGTCACCCACCAAATATTCTTGCCCAACTAATTGGGGAGGTGGTCAGTCTCTATGGGCCTCCCTGTTCTGCCAGTCCAATTTAATGTTGGTATTGCCATGGGAATTTCAACTTGCTGCATGGGCAGTCTACGCCATGCTAATTAAAGCTCCCTTCACTGATTGTTACAGCTGTCCATACTGATTAGACTTCCCATTCATTTAAGTAAGACAGCAGTGATTACATCCATGCCAGAAACCACTCCTTTGAAGTGACAATCTGAATTCATCAGACTTTATCACACTAGCCTATGCTGGCACTTCAGTTGCTGAGAAACTATTAATACAACATCCCTTCCCCCATGCCCAACCTTTCCTTGTTATTTTATGCCTCAAAATATCCCTCTCCACCCTGGCCTTCATGCTGTAGATTTCCCTTAATAAGCAGACTAATGGCTTTGGAGTAAGAAGAGTATTCAAGGAAATGGCCTTTACAAGGGCCACCAACACAGCCCTCTCCAGCATCAAAACCAGTGGTGGGAAAGACATTTTATATTGGATGGTCAGGCCTCTTGTAAGAGGGAGAGTACCACATCTTGACTTGGTCTGTATCTTGTGTAGTCTGCTTTTAATGTTCCCAAGGAAAGGGAGCTATTAAATTTGCAGTTGGGCACTGCTCCTGATTAAGGGTTGCACAAGTCTTGGTCTTGTTGCTGCTAAAGCCTGTTACAAAGGTAGGGTTTTTTTTCCTTCACCAGTACTCATGAAAATATTCTTATCTCCATATTGTCAGTTTTTAAGGCTAAAATGTCAGAAAATTTCAATGATGTTCATTATTCTTTACGTTTGACATAAACCCTCCTTTTTTTACCTGAACATCTTCGCTAAGTACATTGACATCAGGATAATCTGTCATGTTCCTCACTGATTGCAGCTCTAAACTGTGATCTCAGCTGTGGCATTCCCAAAATACCTTCTCATTTACAAATGGATTTCAGTAGCTATAACCCCTTTCCTGTAGCGTAGCTGCCAACTCTTTCCAGAGCTCATCTCTTCTGCTCCTGCTTTAGGCAGGAACTCAAGGGTGACAAAGGCACAGAATAATCTGCTAAAATGTGAACAACATACCTTATGTATAATTTTAAATGCTGTAATTACTTCTTAAAATGAGATTGTTATCACCAGTGTCATGGGCCTGATGAATAAATAGATTTAGGTTTCCCGTGTGTGATGGAAACCACTTATTCCCAGACTAGTTACTAGATGCTTTATATATTTACCTGTGTCAAAAATGCTCAATCCAGGTTTCCATGAGTCTATTTCCATTGCTTTCACACATGAAAGAGAAAAAAACCCCAAAAACTATTACTGATAATAGTGCAAGTACTAGAGATCACAAAGTTCTGACTCAATTTAGAAAGGTCAATTTAAAAAATAACTTATATTAACAACTTAGAAGATGAGGAAATCAGTAAACTTGGGAACTTTTATGTGCACATTTCAAGCCATAATTAGGAGCCTTGTATCACTGCCCTCAGAGCACTAACCTTTTTTAAGGCTTTAAATACATCTCTCTAGATCTGTTTTGGTCTTGTTCCTCTAAATTGCATTGATACTGAGGCACAGACCTCTCTATATTTTTTTTGGTTTTGCTTGTTTTTCATTGAAAATCTGTAAGTATCTACAATTTTCTCTATCCCCTCAGCCTACCGAAACACAAAGAAGCTGTCTAAAAATTGCTTGCCATTTATTAGGCATGGATAACTTCATCAAAATTGCTGACCTTATAAATAAACCCCAAAATGTCTTTGTGTTTGGAACCTGCTGAAAGATGTTCCCCAAAAGTGCTATTTTACTCTGGGTTGCAGCCAGATGAATGCCCTTGCATCTATTCAGATATTCAGGACAGAAACAGTTCCTTGGAATCCCAGGAAGAAAAGATTTAACTCTATTGAAGACGTGATAAGCTGCACAGAGCTGGTGTGTGCTTGACTAGAGCCAAGTCTAGAGTGGGTGAACTACAATGTAGGTTTCCAGTGTCCTCCAGCCTAGGGAGAGCACTGACTTTGTCCTTAGGTGGCCTTTCCCATGAGGAGCTATCAGCTTCTCTTTGGGAGGGAGACTTGCTGGATGACACTGATGCCTGAATAAGGTGTGTGGTCTCCCTTAGGGTAGAAGGAGCCCTGTCATGTTTCATTGCTAGGGTGATTTCCCTCCTTGTGCTGAGCACTACTAAAACACCCTATGGAGGATCTAAAAACTAAGGAAAGCAAAAGGCTAAGTTAATCATGATGCACACAGAAGTTGTTTTGTTTTTTTTTTTTTTGTGATTTTGCTTAGGAGGAGAAATTGGATAAAGGAAGGGCAGGCTTGGGTAATGGGAAAAGAAACAAGAGGAAAACCAGGAGGACTATTCCTATATTCTGGCAGTGTTATTTGCCAGTTCTATATATCCTTCAGCAGAGTCATGAGCAAAGAGCAGTGACAGGAGCTAGGGGTGATGGTTGCAGAGCAGGGGGACACTACCCACAGAGAAGAGCTGATGCTCATTTGTTATCAGAGTGGCCAACACGTCTCCCGAATGTTGTCACAAAGAAGGACAAAGGTGTGCTTCCCTCTCCCAGGCTGGATGAGCACCCAGTAACTGTGAAAAAGGAAGATTCATATGAAGCTACTTTTCATCTGGACCAGCTGAAAAGAAAAACTAGACAAAGTGAAAATTGCGAAGAAAACCCTGCACTTCTCGAGTCTTCCGTACAACAAAAATGCTGCTCTCTGAGTTGCAGTGGCAAACGTTTAAAGCACTAGGAACTGTTTAAAGCTGAGGAAGCTGCATAAATATTTGCCCTCTTTTCTCTTCTTTGTGTGTCAGGATTTGAGCTGAAGGATCAGAGCAATGGAATGTGCCCCTCTCACATGTCACCAGTTTGTTTCTGCTGCCACCTCACAGGGAGCATCCTCAGAAACCAGGCTTCTTTAACATCTCTGACTGTTTACAAAGACAGGCAGATGCTTTTCAGAAAGACAGGCAGGTACTGAAAACAACCATTTTTTATCAGTAGGAGCAATGCTGAGGTTTTTCTAGGTTAACAACTTCATCAGCTCAGATGTCCACAGGTACTCTAGTCTGTCCAAATCCCTGTGGGTAGGAGCTGTCTATTGCTTCTTCAACCAGTCTTCTCAGTTCACTCATTTAGAACTTTCTGTGGCAGTTTACTATCCTAATGGAGAAGATAAGTAGCAAGAACACAAAATAAGTGCCAAGAATTTGGGATAGCTGGCTGCAAATATGCAAAATACACAGCTTTTTGAGTGAGTGACCTGTTTATTGAGGCAAAAGCTCTATTTCTTATATATTGCCTTAGACACATTATGAAGAAAGCTGTCCATGAAATGCATATCTGAACGTGAAATTACTATTTTTATAAGTAGGGCTTTTTTTTTTTCACCTCACTTGAGGATGCCCATTTAAAAAGCGTTAATTTTTAAAATACACCAAGGCTGATCTCTTTAAAAAAAAGAAAAACAGTGCCACCAAAACTCTTCAGTATAATTGCCTTGAAAAACATTCTTGAAAACTCAAGACTAAGTGAGGATGGGGTTTCAAGAGAGTCAATGCTCATTGCACAAGTAACTGGTGTGTTGGGGAAGGCATTTTCCCAGCACACCTTTTTGGCAACCTGAGCTGATGAGAGGAAGTTCCTCAACATCACGGCCAAACACTCAGAAATGACTGCTGCTGTTTGCACACACTTGGTGGGATCAAGAAGAACAACCTGCCTTTCCAAGAAAATAGGGCCTTGTTCAGGAATTTTCTTTTGACTGTTAGAAAAATTTGCTGCTTGAAAGCAGCACATTTGAGATGCCACATTCTGGACAGAAAAAAAGATCAGGACTTACTGAAAATACATCAAATATCTGTTTGTATTTCTTTTCCTTCTTGTTCTGTGGTGAAGAAAACAATTTATGATGGAAAAATTGTGCCTTTTAATCACTTTAGGGTGACCCTAAGGTGCCTTAAGCAATTAGGTGGGTCAAACATTGGCTTTGGTTTAAGTAAGACTCAGCAGTATTCTCCTGTTTTTCCGGCAAAGATTTGGTGGGCCTGAGAATTAGCCAGCACATCCTTTGGTATGGCCAAAAAAGTATGAGAAAGACAAACACAGATGGAAAACAGAAAGAAAAGAAGGAAATTGAAATGAGAAGGAGTAGAAAAAGTGAGGGGATGAAATACATCTTAAGACAAGTGGATTTTAAATATGCTGGAACTAGGTCAACTACAAATTGTCATTTTGACCAGGAGATTGCTGGGTGAGATTACTTAGCTGGAATTATCTGGGAAGATAATAACATATCCTGCATAATGACATCCTCTAACCTCAGCCTGAATGACCACTTGGCTCTTCCCTGCTGCAATACTCCTCCTGTGATTCCCAGTCCTCACCAAAGCCCTCAGGGCCCAGGGACACATTTTTCATCTGCTGGAGTCTCTCCCTCCCTGGTGGGTTTGGTTGTCCATTCTAGAGGTCAGCACTAGCACAGTGCAGCGCTTGCCTTGGCCAGGGCTGTGTGAGGAAGGGCTGTGGGAAGCATCCATGGCACAGCATGGAGGTGCACACCCTTGCCTTTGCTCCTTGTACCTGTGCCTAGGCTGCTGCCTTGCTGTCTTGACCCAGACCTTACCTCACTTGCCTGGTGCCCTGCCTCAGCTGGTCAGACCTGCCTCATTGCTGGGGACCTGCCTGGCAGCCTGGGCTGTCAGGTTATCCTGGGAACCACCACTGGATCTGCTCTGCTGTTCTTGTTGGGACTTTGTGGGACTGCAGCCTCGGTGCAGCCCTGCATGCCTTGCTGCAACCCAGCTCCCATCCTGCACCCCACCCTGGGTGCTCCCAGACCAAATCTGTCTCTGAGAAACTCTGCTGTCCATCAAGGGGGAGTTAGTGTTTGGTATGTGTGCTGGGAGCTCTGGAGCCCCTGGGAAGTTGTGGTAGGACTTGCAAAGTGCCTGCTGACTGGACTGCTTGCTGGGGAAGGGTGAATTCCACTTCCAGGAAGAGGAAACAGTACAGGTGATTTTTCTACCCTCAGAATTAAAAGCAACCTCTACTTTCACTCTCAACCACAGGAATAGAAGATGTAGCTCTATCAAAGATATGATAGGCTGCACAGAGCTGGTTATTTGTTTCCTGTTTTGACTAACAAATAAGAAAAATTGAAAACAGTTTGTAGATGTTCCTTCCCACAGCCTGAACAACAAGTCACCAGTGACTGAGCTTTCCTTTGTCTTTCCCTTTCAGGAAGCTGCTAGTTGGTGTTTGGTATGTGTGCTGGGACTTTGCAAGGCCTACAACAACTTCCCAGGGGCTCCAGAGCTCCCAGCACACATACCAAACTAACTCTAATGCATGAGTCTTGCCCTGGTCCTCCCCCAGGATGCAGGAAAACAATGTGCAGTACAAGGGCTAATTTGTGGTTGCTAAAGCTATTAAAGAGAGTGGAAAATCTGCTACTAGCAGTGTTGCTTACCCAGGTGGACTGGAGAGCTGGCAGCCCTCTGGAAGCTGGCAACAGGCTCTTGGCGCTGAGCACCTGCATGATGGGACAAAGAGGCAAGAGGTTAAATAGATGCCACTGGATGCCAGTGGCAAGGAGAGAGAAGCATCATCACAAAGGATGCAGTGGCCTCAAATTGTCTTTCTGCACGCTTTCAAACCACACAGAAAAAGGAGATGGAAACTATGAATTAATTAAAAAGAGGCTGGCAAAAGAGTTTAAATGTTAGTAGGTGCTGCACATTGTCACTATTAGCTGGTCCACTGGATCAACTGGTAGTGGGTCCTGGGATGCTGACTGTGCTTAGGGCCTGTGAACTGGGTCAGGCCTTAGTCCTACAAACCTACACAGACACGTTTGCTTCTCATTTTGCAACAGCAAATGTTATAAAACATCTCTACAAATTATTTTCATCTACTGTTTTGAGAACAATTCCATGTTTAATTAATCTTGTTTACTTTTTTCCTTGAAAGTTACACTATTGTCACGCAATGATCACTGTGATATCTTCTCTCTCTGCAGCCTGCTATGAACATGGTCAGGAAGGAAAATAGTGTGTTACTTGGTAGATGTAAGTGGTAAAAATATTGGTGGGGAGGAAATAGAGGAGGATTGTAATGCCTTTACCTGTATTGTGTCGTAAAATATTCCTGATACTTGCAGAGGTGGAAGTGCCCCTGAATGCTTTGAAAATATTATATTGGTTAGCACATGGAACTTAAACACAAGTTTTTCTAGTGTTCGAGCAATACAAATCTACTGGTTGTTGTTAAATTAAGACATACCTGTATTCTGTCCTCTTCCTTGTGCAGCCTGAACCTGTCCTAAGTAGACATCAAAGTGGAAAAGTGTGATTTATTACACCATGTTTGGTTCAGTACCGCTGCTAGATAGCTTTTTCACTGAGTCTCACTTTATAGCTGTTAGAAATAATGGTTCATATCTAGAGTTGTCATTGATAGACTTTCTTAGATGTTAACTATATATTTTGAGCCTGCTTAAAAAAGGATTTTTCTTGCTCTGTCTGTCAAATAGATCAGCCTTGTTAACTATCCCTTCAGTTATAGATATTACTTCTACAGGTCTCTGGTCTGCATTTAAAAGATCTGCAGTTACTTCTGTGATTTGTTTTCCTTTGTAATTTTCTTTCTCTCACTCACACTGTGGTGATCTGTGTTTATTTCAGTACCATCCAGTTGTCCTGGTTGTGTGAGGAAGGTTTTAGCCCCAACCCCCAAAAAACCTCCCAGACCAGATACTACCCTTTCTGCAGAGATTAAGTGGATATGGGCAAGCAGGCAGACTGTAAGTAATGAGACAATGGAAAAATAATGTGGGAGAATTCATGTGTCTGACATGTCTTCTACACAAAAGGCTTTTTTAAGAGGTGATTGGGTTATAAAATTCCCATTGTTCAAAAATACTAAAGGCTCAAAGCATGTGCAGATGAAAACCATGTCTTTAATCATGCCTTTCATTTCATTAATTATTCTTAAGAAGCCTGTTAACAAACTTATCCTTTAACAAGCGTTTATTCATTAGTTTTCCCAGAAAGATTAATTTGAAAGCCTGGTGAAATCAGTGGGAATGTTCTAGTTGACTCTGTGAACACTGGACAGGGGCCCAGGAGGTTATTTTATCAATAAGATGTCATCAATGAGACCATTTTGAATGGTTGTCTCAGAAAACAGGAATTGCTGCTCCTTGGTAACTTGACATTGCAAAATTAGGTGACAGTAAGTAGCTTGTGTTTGACCCAAACTTGAACCTTCCAGGCCACTAGAAGCCCTTTGATGGGATTTCTAGGAGCTGTCCTGAGAGACCCTGTAAACTCCAGATGCCAGAGAGATCCTGTTTATGGAAGTAACAGGCTCATCTGCCAGAACTGGCAAAGCTTTTAAACTCTAAGCTTGTAAGACTCCAGATGGACCACAGCTATACCAGGCTGAGTATTCAGATTTCGGAGGGGAAAAGTCTGTGTGTGCAGCAGTCAGTGTTGTATGGGATTGTGCAGGGCAGGCTTTACACACAGGAGATCAGCATGTGCCAAAGTGGTGGTAGAAAATTAACTCTGAGTCTCAGAGCTGCCCTTGTTTCATGTTTGCCATGACTGAGCCCCAATGTGTATCTAACACTCTTTACAAGGTCAGTAGAAACAGAGTACAAGAGGGTAAAAGAGAGATTACCTCAATATGCAAGTATTTTATGCCACTTTTAAATTTTAATTTGATGTTAGCAATGTGGATTTCTCTCTATGCACCTTTTGACTGTGCTGGGCTGTGGGGCTGCTCCCTCTTGCTGTACCTCCCAAAGGCACATTCCCCCATCCCTGCAGTAAGCTGATTTCTGCCATGATTTTGTTGGCTGGGGCAAACATGGTAGTGGTAGAGGAGGAAAAGCTGGCATTGCACTTCCACGTTGCAAGGCTTGTTCTTCCTTCAAATGTGAGATGCCAATGAGGCTGTGGCATGGGAATATGTTGTCATTAGAACAGAGCTCTGTGCAAGCTGGAGGCCGAGCCGGGACTAGGAGAAGCCTGTAACAAACTGGGGGTGGACAGTTCCAGGAAAATTCCAAAAACTGGGTGAAAAATCAAAGTAGTGGAGCAGAGAAACCTTGGGAGCAAGTGCTGTGGTGAGCAGGGAGGCATGGAGGCAGGAAATTATGAGAACAGCAGCTTACATGCAGTTTAGAGTGAACCTTGTAAGAAGTGAGAACTGATTTGACAAGAAAAGGAGCTACTCTGTGCATAAAACATGCCTGGCCATCTGCAGGTCAGCACCCTTGATGGGTTAAGTAGTCAGGGATAACTTGGGGAGAAAGGCAGCATACAAAAATAAACACCAGCTGTTCTCCCTGGTGCCAGGAGGGAATATTTATTCTGTGCTTCCTGAAAGCATGAACCCTACTGGTCTTCCTGCTGGAGAAGAGGGCTTTCAGTGCCCTCTCTAGCACTTACACTGTCACTGTCTCTTGTGGACCATGGCAGGCAGTGCCCAGCTTAGAGTCCCTGTCTGAAAAGAAGTGCAACCACTGAGCCCATCTGTACACAGAGGGCAGGAAAGCACCTCACCTGAGCATACCCAGGCAATCACTGCCTGATGCTTGGTTGCCAGCTATGTGCTTCAACATGGCACCAAGAATCATGACACAACTTATGATTGCAGTGTTCAGAGAAGCACTGGATTTAGTCCCAGTCCTCATCTAGGGTCCAAGCTGCTGTGCAGGAAAGGATTGCTTGAAGAGTTGGGATGGGAGAGAACAAGAGAGCTTGTGGTTCTTGGGAGTGTACTGGGTTAACTGCTGTTGGACAGAGGCAGAAGCCCTAGTAGGGCAGGCAGGAACCAGCTGTCACATGGCACACTAGTCACATTAGTGTTTGTTCATTCAGCAGTTATGGCACATCAAGTCTTTAAAGCAGGGGCCTGGCAATGGAGCAGAGTCTCCATCATTTTTTCTCTTACTCTATCCTTGACAAACAGAAGATAAAGGGGAAAGAACAGCAAGAACTAGGGCAGCAGTTTTGTCCCTGCTCTCATGCTCTAATTTGCAAGTCCTGCTTTTCTTTTGCTCCTGTGAACTACTGCCAGTACCAGTGGCTGGAAATGGAAACGGTGTGTTCATTCTGACTGTGCTCTGTTTCATAGCTATTTACTTTTGAGGTCTCTTTTGCAGGCAAACTACCAATGCACAGTGAGAGGTAGATTTGTGAGTCTCTGTGAGCCAGGATGGTCAGGAGAACATTTGATTCTGTTCAGTCAAGCCAAACTTTGGTTAAGACCAACAAACAACCAGAAACTCTGGCCTGAATCATAGCAGTGGGTCGTAAAGGCTCCTCAGACTGAGAAAAGTGCTTTATGTATGGTCATGACATGAAAACTGTATTTGTACTTTCTGTATTTTCTAATTTATCCAGCTCTTCTCTTTCAGAATCAAGAAGAGTTCAGGAAAATTCAGGAAATTGGTTATCAGGTACTGACATACTGGACATAATCCTAGAAATGAAGTCTGTGAAATCAGAAGTGGGTCTCTACCACTCCAGCTCACAATAACCTGTTCTTAGCTCTGATCACTTTAATATTTTGGGGATTAATTTATGCTTAGAACTTCAGTAAATAAAATTTTGAAGAAAGATGGATCCAAATTATAATTAAGTAGCCACTGAATACATTGGAGAATTTGAGAGGTTTTTGTTTTGGGTTCATTGGCTTGTGTTTTGTTTTGTTTTGGGGTTTTTTTTTCAATTTTTGGCTGAATTATTTGTCTTATTAAAGACAAATACGGCCTTCCCTCTGATTTAATGTTGCCAAAACTTTACTCTCAACACACATCTCTTCCTGACTGGGGAACCTTAAACAGGGTTTTCTAATTGCTAGTAAAGACAGTCAAGGCCTCCTCTGTGCTCAGCCTGTGGGAATAGGAAATAGAAAAGAAAGCAACAAGCAGAACTAAGTTAACAGGCGCATTAGGTACTGAATGATGCAGATTTCCACAGAACTGAAACCCCTTTGAATCGTGTGGTTGCTTCTGTAGATCTTGCCATGCACATACCTACCTGCACATTTGACTTGATAAGATTTACCCCTCCCAGCCCCCGCCTTTATTCTGCACTCACAACTGAATTTTACTTAATTATGCTTCCCCTCAAGACCTGAATTACCCAAAAGATACTTGCCCTGCCATGTTCTTGGCAGTGAATTACTTGGCAGTGGGGATGACTGCAGTAATATATGTGAGAGGAAAGCTGAGTTGAAAGCACTCAGAAATAGCTATGGAGCATGAAAGCTAATGATAGCCCAGCTCCCTTTTCATTCAAAAGCAATCCTATCCTCATGTTCAGAACCTTTCAAACATATTGAAAATATTCTTTTCTCGACTGCACAGCTGAGCAATTGCACAGTGTATGAATAAACACGTCCATATACTTGCAGTGCAGGCTGGGGGCTGGCTTGGGAGCAGGCTCCTGGGCCGAGATGCAGAGCTCTGAGCAGCCACCGTTCTGCTGTCAATAACAAGTGGCAAGCCAGGAATAACACTGCATGTATGCCAGGCTCAGAACCACAGCCTGAGGTTTTTGAGAGAAGAGTGCTTTAACGTATGTCAGCATTTCAGGGCTTTCAGCCCTAAGCTTAGATGGCCATGCAACCCTCTGCATTGCGTATTTTACAACTAAATCAAGTCTCCCTTTGAAAGAGAATGACAGAAGGAAGGAACAGGAAAACATGATTTAAACAGAAAAATCTTTGTCTCAAGTTTTGCAAAACCCAGGTTTTGTCACAGCTGAAATGGGCAGATACTCACTAGAAAGGCTTCTTCAGAACTGTGGGTGATCAGCCTCTTTGACATTCAGGCCAAGCGTGTGTTTTTCAGTTTAAATCCAGACTTGGATTCAGTCATTGAGTTTGCTGAGGCTTGAAAGGTTATTGAATCATTGCTGCCCTAAAATACACTGTGCTGCATGCCTCGTGGCATACTTACTTCACCATACTTACTTGCTGCTGCAGCTACCACAGATGCGTACGCTGGGTGGACACTGCTAGAACCTAAAAATAAGAGATTTTAATTTTCAGCTATTGAAGAAAAACCCCACAATGCTGACTAGTAATAAATGAAGGAGGAAAGATTAAGGAAAATCAGGTGTGCAAGAAAAGTATGAGAATTCCTTCACAGTGTTTTAATCTTTAAAATTCAAAAGCTGTTACAAAAATGTATTACAACTTTAATCTATTGAAAGTTATCACAAAATTCTAAAATGAGTCTTCACCTATCTGTTGAACTGTCAGTATAGACATGAGAATCAAAGAACTATTTATTGTCTTCTATACCTGAAAATCATCACAGCATTTGGGGATGGACAGCTTACTCTCACATGAATTGGTCTGCTGGACTTACATATGTTTTTCCACTCCTAGTATTTCTACACTGGTTTACTGAACTTGTGATCCTCTAACTCATGGTATATCCAGCTGTATGTCTTATTCCTTAAATTTTAGGAAAGCTGTCAGTCCAGAGGAAAGCAATGCAAACATCCATGCTACTGACCCATATCTCTGACCCTGTGCGGTCCAGGTCTAGTCTTGGCTGGAGCTGCTGTGGTTCTGGTTGCTGCAGGTGTTGTGTTTGGCTGTGGCACTGTGCTGGAAGGATCTGTCGTCGTGGTCGTCGGTGTGGGGGTTGTGGTGGCCATTTGTGTGGCTGGGGTCGGCACCGGAGTCGTCTGATACTCCCTGCGGACTGTGTCCCCTGTGGGAATATGGACATGTCACTGTGGCTGGGTGTGTGACGTGTATGGAAGCGTCAGCAGCAGCACTCAACATTTAAGGCAGCTCAGAAACTGGCATTCTCTTCAGGGTGCCTACAAACATCCTCATCTGTGGAGCCATTCCTGCCTTCATAGTGCTGCCTGCGTGATGCTCTGCTCTCAGACGGTGCTGACAACAGCCTGTTGCAGCATTAATGTCCCCTCTACACTTTTCTACTTTGGTCAGGAACACTTATCAAACTGACAGATGTCTCGGACCTATGAAATTGTTCAACCAGCCAGTTGCAGATTCTGTTTTGGCATCATCTTTTCTCCATGTAATTAAGCACTTAGAAGGTCCATATAAATGGAAATCAGTTGGCATTTGGTAGTAAATATGGCCAATCTGAGTCATAGACCAGAAAAAAAATTGCAGCACTGAAATGTTTTTGACAGAAGGACAACTTTCAGATAAAGATGATTTGGGGGAGTGGGTCAGGGCCAGAGCAGGGCTTTAGCTGAGGGGAGTGGGGGAGAGCACCACCTGGAAGGTGCCAATCTCATCTAAGTTTGACTCATCTCACAGTTGCTACTCCTTTTAAAATGTATCATCTGTTGTGAGAACAGTGACAATTCTAGTTGCAAAATATACATCCTAAAGATCCTTATAAAAAATTGTCAACATGATTCTTCCAAGTCATTTTCTCAAAAAAGGTTCTTCACTGTTATCTTTTCCATCTAGCTACAAAAAACTGCCCTAAAATATATTCCATGTTAACATCGGTCATGTTCCTATTCCTCCCTGCTGATAGCCCTGGGGATGGCCTGACACACTGTCTACATTGAAAGGGAATGGTGCTCCCTCTATTCACTGCTGCACAACACAAGTTTGTATTTTGTTGCTGTTTCTGGATGTTCTCCTTTTGGAAGGCATCATTGTGAAACTGTCTGGTGGATTAATTGTCACCTAATGTGAGGCAGTGAAAAACTCAGATCTCAGACACTTTTAATGGAATAATGCTGAAAGAGTGCTCAGAAGAAAAACAAAACAACTCAGCTGAAAAAAACAGCATGAATGGCTCTTTTTGGGCTGAACAGTGCACTGCTCCATGAAACTGTGCTAAAAGAAAGAAAACAGAGGGCACAGTGAGTCTTCCCCTGTGATCCTGTGCTGCTGGAGCAGGGAACAGGCACACTGGCCAGCTTTATACCCCAGTCTGTGAGGAGTAAGGAAGCTGGAAGCTAACAGTATTAGCAGAAAAGCTGGGGAAGCAGCATAGTAAGAGCAGAGGAAAGCTGTTGCCTTGGTGCATGTTGGCTGAGCTTCCCGTGGATCCTTTAACACAAGAGAAGAGCTCTGGAGGGGTAGCTGTTCCCAGTGCTCCTGTGGGCAGGGTACCCATCTCTTTCACAGTATCTACAAAGGGTGTGCAGGGCACATGCCCTGCATAGGAGATTGCCAAGAACCATAATGCAAGATTTTCAAGTTCACAAAACCTGAACTCATCCAAACACAAGAAGAAATTAAACTCTGTGGGGCCCTCTTCTCTGAATTAGCAGAGGTCCTTCAAGCAGCATTGCAGTTTGGTTTGATGGGAAAGGGGCTGTGGAGAGGAGGTTAGGTTTGGGAGGTAAAGCTGTCTATGTAACCAGTGTCAAAATGCTTCCTATAAGCACCTCCAGACAGATTAGATGGGTTGGATACTGTAAAGAGCACCAAGATCCCCAACCCTTACCTTGATCTGATGCTTTTTCTGATGTGTTAGTGGCATCTGCACTCTTCGTACCTTTTAGGTCTTGCTCTGGTTTTTTAGGCTCTGAAGCAAAATTGAGCACATTAGAAAAGGCAGCTCTGTAAGAGAATAATTTCAAGTCTCCCCTTTAGTGATTATCAGTCCCCAAAGGAAGGCATCCTGTCACGTGCCATTAGGTAGGGTCTGGCAGTCCAATCAGAGCTTTATCACCTACTGAGAAAAAGTGATGACTGAGGAGTAGTTACCTCCTGTCTTTCATGCCAAACTTGGGCATTTATACAGCCCAAAATCTCCTGCCAGTATCAACAGAAGTTCTGAAGTGAGTGAGAAGCATGGGGATTTGCCACCAGCAAGTCAATACTCATAAGATTTAATGCATCATATTTTTTCCTCTGAATAGTAGCATGTTCTGAGAACCAGGGTCATGATGTGTGTATGTTTGGGAAATACTTGCTAATGTGAAGTCTTTCAGTCACTAATTCATGTTCAGATATATTTTTCTTGCATGACATTTTGATGTCATTATGGGGCCAAATACTGAATGCCATAGACTGGCTTAGAAGGAAAAGGAAGATTTTTTTGTTCTTTTTTTTTTTATTATTTCTAAGACCTAGAGACATCAACATACGTGGAATACTTATTACAGTTTACTTACTGCTACCCCACAAAATAATCTGCTTCTGCATTTTTATCTGACTGAGTACTGGAAGGTTTTCTTACTTTTTTTTTTTTTTTTTTTTTTTTTTTTTTTTTTTTTTTTTTTTTTTTTTTTTTAATTTATTCTCTAGACTCTTTTGGCAGCATCAAACTGTTTGAGAATTTACTGCAGTGTTAATGTTTTCCTAAAATCTTCTACTGTTTTTTTCTAAACATCTTTTAATAGTTTTGAACAGCTGTGAAGAGTTACACTTTTGGGAAGGCTTTTCTTGCCATGCCCAGCATTTGAGAAGTACTGTAACCACCAGGAGCTTTTACAGAAATGTCAGGCACTATGAATCTCTGGCATCTCTGGGATGAGAACTAAAATTGCATCTCTGACAGCTGATCAGGTATGAAGTAGGATTTTTTGTTAATCTGACAGCAGTGAGTGTAATACTCAAAGGACTGCTATTGCCTCCTGCAGATAATGGATTTAAGCGTCAAAGTGAACTGTGTGGTCTCTCTGTAATTAAAATTAGAAGGAAAAAATAGCTTTTTAAAATATTAAAAAGTAAGTAGGAAATTCTCTTTCACAATATGGCCCTGGCTGTATATTGCAGAGATTTTTATCTTAAGGCTGAGCTGTTTCTAACAGAGAACAGCTGAGATGGCTGAGCTGAGGTGGCAGATCTAAGTAGGGCTGATAGGGCCAAGTAGGGCTTGAGGAAGATAGATTGTGACCATCAGATCTCTTTGCTACCTGTGGGAGAAGGCTGGGCAAAAGCAGGCAGTGACACTGTGTTTGATGTAATAGTTTCTTGCTCCTCTGATAATCCTGGGCCTTCTCTGCATGAATGCTCTGTCTTTGTTGTTAGGATCCTGGGATTTTCATTCACACTATTTGATTCAAGAACAAAGTGAAGACTTGTGTCTTTGGTTTGCTGCAGGAATAAGCTCCTGGTGTTTTGTCTGTGTGACAGAACCCTGACTGATGGTGCTCCCCATTTCTACACTGATTCTTATATTATGTGGCTTTTGGCACTGGTGGAAAACACCACTGCTTACAGCCTGCTGAGCCCAATCCTGACCATGGTTGTCTCTGGTCTGCTGTGGAATTTTGGGCTGATAATTCAAGTATGGCTACACTTGGGAATGATGAGCTATGGTTTAATGAACATTTCTCAAAAAAAGTCAAGATTCCTAAAGTACTGCCCTCCCTTCTAGCAGTGCATAATATTTGGGTGAAGTATTTCTGCATATGTGGTCAAGAAATATACAGATATGTACCTATTTGATTGTAAATGCTAAGGTATTACAAATTAAAGGCATGTAATTGAGCAACGCATATTTGGTCTGCGTTACAACTTTGAGATTTAAATTTGCTTTTGTTCAAGTGAAAATATAAAGATGAAGGGCAATGAAGCTGGTGAAGGGGCTGGAGCACAAGCCTCATGTGGAGCAGCTGAGGGAACTGACTTGTTCTAGCCTGAAAAAATACCCCCAAGGCTCAGAGTGGACTTAATGGCTCTCTACCTGAGTACCTGAAAGGAGGTTGTAGTGGGGTGGGGGTCAGTCAAGGGGAAAAGGCCTCAGGTTGCTCCAAGGGAGGTTTATACTGGATATTAGAAAGAATTTCTTCACAGAAAGTGTTGTCAAGCATTGGAGCAGGCTGTCCAGGGAAGTGATGTAGTCACCATCCCTGGGGATATTTGAAAGACTTGTAGATGTGGCACTTAAGGACATGGTTATGATGGACTTGGCAGTGCTGAGTTGTACTTGATGGCCCTTTCTGACCATAATGATTCTGTGAGAAAAGAGCTCTCTACTTCTGTTCCAAGGACCAAAAAATAATGTACAGGAGAAGAGTAGGTCTCCAAGTAACCTCTCTGTGGTCTTGAATGCACCCAATGCCAGGCATTTTGAGTTCATGGAGAAGATAGACCACGTTTCATTATACCAGAGTGGATATGGTCAGGAAGGCTCAGGCTCAGCAATCAGCAAAAAACTCTGTGAGGGAAGTGTGCTGTAGTATGGGACATTAATTTTCTTTTTTTTTGCATCTCCAAGGAAGGGTCTGAACCTTACACAGCTCTAACAGGGAGCAGAACCAAGTGTCAGTTCAGTGACAGAGGTAATCCATGTGCACTTGAATGTCAGCTACCCACCAGTGTGAAGCTTGATCAAAGACCTCTTCAAGCAACTAAATTATTTAAACTGAGTTGAGTCTTACAGAGTAGGATGCTGACTTAAATGATTATACAGAATAGTTCTTTATTGTAGCATTCTTAGTTAAGCTGCTGTGCATTACCATCTCTGTCATTTGTATTATATTACTATTTAATATTATACTTTCAGCACTGACTATCCCAAGAGATGAGTAACATTAGGAGAAAGCCAGCTTGAGAAATCCTCAAATGCTTGCATATAACCAGTACAACATAATATTCAATAACAGATCTAAAGCAAGGGGGGAATTATTTGGAAATGGAAGTCTGTGAAATATGGTAAAACCAAAAAATAGAATTTGTCTGAGATTACTTCCATATGCTTAAGATAAAAAAAAATACCATGAGTGATTTAGATGACATGCCTCCGAATAGTTATGTCATTGTGTTATACAACTGAGAAGCTATGCCAGATGGTTGTGAATGGATGTAAGGGAAAGTCAGTCACAAATACTTGCCTGATTTAACAGCTGTACTTTTTGAAGAAGAATATTCAAGAGTTGATGGATATGTCACACCTTTTCTTGGCTTGCCCTCTACAAAAAATATATATTAGAAGATACCACAGAACATTCTAAGTTTTCTTGATAAATTTCTCATCTAACATAGGCATTCAGAATCAGATCCCTCTTCTTTACTGCCCAACCCATTTTCATGAAGATTTCTTTCATCTGATGGCAGAGTCTTAAAACCATACCACTAAAAATATTGGTGCCTAAATCCAGCATCATAAAAAAAGAGTTGGAAAGCATGAAAACAGTACTGTGGAGGATCTGCAGAGGTCAGTTAGTTCATTCTTTTGCTCTCAAATGATATTAAGCACAAGGGGACCATTCCTGAAGGACATCTGTACAATTTTTAATTAAACCCACAGCTTCCCTAAGCAGTCTTCTCCAATGCCTGACTATGCAGTTGACTTGGAAAACGTGTTTGATGTGGGATTCATTTCATCACGCACCCAGCATTCTTCTCCGACCTCACTTCTGCAAGATGCCATTTCTGGCAACAGTCTTTTGCAGTAATAACAGTGAGAGAAGGCTGTGCCTGTGTGTGGGAACATATGGTACCTATATTTAGATCTAAAATGAGAGTCCTGTCTTGAAACAATGAGGTATGTTTCTCAGTTAAGCTTTAAACCACAAATCTTTTTAGTGCCAGAGCAGACGCCATCTCTGTTGGTACATTTGGCCATGCAATTCCATCTCTTGGGACGGTTTTTATAATTGCATACATCACTGAATGAAAAGTGTTGCAGAGAAGCCCAGCAGGGAAGACTGCTTTGGCCTCTAGGAGCTGATGGATGTAGGTCTTCTGGATCCTGGTGACTGTCTCTTTGAGATGCTGTACTGTGTCACATAACTCGACCACCTCTGGTGAGACCTACCTCCACCTTCTGCAAAACTTGAGTCAGGATGATCTCTCCTCTATTCCCTTGGGGAATTCTTTAAGGAGGTACATATGGCACTGCAAGCATGTCAGTTGTCATCCTGGGTGAATAATCCAGAGACCAACAGCATTGAACAGAATTAATTCCTACAGACTAGGAGCGACTCCTGGGAACTGGGGGCTGTTTCCCCCATGATGGTGATGCCCTAATTTTTTAGCTTTTATATTTCTCAGATCCTGAATTAGTGTATAACTCCATATAGAGTATTAGTAAGCTCCCTTCGCATTTTTGTCAGGTAAAACAGCNAGTGTGCTGTAGTATGGGACATTAATTTTCTTTTTTTTTGCATCTCCAAGGAAGGGTCTGAACCTTACACAGCTCTAACAGGGAGCAGAACCAAGTGTCAGTTCAGTGACAGAGGTAATCCATGTGCACTTGAATGTCAGCTACCCACCAGTGTGAAGCTTGATCAAAGACCTCTTCAAGCAACTAAATTATTTAAACTGAGTTGAGTCTTACAGAGTAGGATGCTGACTTAAATGATTATACAGAATAGTTCTTTATTGTAGCATTCTTAGTTAAGCTGCTGTGCATTACCATCTCTGTCATTTGTATTATATTACTATTTAATATTATACTTTCAGCACTGACTATCCCAAGAGATGAGTAACATTAGGAGAAAGCCAGCTTGAGAAATCCTCAAATGCTTGCATATAACCAGTACAACATAATATTCAATAACAGATCTAAAGCAAGGGGGGAATTATTTGGAAATGGAAGTCTGTGAAATATGGTAAAACCAAAAAATAGAATTTGTCTGAGATTACTTCCATATGCTTAAGATAAAAAAAAATACCATGAGTGATTTAGATGACATGCCTCCGAATAGTTATGTCATTGTGTTATACAACTGAGAAGCTATGCCAGATGGTTGTGAATGGATGTAAGGGAAAGTCAGTCACAAATACTTGCCTGATTTAACAGCTGTACTTTTTGAAGAAGAATATTCAAGAGTTGATGGATATGTCACACCTTTTCTTGGCTTGCCCTCTACAAAAAATATATATTAGAAGATACCACAGAACATTCTAAGTTTTCTTGATAAATTTCTCATCTAACATAGGCATTCAGAATCAGATCCCTCTTCTTTACTGCCCAACCCATTTTCATGAAGATTTCTTTCATCTGATGGCAGAGTCTTAAAACCATACCACTAAAAATATTGGTGCCTAAATCCAGCATCATAAAAAAAGAGTTGGAAAGCATGAAAACAGTACTGTGGAGGATCTGCAGAGGTCAGTTAGTTCATTCTTTTGCTCTCAAATGATATTAAGCACAAGGGGACCATTCCTGAAGGACATCTGTACAATTTTTAATTAAACCCACAGCTTCCCTAAGCAGTCTTCTCCAATGCCTGACTATGCAGTTGACTTGGAAAACGTGTTTGATGTGGGATTCATTTCATCACGCACCCAGCATTCTTCTCCGACCTCACTTCTGCAAGATGCCATTTCTGGCAACAGTCTTTTGCAGTAATAACAGTGAGAGAAGGCTGTGCCTGTGTGTGGGAACATATGGTACCTATATTTAGATCTAAAATGAGAGTCCTGTCTTGAAACAATGAGGTATGTTTCTCAGTTAAGCTTTAAACCACAAATCTTTTTAGTGCCAGAGCAGACGCCATCTCTGTTGGTACATTTGGCCATGCAATTCCATCTCTTGGGACGGTTTTTATAATTGCATACATCACTGAATGAAAAGTGTTGCAGAGAAGCCCAGCAGGGAAGACTGCTTTGGCCTCTAGGAGCTGATGGATGTAGGTCTTCTGGATCCTGGTGACTGTCTCTTTGAGATGCTGTACTGTGTCACATAACTCGACCACCTCTGGTGAGACCTACCTCCACCTTCTGCAAAACTTGAGTCAGGATGATCTCTCCTCTATTCCCTTGGGGAATTCTTTAAGGAGGTACATATGGCACTGCAAGCATGTCAGTTGTCATCCTGGGTGAATAATCCAGAGACCAACAGCATTGAACAGAATTAATTCCTACAGACTAGGAGCGACTCCTGGGAACTGGGGGCTGTTTCCCCCATGATGGTGATGCCCTAATTTTTTAGCTTTTATATTTCTCAGATCCTGAATTAGTGTATAACTCCATATAGAGTATTAGTAAGCTCCCTTCGCATTTTTGTCAGGTAAAACAGCCCTTCCAGGTCTGAGAAGTAAGGAGACCTACTGCCTCAGCCCCTCGAAAGTATAAACAAAAGTGAATTGGGGGGAAGCAAACCAGGGCAATATGACTCCGTTACCTGAAGCTATAATTGGACAATTAACCTCTGATGTGCTAATAGACCAAATTTATATCTGTCTGAGAAACTAGGAACTGTCATCTATCTTGGGTCTAGTATTACCTTTTGCACTGCCCAAGGTGTATCTGTTGAAGGCCTTGAATCAATACCTACTTTAGTCCTTTATCTCTGTCTAGACTCTGTTCTAGGTAGCCACTCCAAAGCATCAATGGCACACAAAGAAAGGTACATGCTAGAGAAACTCTAATGAGCAGGGATATCCATGGAGATGGAGGGTCCTTGTCTTTTGCCCCTTTTCATGTCTCTATCTCCTTTGTTTTGCTCCTCTCTGGAATTTCAGATGTCATTACAACACCATAGATAAAGAAGTTAGAGTTACTAATGAGGTAGTGATGCAAAAAGCTATTCCATTTCTCATTTACAGTGGTATAAGCTGAGAGCAGCTCCACTAGAGTCAACACCAAAGACCAGAGCTGGTAAGCTAGCAAGTGTGGACAAACTGGAAAGAGCTTCCTTTTCCCCTTCTGGGCTTCTCTCACAGAAGCTGGTTTAAGCAAAGGGCAGCAGGTTTTCACATCCACTCCCCCCTGGGCTAAAATTGGGATCATGAGCCAAGAAGGATTAGGGAGATCTAATCTGGTAGAAAGACAGAAAAGTTACAGGATCACAGATGATTTCTAAATGCTTTCTTTTATTCCCAACAGAGAATGAATTGTCAGTATGAGCAGTTGATACATGGATGCAGCAATAACATGATAATCTGATCTTAATTTGGAATATATCTCTGTGCTAAACTGGTTTCTAATGCAAACCTGAAACCTGCTGCAGTGAAAATACACCAGCTAGGGTGGAGAGGCTGGATTCTGGAATTTTTGATCAACAGCAATTTGCATCCCATATGTGACCAAGAGGTAGGCATAGGGCCTGACCTGAATGTGGCCCTGCTCTCTGGGGCAATGGTAATACATCTTTTTCACTATTGGAAAAAAGTTACATCTAGGCTGGAGTTTGCTTAACATACTTAAAAACATGTTTTCATGGGCTGAAAATGTCAGCTTTGGCCATTGAAATGCCAGCTATGGCATGGTAGCTGCTATAGTGCGGTGGCTGCTCACCCTCTCACACTCATTTGTGACTAGCAAACCCAGAAGTTCAGGACTATTTTCTTAACCCACTAGCTGCAAAACACCCACTAAGCTGAATGGAGTTGTTCAACTGAGTGCCAAGGCATTTCAGTGCTTGAAAGTGAATACCAAGGCATTTGCACACCTCCTGGTGCGCTGGCTGCTTTAATCGCAGAGGACAGACCTCCTTCTCCACTGCCCTTAAATCATGTCACTTTATTCCCTGGGTCCCCCAAGGATTCCTCTTCTGTGCTTTTTTGTGTGGATGTTCATTCACAATTTAAACATCACAAACTCAGTGACAATATCCTAACTGGGAATAAACTGTTGGCACATTTCCAGGGTACGGTATTGCACATAGGTCTGGTCTGAGGAAAGAGAATTCAGCTGAAGAATAGGGGACTCAGTTCTAAATCTCTAAAGCTGTCCTGAAATTAATGCCTTAGGTGACTTTATATTTTTATTGTGGAATGCTTTATGCAGCTCTGGCTTTTTATGACTCATAATCATAAAAAATCCATCCCCAACTCCTCTCTTTCTAAGAAGGAGATCTGAATTCAGCCTTAGGCTGCTGAGTAGCAGAGCCTTCCTGGGTTTTAGTATTCTAAATTTCTCTAAAATTCTAAATTTCTAACATTTTCTGTAGGTATAGTGGAAGTTTTCTTCTTGTTCATAGATAAAATATGGTATGTATGTTATATGATATGTTAGATTTACATTTGAACTAAGAATTCTATTTATGAACTAAGTCATGAGTGAGAACACTCAGTATGCATAGAATTAAAAGTGCACAAGGGACAAATCTCATCATGCCTACACATACCCAGGTTTCTCATCATCTCCTTTGATATGCTCTTGTAACTTTCTCTTGTATCTTCTTTTATAGTGTCTCATTAATTATAATAAAGACCTATTATCATAAATAAAAAATTCCTACAGTTTTATGGAATAATTTCTACAGTTTTATTGGATGACAGCTGAGCAGCTGCTGAGGTAAAAAAAGAAGAAAAAAATTTCTATTTCCCACTTATGTACCAGGATTACAGTGTGCTGTTTGTTGGAGAAAAAAAAACTGCAACAACTACAAGTAGCAATTCAGCTATTCCAGGAAATCCCTACTCATCCAAAATAAATCCTTCTCATAATATGGTATACCCATGGCAGTCTACTGTAAAAAAGAGTGCATCCAAATACATGAGTGCAGAATTAAGATGACAGCTTCTTTTGGTCAGTTTCTGAGACCTCCTTTGCTGTCTACAGATTTTCACATGAAAAGAACATTATTTTTAGTAGCTGTTCAGTTGCTTGAGCTGTTGATTTTTCCAGAAATGTTAGTTAGTTAACTAACATCAATTGGTTGTCTTAAAACTCCAAAAGTGTAGACCAGCAAGAAGTGCCCCAATGTAGCAAGAAGTTAGATTTAGAACTTTTATGCAAAACAAGGTCAAGCAAACCCTCTTTCACACATGTAGAGTGAGTGCAAGTAGGTTTAAGACAATCTGAGGCTGGTGTAAAGGGGGTCTAATTTGAAAAAAAAAAAAAAAAAAATCTGCAAATTTAGTCGGTAAATGCAAGTGATTCCTATCTATACTGTGGGGAGAAAAAAGGAATGAGCATTAGATTAAGATGGATTTACTTGCACTGATTAGATATCAAAACTATTTGGCTAACAGAGGTGGAGAGAGTTCCTGACATACTTGGGATGCACCAGTAAAATCACTTAATATAGGGTGTGCACACATACAGCAGGGTGTATGGGGTTTGACATGAGTCTGAAGTCACTTCAGGAGATACAAATTCAGGTGCAGGGTGAGGATGTTTCAAATGGCCAGCAGGCCTTTCAGTTCCCTCAGCAGCACTGCTTACCAGGGTGGGTAGCAGGAGATTTTATGCATTAATAACTGGACTTTAGGTGCCTTCCAAGTCCAGAGCAACCATCATCTCCTGCAGTGGGCTCAGGCCTGCACTGGGCTGAGCCGAGCACACCTCTGGCAGGGTCCATGTCTCTTTGCAGGCTCCATGGGAAGCCCAGAACAAGCAGTGTCTCCAATGCACTATTCCTGCCAAAGCTAGGTGGGGTGGACCTGTGGTGATTAACCACGTCTGTGAAATGGGAGGCTGCTTCCCCCTCCACCCGTTGCTGCTCAGCCATCGGTGGTGGGGAGCAGGTGGGGAGTGCCCCACCCCAGAACAGTACCTGACACCAGGAAGGACTCCCTCCAGCGGGGCAGGGATAGGGATCGGACCCCGTTGGAGAAGCTCCCGCGGTAAGCAGAGTGCCCGGCGACTTTCTGGACAAGGATCTTCCCACCTGTGTTGTCAATTATACCGCTGCAAGGAGGAAACAGAGCATCTGAGGGTCGAAATTCCACAAAAACCTTAAAACTGTTCTACAGTGCAAGAGGTACAAAGTGATTTCTTTTACCTTTAAACCAGAGGTGGATGGGGGGGTGTGATGTTACTACTAAGCCTGCTGCTAAGAAATATTTGTGCTCCTACCACATAGAGAAAAGCAGTTTGTTGCAAAGTGCTGTCAGGATCTGTTTGCTCTTCCCACTGATCCTACTGGTCCTCTGTTTAAGCTTGACCTAGTTGCACACAAGAAAAAGCTACTGCCTTCGTTAAAATTCCTGCAAGCTTGATTGAATGACTGAAGATACAGGCAGAGGTTCTCAGAGGAGTTTTCAGGCCAACCATGTGACAGAATGTGTTTTCTTTGAGTTTCAGTAAGTGTTTTCTGCAAAAACCCAAGCGTGTTTCTGACCTCAGCCTGGAGTAAACTGGACACAATATTGCTGGAAGCTGTAGAAAACCTGGCAAACTCCAGGTATGGTGCACATCAAATGGTGTTTAACACACACTGTAACATGTACCCCAAGACAAACAGAAAACCTCCAGTGTGTGCAGCCTGCTCTGGCATCACTAGGATAGCAGGTCAACAGGGAAGCAACTGCAACTGGAGGGGAGTTGTAGGGCTGGCAGTAATGACCAGGCAGGAAAATAAGTACTGGACAGAAAACAGGGTTGAAGAGTACGTTGGAGGTGCATTTTTCTCTGGTAATTGTGAGAAGCTGCTGTTAAAATGAGTGTATGCAGAAGAAATTCACTGTGGAACTGCAACGTGTAAACTAACAAAGCCAAAACTAGCTGGCAAATGAGAAAAACTGAAACCCTCTCTGTAACAATGCATCCAGCCAGGCTGCACGGAGATTGCGGTTGCTACCAGTATTTTTTAACTTCCCTTTGGGACTAATTCTGCATGCTGAGAGAATTTCCATTGTGCACTAGTATCTGAGGGAGGAATTTGCCACTGGAAAGCCGTGACCTGGCAGACATCTCCCCAGCGAGGGCTGAGCGGGCAGAGCTGCAGCCAGGAGGTGGCACAGGCACCTCAGCCTAAGCACTGAGCAGTGCGGAGGCAAGGGGTGAGGTCCCAAAGCCTTAACTATCCCACTTTACCCAGATCCCAGGTATTTCACAGAACCTGAAGCACAGCAGTAGCTCAAATGACTCCAAACTAAGTCAAGTTGTCAATCAGGCTTTATAACTTCTTGCTGCATTTTCAGCTGGATACATCCTGCCTCTGCATCCCGCCTCCAACTGCAGTGTGTTTTGATTGTGCAGTTATTCTTCATTAGACTTTTATGCACATTTTTTGCATGGCTAATGAAACTCTGAAAAACTTTTGCTACAAAATTTATGTTACTCATTTCCCTGTGCAGTGTCCTTTTATGTGGCAGGAAAACACATTACTCAGTCTTTGATGTCAAGGACTGTTAAATTCAAACCCAGAGAACCAAACCAATCCCAGAAGTATGAGAGTTATATGTATTCATCACTGGTGATATGCCTATTTTTTCTGAAGATTTATTAGTAGTAGCAGCTCCATCTCTATCTTCCACTTGAATGATAATAGTACAATAGTAATTTGTTATGCATGAATGAGAGATCTGGAAATCTCAAGACACTTCTCCAAAGGCTGAAAAACTTCTTCAAACAACTAATTTCTATAGGAATACAGGATTGACAGCACTTCGTAAGAATGGATCCATTCCATCACAAATGGACTTTCTCTCAGGTTTTTTACAGCAGTCTGCAATTAAACCTACAAGAAAGTGGGAACTGTAAAGAATCTGAAAAGTCAGAAGCTCGCTGCACTGAAATGACAGTTTTGTCTGAGTGCCTCACTCATTTCCACTCACTCACCTGTGAATTGCAGCACTGCAGATACTGGAAAAAGAGGCATAAATGTCTGTGCCATAAACACGGTATTTTACATCTTGACATCCAGGAGGGCATTTTGCAATGAATTCTGGATTGATTATCTTCCCCGCCTTGACATCACAATCAATCTGGGGTACATCTGTGAGTGCAAAATCTTGGTAAAGTCAGATTGAATGCTTTCATGGCTGAGTGATCTTGTCATGAAACAGTGAGTAACTGAATGACAGGGATGCCCTCCTCCTAAGACTTCATATCAATGGTTTTGGGATACAAGACATCTGTGTCTTCCCCATCTACAGCATAACACATAATAACCCCCATACCAAAGGATGAGGCAGTAACTAAGGATGGAATAAGGAAGCCTGCGGCTATTCCTGACCTTCAGTGTTTGCTTCTCTGAAGGAAATATCTGTTATGACACTTTTCTGGAGAGAGAAAGAAGTGTAATCACCCAGCCTGTGGTTAACACGTGGGAAGGAGGGGGTGGGGATGCTTCCCAAGCCTCCCGCTGTGCTCATGTAGCTCTGTGCCATCTATAATGTCAGGCTGAAGTCACAGCCCATTATCTTGCCCTTAATTTTTAAAATTTTTAGCTGGGTACAATTTACTTTGAACAAGGGATTCAAGTGTGTGTTTACAACCTCGCAGCAGGCTTGTTTGTCAGCTACATGAGCAAAATAATCTGTGAACAGAAATGCTCCTGCAGCAGAATAGCTGAAAGTTAAACATCTTAGTGCACAGGGATGCACCACTTGTCTCACACTAATCAGCTACATATGCTTTGTGTTTCAGCTGGTCCAATTCATGTATTTATGTCTCTCTCTCTTTCTGTGAAAACCTTACTGCTTGCTTGATCCTTGTGTGGTACCTAATGACCTATGAAGATAACAGATTAGTAATGAATTACAAAATTTTCCCTTTGTAAATGTTAAGTGACACACACTTTCCTTAGTGATTTGTTTTCAATAGAAAGAATCTTTTAGCTAACATATAATGCCATTGACTCCAGGCAATTATGAAGAATTATGAGAATATAATCTCACTTTGCATCTTTCTTATGCATTGGACTTGTCTGCTGTAAAACAGCCAAAAATTCTACTGAGACCACTTACATAGCTTAGCCTTTTTTGTCTTCTTTGTGACTTCCTTGGCTGTGTACGTACATGTTAGGAACACACCTAGAACAAATAAACATAGTGTCAGGAAAAAAAGTGGACTATCAACATCAGCAATAATAAGCTCCTCCACATGAGATCTCTCAAATTTGAATCAACAGGTTGAAAAACTGAAATAGGAATATTCCTGTCCACATCTAGGTTTGTACTTGGTGGTTAAGTTTGCAGTCAAGATGGCATCTACTCTGGGGAAATTCTTTGAAGGGGATTAAAGATCAGTTCAGTTCACATGTTCATCTGTGGAACTCACTATCTAAAGATGCCATGGAGTCCATGTGGCCCAGAAAACCACACATGTATTTCCACAAGCAGTGGGACCTCTTTGTAATTGGTGTGATAGAGATGTTAAATGAATAATGTGCTCTGTGCATAAAGCAACTGGGAAGTCTGGGTCCGAAAGATTCTTCTTAGTAACCCTTTGGGAAGATTAGTCTGTAATTTTGTGTTGTGACATTTCACTCACTGGTGGCAGCAGGTATGGGATACTGGCAGCATTACAGACTAGGTGAGGTTCTAGGATGGCATGTCCCAGCAAGGTCACTCGTTTTCTTCAGTAAGCAGTTGTATGATTTGAAAAGTGTAATAGTAAAAGGGACATATGTGGTTGCATTAAAAAAAACCCCAATATATGCATGTAGTTTACCATGTTGTGTTTACTTGCTAAGTGATGACATGCAAAATCTCTTTATTCTCTGTGCTTATTTTATAAGCACTGTGTTATGGGTAACTGATAACTTCATTACAATATCTTGACTTTCCTATTCACCTTCCCTTCTCTGAGCATTCAAAGGGAATTGAAACTCCCTATGATGTGTCAGCTGATCCTTTTATCATTTATTAAGCTAATCTTACTAGAATATGCAACAGAAGTAATTTATTTCTTTATGCTCTTCTCCCCCTAGACTGATTGCAAAGAGTTTGTAGACTTAATCACACCTAGAACTTGCTCAAAAATAAAAGCACTGTCAGTGTTTGAAGTGCAGTATTTGGGTCTTTTGTCACCAGTGTAACCATGGCAAAATTGTAGTTGGACAACTAAAAAGGAATGCATGAGCGGAAAATAAAGTGCAATATCTCAACTACTTGGAATGTTACAGCATAATCTAATGTGGGGAAAGTAATCTGGTAATTTATGTAGAAGAACTACACAGATTGGTGTGAATTTGAACTAAAAACAACTGTCCTGACAGACTTGAGGATAACAGCTAGAGGGAATATTGCCTGGGAATGTCACAACCAGCTTGTTCATGTAAGATGAATTGCAAGTTCTGGAGTTTCTACATGTTCCCAAAAAGTGAGATCCTATCTGACTGGCAGGGGAAAGAAAATAAGACACATTTATAGCCTTTTGGTACCATTTGTTCATAGAAAGAATGAGAATAGAAACAGAATTGAAACAGCTGTTTTTTCATTGGAGGGAATTCTTACATTACAGACATTTTTCAGGCCCACCTGATATGGACTGCATGTAACTGGTCATATACTTGGAGGTCTCTACAAGTAATGAATATTTTTTTCTATGCCAAAGTCAAGTTTGTGTAGCCCTTTTCTGAAAAGCTGTGCCAAGGCTTACACCTGCCACTGAGAGCTTCATCAGTCCAAAGGGAAGAGAATTAGTCAGTAGCCACTGGGCAACCAGGATGGGAGGGTACAAACCCATAAGCTACGGATTGCAGCACATCAACTGTACTTACCTAAGAAGGTTGTAATGACCGTGGCCTTCATGGTGAGTAAAGCAAAATCTGGGTGTGTTGCTAAGGAGCACTGAAAAGGAAAAGAAGAGTACATCAGGCTGCATTTGGAGGTACTGCAGATGACACTGGAGTGGTGGGGGAAGAGGGGCTATGCAGCCTTTAACCTTTCACAAGCCTCACGTGCTGCATCATTTTATTACATTTTTTAGAACAACTGATACCCCAGAGAACGTGGTATTTGGGCTATCATTCCCATGGACTAGTTTTTTTACTCTCTCCATAATTTGTCTTTTGCTCCAGGAAACCAAGATTTCATTCACATACTTATTTGAGAAGCCAGTGTCAGGAGAAGGCATGATGGGCCTGGACATGCTCTGACATATACTCAAATCTGTTCTCTGCTCTTCTAAGAAATATTCACAGAATCATATTTTCTGCACATCAAAGCACACCAGGTAATCTCATATAGATATGGGAAACACAAACAAATCAATTTACTCCTGAAAGATGTTACGTAAAGTATTTTGCAATTGTTCCATCTTTTGTGAGCCAATTACTGGTTTCTTTCCTTTTCTGGGGATGTGTATGTGTGTACATATATGTGAGCACCTGAGATTAAGAGGATTCTGTCAGAATATCTGGAAAACATTTTTTTTCTGGGTCTGCATACATGGTTGATGACCCCTGCCATCCCTGAAGTTCTTGGCCAGGCTACAAGAATTCAAACTTGTCAGATATAACCCTTCTCAGCCCCTCCTGAACATCACCTGCTGCTTTTGCTATTATTCAATGATTGTTGAGGGAATTCTGTGTTGGGCACTCATAGTTAATTGTTGTCATTAAAGTACTACATAATGTTTGACAAACAGAGTAAAAAGTCTGAAAGGGAGAATATATTTGTCTGTTGTACAGGGAGAATCTTGAGGATCAAAATAAACTTGATCTTCAGAGAAACTTATTACAGGCTTACAAGTGGAAAGATTTGTACTAAAAAAAAAAAAAAAAAAAAAAAAAAAAAAAAAAAAAGTTAAATAAGAATGTTAACACTGCATATGACCAAGGAAAGCAAGATATCTGCCTCCTGGAAAAATGGCAGGTTTCATCTGATTTCACATAGCAATTCATACATTCAGAAGCATGGCTTTGGTCACTCCAGAAAGAAATTTAGAGAGCAAGGCAGATACAGGAGAGAAAGAGAAAAAAAAAAAAAAAGAAAAAGAAAAAAAAAATCTACATTCTGTCTTCATGTAAAATGTTTCTATATGTTTACTTTAATTGCTCTTATTTTTCAAGCAAGCCACATGCCATGAGTGAGGATGACTTAAGTAGTATGCTAGTCTAAACTGTGTTCAGCCAGTTCTGGGTCTGTATAATTCATAACTCTTTTTACATAGAGCAGATCCACCTCAGATTTTTGCTTCTGTGCTACAGTTGGAGAGCTTTAAACACCAGGACACACTAACACAGTGTCACTTGCTAATAGCACACTGTCTTTCCTTGGTCATCTCCCTGAAAAAGTTTTCCTCTCAGGCTGCTAAAGCTGAAAGCAGCAGAGGTTTCTCAGGAGCCACTGAATTGAATCTGGGGAGTATGGAAAGTGGTTCAACATGGTCACTTTGTCTTTCTGAAAAATGATGGGCAGTGCATTGGGGGTGACTCCAGGAGCCATATCAACAAGAGCAGATAAGTGGTGATACTCCGCTCTCATGGTTAGTTTCTATTAAGAATTGCCCATCTTTTGGAACAAAAATGCATTTTAAGCATTTACTGCAGTTTATTTCCACTATGAAGCTGTTAAAAGAAATAGCACCAAGACCTAGAAGAGTGCTCAGAGAAACTTAGCTCAGATGCTTTTCTCCTCCCATTTATGTTTCAACCCATTAACACATCAGAGATATCAAACAATTGCTCCCCTTCAATGAATTCTAACTTTAGGTCAATTGAAGAAAAAGAAGAGGCAGAGTAAGAGTTGCAGTCCATTTGCAGAACTACCATGCACCATTAAAGATTGTACTGACACGGGCTTAGACTTTGCAAAAGGCATCTTAACATGAGCATTCCCAAAATTTGCAATGAGTAAATTCAGCATTGACATTTTTATTTATAGTCAAAGAGATCTGTGTGAATTTTTCTTGACAATATTTGGCTTGGTGCTGAGATGTTTTCATCACCAGTTCAGAGTAGAAGCAGTCTGAGATGGTAAAGCATCCATATAAAATCTGACTTCATGGGTGGGCTGCTGTGTGTTGTGTGAGAGTCCAATACTGCCTAACTTTTCCTGTCTTACAAAACATGTAACCTCCTGTATCACCAGGGCTGCACAAGACTTCTCATTGGTTCTTGAAGGCTCTGCTGTCCCCCAGCCCTGCTGTCCCCAGGGCATGGCCAGCCACCCCAGGGGTCATTCCAGTCCTCCTGGGTGGCAGTACCCTAGGCCTGGCTGCAGTTGCATTCTCTACCTAGTCAGCTGGTGGGCATTGCTCTTCAAGGCAACAGAAAGTGGTCTTTTGTTCCTAAATTATTATGACTTCACTGGAGAAAGAAGCCAATAAATCTAAAAGGAATTAAACTTAAAGCCTGTCAGGGGTTCAGCAGAGTTCAGCAGAGCCCTTAGCCTGCAAGAACAGATGTTTATCAATAAGAAAGATACTGGAAGGATTTAGACAAGGCTGTTAGATTTACTTAACAGTTTTGTTGTCACAGCTGAACAGAAAAGCATCTTATTGTGAACTCTGTATCTTTGGTGGTGCAGTTTATACTAGTATCCCCATGGAAATAAATTATAATAATAAAGATATTTGGTTTTGCACACTATATTAATTTCTACATTAGGCACTGGCATATCAGGAGAAATGCACAGACATCCTGTGACAGCTCTGGTGACAGTACTCCAAGGGGTGGTCCTGGCCTTCAGACCTTGGGCTGTCACATGGGGAAATGCACAGGAGGATTTACATTGCTGACTGTTAAGTATCAGGCATAGAAGCTCCAGGCTTTCTGTTGTGGGAAGTCTGTGTGCATTCATTGTATTCAGGGCCTAGGGTGTCACCTGATTTAAGCTGTGTGAGATCTTCTGTGCTGTGCAGTAGCATGGCATCTGCTCCTTCAGACTGGTAAAGGGAGCAGCAGCTTGGAAAAAAGCAGTGGGGTTTTTTGTTTCTCTGGGAAGGGACGAGAAAGCAGAGCTCCAATCCATGCTTACAACAGAATTTTTCATCTGTGTAGATCCACTGAGAGATTTAGGGATGTTTTCTCTGTAGATCAAGAATGATACTTTGCTATTAAATACAAAGCTGTACTTCCTTTGTTCCTTTACAATATCAATAGATCCCATTAAAACAAACTGAAAAGTTTCTACTTGGTATTAGTCTGGAGCATGAGTTTTGCTGAGATTTCTCCTAATCAGATTTCTATTCAGGAAGTAATTACAATCCCAGTCAGAACTGGTAAGTAGTGACTACTCACTATTGAATCTCCTAAACTGTATGCTAGATCTCTGTTTATCAGAGTACATTTTCCCATCTGAATCTTTCAGACTGTCATAACAGAAGTTACCTTTATGCCAGAAAAGCTATTAAGTATATGCATTACATTAACATGTGCTTCAATTCCTGCTAAGCACAAATGTAGCAAGAAGTATTTCCTATGTTTCCCAGTGTTGCTGACACTTTACCTTTTAAAATCAAAGTCCTATTTGTAAGAATGTTGATTACTTTTTCCTGCCACAAACACTTGAAAACTCTTGAATGTTAGTGAAGAGACAGAATTAGCAAACTATTCTTTCTGTGTATAAAGTAAGATTTTTATACTGACCTTTCATTAGCAACTTGACTTTTATAAAGATCTGAGAGAGCTGCTACAGATTACAAACAAACAGATGGTTTAAATGCACGTAAACTGTCACTGTATGGCAAACTCTAACATTTTCTGGAGGAAGTGCAGCTTTTCAGTCCTTGATTTTTGGTGTCAGGCACTGCTGTCCGTTCCACGTGCAAGCTGAAATTCTTTGCTAGTGCCATGTGCTTTGCCTCTGCAGGAGTAAGCAGTTTATCTCCTGTAATCTCCTGTGCCACAGAAATTAATTTGTATACTCTCTTTGTATCACAATAGTGTGTGTCATTGTTGCCCTTTTCAAGGGGTTCTAACATCTCAGCAACACTGGCACCATAAAGAAAAACAGAAGTGGACTTTGTTTGAAAGCTATTTGAGCAAGTAGCATGCAGTTAACTGCATGATCTCTAAGCACTGTGGGTTGAGTTAAATATGTGCCCTTTATGGGAAAATCAAGTGGGCTTGTTGTAGGTGTGAGTAAACTGGTTTGGATAAGCAAGAGCTGATTATCATCTTCCAGAGGAAAACATTTTTGATTTATTTTTTGCTTTCTTTAAAAAAAAAAATTATTTTTTATTATTGTTTAACCCTTTATTTGTTTCATGCTCATACTCTGTACCCATGGTATTGTACCTTGCTTGGCAGTGCAAGAACTGTTCATTTTGGAGCACACTAGGTAATACGACTAGCGCTTGCCACATGGGATTTTGTTTCACCCCCTTTCTTGTCAGAAAGATGAAGTTATGTACCCTCAGTGCACTGCACTGCTCTGAAAGTCTGTACATAAAAGAAAGTATCTAAGTGGCTGGTTTTTGAAAAACTGGAGGTACTGAGTTTTGCTGAGAAAGAAAGGCTGAATTGATAGTGATAGTTCACTTTGGAGGCTTAGACTGACCTATAGGTATACCAGGCCAGGTCACAAAAGGTAACGTCCAAGGTGCTATTTTGTGAGGTGAGCTTGTCTGCATGGGAGGATAGACTTTATTTTTGCATGGTCTGAAATAGAATATATTCATCCAGGAATTTAACAATATCATAGACTTCATCACCTGCTGCTATAAAAACAGGTGAGTGAATGCTCACCTGTTTTCTTTCATGTATGAAAGAACCCAAGAATATTTCCTGGAAGTGGAGCTGAGCCTCAGAGCATTGTAGTATACTCTGCTTAATTACCCAGTGTCTCAGAAAGCCAGCAAGGAAACCCAGGCTTCTGTGGCTGCAGGCCTTTCCCTTGTGGTGGGGAGGTTGTAAGAAGTATCATGTGTCACACATTCAGCACCTGTGTGTTTAGTAAAACGAACAAGGGAACCACTATTAAAGGAGCCTCCGGGCCTGGGGGCAGCTTGTGCTTTTCCCTTGAAGAGTCTTTGCATTACCATACTCCTTTACCTCCTCAGACACAGTAGCCACAGCCTCTTTGCCAGATGTTTTCCATGGCAAAGTCCCACACCCGGGCCGTGGTGCTCCCCCACCTCCAGGCAGCCACTCCTTGCTGCTGGCCCGTGGTTTGCACGTTTGGATGGGGAAGAGGAGGCAGGGAGACTCTGGCTCTCCTCTGCTCACAGGCAAGCAGCAAGTCAGTCCCCTCATCACTTTCTTTCTGACCCCATGTTTGTCATTCGTGGTTGCACAGGGGGTCCTTCTTTGTTGCAGAAAATTGGGGTCTCCCAACCTTTTGTGCCCTGGAGTCTGATGATGGGGGACTTCTTTGGTGATGAAGAAAACAAGGGTCTAAACTCTCTGTGGCCATGGGCAGTTATCCCTAATCAAGGGTTATCACTACATGCTTCTTTTTACAAGACTTTGTTGTGACTGCCACATATCATTTTAATGGTTCTTGCTCTGCTCTGTGAGGTTCCTGACAAGAGGAACAAGAGCGCTGTGGGGACTGCTTGTAGCCAGTTCCTCCTGCAGGGTACCTGTCAAGTCACTCTCAAGCCATTGAAGTGAGGTATGGGTGGATTCAGAGGTCTGAATTCTATCTAAGTTGCACTTTGGGCACAGGAGTAATTTTTTTCCGAGGTGATTGACCAAATGCTTATATGCAAGCTGGTAAGAGGAATTTGGTCCAAAATAGCTCTCATTCAGACAGGTATAATGAAGAGGTGATATACCCATAAATTTAGAGACAAACAGAAACATGCAAGCAGCCCTGCACTACTCATTTTGTGTTCATGAAATGCCCTGAAATTAAAACATAAGGTTAAAGCAACAGCGAGGATAACTTCTCTGCTTTCCACCGAGCTCTTTCAGAAGCGAGTAATTTATTTAAGACTACAGTGTGATTTAACTTGCCAGGCCTTTCTCAGAGCTTAAATAAAACTGCAATGATTATACATTTTCATCTGTCTCAGCAAGAAAACCATCAATTATCTTGGTCTGACCTGCCCCTTCCAGCATAGGAAGAGATACATTTAGAATATGTCACCCACCCACAGAGAAAATATAATTTGGACTCTCTGGATGATGATTTCGTTGGGGGCCATTACACTGTACTTTTCTGGTTTCTGCTAATGTATTATGCATTAATTTTCCATTTTGATGCATAGCTTTCATGCCTCATTGGGAATTGCTGTTATCTTAAACCTGTGAATTCCTGTCCAGAAAACTTCCTCCCTCTGTCCTTTTCCCCACCATGGCTTTTGTCTGCTCACATATCTGCCCCCCTCACTCTCAGGCAAATTTCTTCTACTTTTCTAATTTGACTACTACTTTTGCTTAACATCATTTAGACCACAGCCAGGTGCCATCAATCTCTGGCACTGCCATTTTCCCAAGAAGCAGAGGGCAGAGGAAAGTACCGGCAATTCAGCAGCGCCGGAGGGCTGTGCAAGCTTTGTAGTATGAGATTTGTGGCCACATTTCTTTCTTTCTTTTCTTTTTTTCTGAAAATGTGTGATTTTCTATTTCCAACAAATGGTTTAAACAAGTCAAAGTGACTTTTTAAAGTGCAATTCATGGTTTCTCAGATTGGATGCACAATAAAGAGCACTGAGCAACCATGCTATTGTGCTGTCTGCAAACTGAGAATTAGTGTCGTGTGTCAGAATTCCCCTGAAGGTACATATTTAGTCTAAAAGCAAAGAATTTCTGTTAAAGGCACTGCAAAAACTGCACATAACCCTGGGGATGGTTTTGGAATTTCTGTAGCATGTTCAAACAAAACAACATTTTTGTTTTAGGTAGAAACTTAGAAGCAGAAATTTAGAGAAGCTTTAGGATGTTTACTCTCTGCTTAAAGCTACACATAAGCCTTTACTACAAAAGTGAATTGTATGTCTAGATCAAAAGCCAAACTCATCCTTAAGCATGCTAGTAAATTTATACAACAGCTCACAGAAAACTCTTATTAATCCAGTTCCTCCTACAGTTTGTATTACTAGTGATGTCCCATGCCAAAGCCATGGACTTGTTAGATAAGGATTCAGAAAACATTTGTTATTAAAAAAATAAAATAAAAAAATCTGGAACTACCCTGGGATGTGGCACTTGTTTAAAGTAAGGCAGAAAGTGGTGAAATTCATTTATCTCTAGTAACAACAACTTGATCAAGGAAACATCTTTCACAAAAGGTCTTCAGCAAATCAGAAAGCATGGGAATGCTGTAGAAAGCATTTTGAAAAGCTAAGCTGAAATCCACTTCTGTGATGGAAACCAGTAGATTGAAGTTAAGAAATTAGTTTCAATTTTGTAATCTCTTAAAAATGATAGTCTCACGCTCTTTGCACTGCATAACATTTTCCCTTATGTATTTTGTACTTTTCAAAAATATTCTTTCTTCCTAACTGCGTTACTTCTATTTGGAAGTGTTTTCTCCAAGTCTTCTCAGTTAAATATCTTTCTGATATTTTAGTTTAGAAAAAACTAACCTGTGGGACAAGGGAGGTTGCTACCAAAGGCAAATCAGAAAACAACCCCAAACACTTTCTGCCCCTCAGCCATCTTCTACTGCTGATTTATTGAGACCTCCAAATTGCTTGATTTCTTGCAGGGTCAGTTGCTGAGGGCCAGGATGCCCAACCCCACATCTCAGGAAGTTCTGCATGGTCACCCTCCCCCATGCCCTGGCCCTGGCCCTGGCCCTCCCCAGCCAGGGGTCATTGCTGCTTTGGCTTTGCTGCAGACTGTTCCAGTTGCATCCCTCCCAGCTGGTCTGCAGCCCACCTACAACACACCAGGTGCACTCAGGCTGATGTCTCTCATCCAACGAGGCTGTTCTGGGGACACTTTGAAAACCATCGACCTGTGAGTAACGTTTCCATTTTTTAATGGCTGAAGAAGACATCCCAGGGCTCCAAGCTGCTTTTGGGAGGAAAGTGAGCTATGGATTTGGATGAGTGCCAGCATTATAAATGAGGCTATTAGGGGTAGTGCTGGTTTCCTGAAGATGTGCTGTTGGTGGAGGTGCTGGTGAGAGACATGACACAGCGAGGGCCAAGCTGTGCAGCCTTATGGCATGTGTGTTGGCAGCCCTTGGCCACTGGCAGGAATGGCCTCTCTAACATATGGGTCATATGGACAACATGAGGAATAGCTAAGATTCCAAAACCACAATCCTCAGTGTCTGAGTGCCCTGGAGGGGAAATTAAGAGCTAGAAAACACGGTGGCAGAGAAAGAGAAAGTGGCCTTCAGAGCCCAGCCCTGGATACTATGACAGTGTAGGTGCAGTCAGAAATTGCTGAGAAATGTCTCAGAACCAGGCTAACACTGTTTTACTGATTTTGCATATTAGAATATTTTAAAACCTGCTGGTTTTGCATAGAGATGAATCACAGGATTCTGTTTCTGAGAGACCAAGAACAAAAAGGGAAACCACATGGACTGGGAGCAGGAACTTGTCATTTGTGGTCTTTTGTTTTGAAAACAAACGAAGCCTGCAGTCCTCAGTATTGCATAATCTACTTCCACGCTCAGGAATTTTGAACTTTGGCTTTAGGAGATTACCATATGAGCTTCTATTTCAAATCTAATTGTTGCCTAACCTATGTATTTCTTTCTACATGCAGATCTCACCAATAAGAACAGAAGATGTAGACCATGGAAGACTGACTTTCTGTCCCAAATGCCACGTATTTTGAAATGCAGTTTAGTAGAAAGGCTTTCTCCAAAACAGGGTGCAAGTATGCTTTTCTGCCTTTTGTGATGCCAGTATTTGCCCTTGTAACATTTGTACCAAGTTGTTCCATTGGAACTACTCTAAACTTCCCTAACTTCTCACCCCACTCATCTGGACATTCCTCTCCTTCCCACGTAACCTCATTTCCAAACAGCCTCTTTCTTCTTGTGCTTCATGTCCTAAAACTTTGTCAACCAAGCCCAGAAGAGCAAAATTCTCAAGTGTTGAAGATGCACTGCAAAAGAGGTGAGAAGGATGGGCTCCTACCAAGGCAAGCAGGATGGACTCCCATCATCCTCAGCTGGCTGGCAGCTGTGAAAATACCCCTGTAGTCAGGGAGTCCTTACCCTGTTGTACCTCTGACTCACTGAAGTTGTCCACAGCCAGAATACACAGCCCTGCTGCCAGCTTTCCTCTATGTCTCACCCCTGTTCTATGGGCTGAAGGGTAAATGATGAATTTGGGGGAAACAAAAAAGAATGGAGCCTTCTGAGCCTCTAAAGGAACCTGGCAGGGAGATCGAGAGGCACAGACATGGCAGTGTCCAAACTTCCCTGTAAATGAGTGACTTTTGAGAGGTAAAAATTTCCACAGTTTTGTGTACAAGCCTGAAGGTGTTGGAAATCCCCATATCATCCTGCTGGGGACATTAAAGGACTGCATGAAGCTACACAAGAACATTCAAAATTTTCCCGAAAATTTTGGCGCATGTGTAACTGTCACTTGGCAATTATGTCCTTTTTTTTCATATGAAACAAGCTGCCAGCTGAAGGACTGTTGGCTGCTGTGTTACATGTGTTACATTTTAAAAGATATTTTATAAGGTGATAGGCTGAGTAACAGTTTGCAAATCCAAGCTGAATGTATTTTTTATATCTGTGTCTGTAGGATGTTCTGCAGAATGAGACCTGTTAAGGATGACTGACACAGACTGTGTTCTTAATGTGCCACTGATCTCTGAATGCACTCTGAAGTTCTGGAGGTAAAGCAAAGATGGGATGGACTTTATGGGCACTAGAAATTCAGTTCAGCCACTACAGCCAGACCGATGTCAGGAACTGCTTAAACCTAGATAATTTGAATCAAGCAGAGATGGTTATAAATACTCTTCTGAATGTGAATGTGTTTCCAGTTTGGATATCAGATATAGATTTGGATGTTCTGCTTAAGAAAGGAAGGAAAAAGCTGCAGATGGTGTTATTTCTTTTTTTGAAATTAAAATGAATTTTCATGAGAAATATTGATGCTGCCAAGCTATTGGTAAATTTTCTTTCTGATCAACAGTTTCTGGGTTTTTTTCCAGGCCTCAGTCACTAATAAATGAGCCCAAAGTGGAAAGGCAGCCCAAGGCAACCCAGACATGTCGTGCTGCAGAGGAGACCAGAGATGGCAAGAGAGATGAGGGTGAGATGTCTGCAGAAAGAGGGAATGGGGTCTGTTCTCTGCTGGCAGGGCACCTGCAGAGGATGTGGTAGCAGCCCTCAGACACCACTAAATGTAGAGCTGCCCCAGAACAGAGTTAGGTGCAGAATGTTTGCAGAGCCCAGAGCAAATACTTGGGTAGCTAGCCCATGAGTGCCGGGCTGCCAGGACTGCCCAAACCTGGCACCTCCCAGTGTTTGCAAGGGGCAGCTACACCCACACAAGCTGCAATCACAGCTGGCCAGTACAACTACCCCATAGATGCCTTTGGAGCCTACAGGGTTTCAGTAGATCCTGACTTGTCTATGGGCCACAGCACTGGCAGAAAAGTTCATCAGCAATACATGCTCCTGTTTTATCTGAACAAGTCCCTTCACATCCCTCTCCTTGCATCAGTTTGCTTTCCACAGGGCATTGTCACCAGTGGGCACAAGGCACTTTTACTCCTGCCCTGCGTCACACTCACAGCAGTGCCTGCAGCCCCTTCGGGCTGGGGACTTGGAGAGTTCACAAGGGGGAGGCAGGCTCTGGCAAGACAGACAGTCAGAGTTTAATTTACTAACAGAGGTATAATCTGAACAGCTACAGATTTTCTGAGCATTTCTGTGCCTTTTTGAGCCTCTTGTATCGCAGTGGGAAGCTGTGCTGCCTGTGCATCATTTACCCAGGTTTTCCAAGAGGGAAATGTTCAGCAAATAAAGGAACTGGGATGCAAAAGAGTGGCAGCTGCTTTAGGACTGTTAGAGAGGCTCTTTTACAGACGAATGAACCGTCAATTTGTAGTAAGACATTGTTTTCTAAACATAGCATGAAAACTGTTATCTTGCCTGGCTGGTCATTAGAAGAGAGATAATTATAGTCTCTGTGCGACAGCCGGGCCCAGAACAGGGGCTGCATTGTCCCAGGTCCCAGCTGAGCTCTAGCATAGGCTCCCCAGGCAGCGCTGGGACAAGGGGGCTCCTTGTGCCCCGGCAAGTTCAAAAGAGGAATTGAAGTGCTCTAAGTAGGTGTTAAGCACCTATTTCTCTCTCCAAGTCTGGACTTAAAAATCTACTCCACAAGAGAAAGATGTGAAGGGCAGACCCAAGACTACCGTAGCTGCATCATCCCTAGATTTTATGTACAATACATGCTATGATTATTATTTTTTTAATTAAAAAAAAATTCAAACCCCAAACTATCAGTTTTGTAGTTCTGTGTTTCTGTTTTTCAACACAGATTAATGAGATCTGTATGATGGACAGGTTTTCAGAAGGAGGGACATATTATATGTTCAGTGTCCATTCCCTGAGCCCTGAATGAGAAACCTAAAACTCAGCTGATGCTGCAGCAAGCTGGAGAAGTTCTGTGTGTACCCAGAGTTTCAGGGGGCCAGGACATCCCTCCAGCGCTGCCAGGCAATTCCAGACTTTTGTTTTTCATTACCCATCCAGAAAAGACACTGCCACCCCAGCCAACTGCAATGGGCCAAAACACACCTTGTTGCTCTGGCCCCTGCCCATGCCAGTCCCATTCTACAGGCAGTTCATGTCTGCAAGTGCCATAGCACCTCTTTTTCAGGAATACAGTCATAGTTGCACGGAGTAAACTATCACTTTTTCTTGCTCATTTCACCCGAGTGCCTTAGATGACTTACCTATCAACACTTAAAGTGAAAGAGAAGAGGTTTAGATTAGATATTAGAAAGAAATGCTTCACTGTGAGGGTGCTGAGCTTGTCTGGAGAAGTTGTGGATGTCGTGAAATGTTTTTTATTTGTGTTTCAGAGAGGAAAAGGAAAAAGTTCAAAGATCTTCAGGTAGACCGGATACAGACAAGTTTTTGATGCCATTGTGATATAAACTTCGGGTTAATTTTTAGCAATGTTTTCTAAGAAGCAATGGCCAGAAATAATAAATAATTCCACGTTTCACATTAAGTAATTGGCCTGTTTTTCAGCTTCTGTGTTCACACTGTGGTTCAGGTAGTCCCCTTTTAGAAATACTCCAATTAATTTTGATGAAAAGGAGTATAGTATTTAATTTCTTACTACTGTGAAAGTCAGTAACTGCATGAAAAGAGGACACCTTGTTAGTGCCTCCTCTAAAGGAAAGGGTTTTGAAGGATTTCATCCTTATTAGACAAAAGAGAATCCACATGGAGAATCTTTCTTGCATTCCAAGTGTGAGGAAACCTGGTGCAGCTAGTAAACTGCTGGATTCAAGCAGTCAGTGGTAAGTGATGTAATTACACCACTAGGGAAATAAGTGTCTTACATCAAGTAAAGGTAGGAAAAATTAAAGTCCAACTTAAGAACATAACATTACTGCTACAGGTGGAAACACTGTACTGGCAGTACATTCAAAGTTTCTTCTTAAAAAAATACTTTTTTTATGTCCTGAATAACTAAAAGACAGGATGCCCTTTTTTGTCATCCCAGTGAAAATAACCCCAGCAACTCAAAGGATTAAATAAAGCATTCAAGCAAAATAAGTCTGTTTAATATAAGATACCTAGTATTTGAAAATTAATGTGTTTGTAATGCAGTTATTTTTGATTGAGTTCTCTTTGCAGCTCTGAAAGAGATCAATCTTACAGCCATGACTGTCATTCAAGTGATGAATTGAGTAAAGTCTGAAGAAGATGGTAACACAGAAAAACATAGATTTTCTTTGAGTGCAGACAAATGCAAAGTGTTTTTAATTTCAGAATGTATATAAGAAAACACAAGCTATAAACATATACAACTCCATGGCTTTTCTTAGTAAAATGTATTTTAAAAGACATCTAAAAATTTTCTCTCTGTGTGTTTTCTTGTTTTGGTATTTTGTTTAAATTTTGGAGAGGTTAAAGAAAAACACTGTGCTATAAAGATTTGCCTCTGTAATGTGTAATTTTGCTTTTTGCTCTGTGGAATAGTTCTCATAAACTCTAGGAAGAAAATATTAACTAGAGTTGATATTTAGCTTGGGGCATTTGGTTCATGTTTGTACTAGCTGGAGAGAAATCACATTTTGAAGAGACTTATCAAGACTCTAATCTCTCTGCAGAGAGCTGAGCGGCTGTGGCAGGCTTGACAATGCTATTCATTTTTGGAGCCTAACCACCAAAACAAGCACTCAGCACAAAAGGATGTATAGAGTCTAGGCTACTGTACTGTTCATACATCTGTATCTATCCATTACCAAGAGAGTTCACACCACAGAAACACACAGCACTGGAATAATACTATTTTCCATTCTGTGCCTTGGAGATAAGTGTTCCCCAGTGTCAGGTAGTGTTTATTAATGATACAACACACACCTTCCTATTGATCAAAAAAGGCTTTGTGAAAAAGTCTTGAAAGCAAAACAGTTTTAAACCAACGAACAAGTTGCATTATCTATCACAAACTCTTTGAACAGAAGGCTTGGATAAATGTCTGTTGGTGTGTGGCTTATATACACCATTCTTTACCACATAGTTAAGCCCTTGCTGTTCAGGCAGTGAGTATATGTGTCCACTTTAACAGTAGGGGCTTACTGCTTTCATAAATACTTTATGAAGTGTATATGAGTAAAGTACAGTTTCATTCTACATTTATGTCTTCATCTTCTTAGGTCTTTGATCCTAAGCACACAGCTGGAATGCTAAATAAAACATTATGTTCCTACAATTTCTCAGCAGTGAAAACATTTAACTATTATCCACAGGCATAAAACACAACTTCCCCCTCTCCCCCCTAAATAAATATAGCAGAAAAACAACATCAGAATTACCTTGCTTGAGGTGTGTAACTTTTTATTCCTGTTCTCCACACAGTATGAAAGTGGGTTTTTTTCCAAGCTTTTCTGTACCCCAAACTCCAGCCAACATTATTCTAGAGGAGGAGAGTCAGGCAGCAGAGGGAGGCCTGGACACCTTTTTTCTTTCAGAGAGGAGCTAATCAAACATTCCCATCAAGCTCCCAGCTCTGTGAAAGGCACATTTCTCTCTCTCCCCCCCTCCCTCCCTCTGCTCCTCTCTCCCTCTCTTGTCTCTCTCTCTCTCTGTCTTTCCCTCTCCCTCCCGCACACACAGACGTACAGAGCTCCTTACACTGATTTAGCAGCCGAATTAGGCGGTCCTATTTTAAATATATGTTCCCTCCCACATATTTTTGGTAGGGATTTCTCTGCTCCTTTTGCACTAGCCTGTCAGATTTGTCAAGTTTTCCTCTTTTGGGAAGTGAAGCTTTACTCAACTGATGCTGTGGCTCGTTTTTTTTCAGTCTCCCTGTGCAGTTCAGCACTGTAGTGAAATGACTAGTAGATGAGAGTAAACCACACAGCCTTAAAGATTATAGCTATCAGATTAGTTTTAAAGAGAAAAAATATCTTTTAACAGACAGATTGTGATGCCTTTACTTATGTGAATAGCATTGTATTCCCCCAGCAGTTTCTGAAGTCAGAGGATTAGTGACAGAATAACTCTGCAAGTCTGGGCACAGAGAAGTAGAAGTATGGCATGAGGGTTTTTTCTGGTGAAGTTGGGTATGACAATTTAATAAAATGCTCTCAAAGGCTAATAAACTGGTACTTGTAAAGTGTGACCTGGCCAAATGAGATATACAAAAGGACTAATTTCTTTAAGTATCTGTATGCATATCTCCTAAAATTCTTGGGTAACTTTAAGAAGAAAAATGTATTCAGATAATCAAGATCATAACACTTCCAAGATAATCACAGAAAGTGCTGGTATCATATTCCAGGATACTAGAATGTAAACTATAATTTGCAATTCCACCTAAGTATTCAGAAGTATATAGATAAAACATCCATGGGTGAACAGACACTGTTTTATCTAAGATCATTATGGATGAAAAAAATCTAGTATAAATACAGGAGAATGACTTCAAACACACATTTTTGAGAAAGACATATAATTCCTGATTTAAGAATCCCCTGAATGGGTTTAGTTCAAAGGGAAAGGGGTTACCTGCTACTTGGAAATATCTACTCCAGTACCTGCAGAAACTGTAGCAGCTCAGCATATTAATAAACTGTACAATTTTAAAAGTTTATCAACAAGTTCCACCTGTGTTACTAAGATATAATGATCCATAATTCATTTGATTCTCTTAATACAGGAGCTCTGGATTGTTGTGGTGAGTCCATGCAAGGCAGGATGCAGTGGACTGGCAGAAATCCTCTTCAGACAGGAAATCTGTTAGCAGTTCTAACTAGAAGATCTACTGAAAAAACCTGAAACACCACCCCCTACCCCCTCAAGTCCTATTAATTCAAGTTAAAAGTTTCAGAATATCATCACTCTTTTTATAAGGCTTTGTGAGGTTCAATTATTCATATAATGAGGGACAAAAGGACCAAGGCCATAGGACTACAAGTTTATATACAAGAGGTAAATAGGTACTAGGGGACAGATATCTGAATACTGGGATTCTGTAGCTAAGTGGCTGTGTGTCATTTCCCAGTGCTAGTGAAAGGCTGAAGTCCCCATGACATCTCCTTACCTGCAGATGCTGATAGATAGACTCGAAAATCTTTGGGCACAGACCTTCACTGGTCTTTTGCCACTTACTTTCCATTCAAGCACCTTATTTTCAGAAATCCATGTAGATATTGATTTGCCTGTATTGCTTTACAGTCTCAGGTCAGTGGTCTACCAAAGAATCTTGATCTCAGACCAGTGCAACTGAGAGAACTGAAGACTGAACTTCTGGCAAACCAAGCCATGGCTGGGTGGCAAAGGCACCGGCAGAGCACACAACAGGACTGCATCAAACTAGCTGGACTGGTGTTGAGTGATGGAACTGAGAAGCCAGACACAGCAGATGATTGGGATGGCTGGTACAGGCAGAAAGTCCTCCTGAGGTTCAGCTTCTGGTGCCTGCCTCAGCTTATGAGGGATGTAGCTGTTGGCATGTGGAACGCTGTCGACAAGGCGTCAAAGCAAGAGCATCGGCGCCTATGCCAAGGTCATGCTTTGTTGTTGTTGCTGCAGGGTGGCAGTTTTACAAAAGAAACAGCTGATAGATCCACTTTTCATTTTCCATGGATGAATTATCTTATTTGAGGGTAAATTGTACCACAGGCAAAGAGCCAGCATGGTCCTGGCAGGACTTTGCTCAAATGCAGTGGTGTGAGAACACAGCTTTGTTGCTTCCAGAAACACAGTAATGGTGCAGCCCTGTCCACTCTGCAACCACCTTACTCTCCCAGCCTTGCTGGCTCCACTCCTGGCTCAGGATCAAGAATGCTGCCAGTTGGGTGGCACATTTCTGCACTGCTGCCTGAGAGCTGACCTGGCATCCTGGAAATGAGCATCCCAGGAATGGTGGAGCAGAAACACTGAGTAGGCAGAAACAGAAAACTATCTGGTTTGTTATTATTCAGGATATTCAACCTCTCATTATCATTTGTAATGGAGAACTGAAGAGTATCAAAACAAAACACTGAGGAGGGCACTGACTGTCTCTTTTTATCACAACATTTCTCAGTGCTGTCGCCTGTGCTCTTTCCTGACAGAGGCAATTTCCAGCCACCCAAGAGCTGGCAACACAAAGAGCAGAAACAAGAGGTAGACCACATTGAATGGCTCTACTTTGGTGCTGGGATTTACCACAGGGAAAGATTTTTTTTGCAAAAGAGGTGGCTGTGCAGTCAGGAAGACACTAATTTGACGACAAAAGGTATTGAACATGATTGTGTAGGGGATGGACAAGTGCTCTGTATCTGTACGTGTTCATGTCTCCCACCATTGCTTCTAGTCTGAGGTCTCCACCTGAGTTTCCTGCTAACTCTCAGTAGTATTTGTGACAGTAGTTTTAAAGTTTCACTGTACTGTATTTTCATTTGCATGTTAGTTAAAACAGGATTTAGCATGATCCACAAGCCTGAAAGCAAAAGAATGCAGACATCTTATCTGTCCCCTGAGGCAGCCAGTGAATAAGACCAGAGAGTTAAAGAGAGTTGAGAAGATTCTTAATATTTTGAAGAAAACTTAGCGACATATTACCTTCAGTCTGGAAGATAAAACAGCAGGAAGACAGATAGGATGTATGTAAGCAGTGTTAGCCCTGACAGAGGAGATAATCTGGCCAAGACTCAGTAAGGAAGTTCGGAATTTTCAGACAGAGGTAGCAGCAACCTGGAAGACTAGACACTTGCTGATGCACCTTAGTCACAGACCCTTAAACACATCTGCATTTTGAGATCATCTTCATGCAGAATTTTCAAGATACACAGTGTTTGTTAAAAAAACATTGCTTTGGTTAACAGCTGGGTAGTAGCAGCTGAAAATTGGACTTCACTGAAGGGAAGCTCACTGCACCTAACTTAATGCTCATTAAAATCTGACTTCAACAATTTTTACAAAGTATTTTTTAATGACATAACTAGTGGACTTACATATTTCAGCCGACACAAAAACATAGGATTCCTCATGCTTCCCGTCTCTGCACGTGGTCATTCACAGATAAATGAAATTGGGAAAAAACCTCCCCTATTGTGAAATGCAAATAAACTCACATGATTTGATGCTCACCAACTGGTATGGCCTGTGATCTGAGAACAGGCTACTGTGAGGGAACCATCAGTAGTAGTTTTGCACTTACATGTCCAAATTCAGCCCAAGTTCATCACTGACTTCGTCCATTATCTTTTGATCATAGCTGGCCTTTCTGTAGTGATTCACATGAATAGGTCAAACTTTTGTTGAAAGAGAAAGAGAGAAAGATTTTACTGCGTAGCAAGTTCACAGAATAGGTCAAAATCTAAGTGACAGCAGAAGATGGTGATTTCAAAGGCCATAAATTGCTTCCAAGAGGTCTGTGCAAAGGCTTGTCAGGCATACAGATCCTGTAGAGAAGGTGTGTGCTGCAGTCCAACCCATTCTATTCATCTTCCCAACACAGGAGGAATTTCTGGCTCAACTACTGTAGGCACAGGCAAAGAAAATACTCTTCAGGTATGTTATAAAACAAGATATGCCTGACCAATTTTTAGAGAAATCTAAACTTATTCTGGGACATTTTTCCCACTGGAAAATAGAGAGTTTCTCACATACCAGACCTTTGTCCCACTTGTGAGACCCAAGGCGCACACTGCTCATCTGGTGCGAGGCTGTGGCCACTCTTCTAAAACCATGAAATCAATTGCTCTCCAGGTTATTAGCAGGAAATATATAAGACCCAAGACTGAACTAACTGGCTTGTGATCATTACATAGAAAGTGCTGAATGTATCTTCTCAGATGATCACTGTAGGCTTAGTAAGGCAGCCCCGACTCTGCATACAAGGACAGAAAACAGACAAATTAAATGATTTCTACAAGACAACATGTCGCTATGTCACATCTAATCCCATCCAGGTGCTTAAATGGAAAGGAAAAAGTTTTCTGCTCTCAAGCAATAACCCTCGAGCCTTTTCAACCAAATACTACCACAGGAATCAGAGAGCAGAATCTTACAACACCCCAAGATGTCACGCACAGCCTGGCAGTGCTGGCTCTGTTCAAAGAGAGCATGGTTGCACATGTTAGAGTTAACTCCTAACAAGTGGCAGTGGAGTTCAAATTCTGCAGTTTTTCCACATTTCTCAAACTCTATGAAATAAAATCTTAACTTATGCATTATTACATTTAAGACAAATTCTTCTTAAAAACCATTTATACCTAAAAAAAACAAGTCAGAGAGAACAGAGTGGGAAGTTAAAAGTATAATTGGGATGACAAGGCAGCTAGGGGGTTAACATTGTTTGGCTTTAGCCGCTTAAAGCACTTGTATTGAAATGGGCCTGAGGTAAACAAAATAACCAATGTCCTGCAAGGCTTATATAAAATACACTGATGTGTTTGTCTAGTTTTTGAGAAAGGTAGGGAGGCTGAATTATGTGTGCTGTAGCCCTTGCCAGCATCAGAAATGTCTTTAAATAATTAGAGCAATTGGGTAGCCAAGGCTCTGTTTTTACTTTTTTATGAATGAGGAGACCTCATGGGCCAAATGAATACATAATGTTGGCATACTTGGTTAAATGGATGTATACCAAACTTACAGTGTGTAAATATGAACCACTGTGTGCTTCTCAGAGAAAATGGCAAAGGCCATGTTTCCTAAGACTGTAGAGAAGTTGGGCTCTGTCACTAAGTCCCAAGTCCCCTGTTCCTTTGTGTGCCTCAGACTGAAAAAAAGTGTCAAAAGAAGACAAAATCAGCCCTTCTAGGTTTGCCGGGGCAATATTCAAGAGAGAGCTGATAAATCCCTTACCCTGGGTCTTCTGCAGTGTATAGTGGGGGAATGGGGTCCTGGGTGCCTGCTATCCCTATCCCAACTGGGAAGGCTCACAGGCTCCAAGGATGAAGGTTCATAGTGGGGAATGGAAAGGGACCCTTTTTCTGTGACTAATATGTGAAGAGTTTGAGTCTTTCCAGTTGAACGGTAACCATTTTAACTTTCATGGATTTTAATTCTTGGGGTTTTTTAAAGCTCTGGGCACGTAACTTTTGGAAACTTTTGACCTTGCCAGCTTCTACAGTTAACAAAAGACATAAGAAAAAGTGAACTTGGGCTTGGAAGGAGAATCTAATCAGGCATTTGAGCAAACTCAGAAGTTACTAGTCTCTGTTCAGTGTTTGTATGCTCTGAGTGCATTTTAACATGCACTGCATTAACTGTGGACATGCAGGAAATACTAGTTAGGACCAAGAAGTCTGGTGCATTTGCTTGTAGTTCTTGGACTGTAGCAGAAAGAAGCAATGCTCAGCTATTGCATTCCTTTAATTATTTCAAGATATATCTCTATAGGAAAAAAGAAAACAGATGCACTTGCACTTGAACTACAACACAGAGCTACCATGGGCTTCAAGAAATCTCCATTATTTTTGCCATGTAGCTGAATGTACCCATATTTCCTATGCCCCATATTTCCAATGCCTGATTTAGAACAGAAGTTGCCACAAATGCTAAGCTGAAACATAAATAAAGTGAACAGTAAATGGAGGGGCTGGAAAAGCCTCCGTCACATGCGGGATCAGGAAATGCCAAGGGTGGTACTGAAGAGGAGTTTGCCTTGATTGTGTCTGCAGACCTCTGGATTTGAAGAGGTGTCACCAGCTTTAAAAGCTGTGACACCGTGGAGGTGGACTGTTTGTATCCAGTCGGCTTTTGGAAACCAAGATGCTGCCACAATGGAAATCAATTTTTGGTACCATTTTTTTAAAGCAGGACTCGCAGACAGAAGTGTATCGTGACTGAACATAACTGGGTCTATAAGAAATGCAGCATATGGATTTGTTCAGCTAGAATCCAGTGCAGGTAGGGATTGAGTCTTCCCAGGTTAAGTGGGATATATTTCACTGCTCTACTACCTCATATAAAACCTGATTCATCACCATAAGGCTTCTTTTATGAGGAGTAAAATCATCTGTTCAGGAGAGTGCTCTTTGTTAATCAAAAGTCTCAGCAGTGATAGATTCAGTGTTGAAATTTACAGCTGAGGACCAGAGCCCTCAGAAAATACAAATGACTTTTTCAGCATTCTTTCCCTGTCTGCCCACTTCCAGTGCAAGCCACGTGCTATCATTGCCACTGTTAATTCCATTCGCTAAGGTCTCACTCTGGATCCCAGTGCCTCTTACCTTGGCAGTAGAACTCAACTATTCCTGCACATCAGGCCTGGAAAATGTAAACCCAATAACAGCCTTCTGTCTGTTTTCCTGACTATTTCCCAGATGCATTTTCTGTTTATGCTCTGTAGGGCATCAGGTGTCAGAGCAAATAGGGGATGCCAGTAAAAGCCCCTTCACAGCAGAGAGCTCATGGCTGCCTCTCAGCAACTGAATGCATCCCCTCTGTGGTGCCCTTAGCCTTGTCTCCTGCAGCTTTGGCTCTTGGCACTGAAGACTGTTCAAAATCCAGGTTGTTTCTGGAGGCAAGATGCAGAAATTAAAGTGCTGCCCTGGCAAGCAGAAGTGTCCAAACATGCAGCAGGGCCAGAAGTGCTAGTGTGTTTAGTGGGTGGATTTTAATGTATTTTCTTTACTGGTGTTTGTCAGAGTTTATGAAAAGCCCTTCTGCACGTGACCCTGTGCACAGGCTCACCATGTAAGTCTTAACACTGTTCTCTCCCAGTTGAGTGTTGGTGGCTTGGCCCCCCCTTTAGGGTGTCCTTGCTCACTGTTCCTGTAGAGACCTTTGCCTCTAGGGAGGAAAAATTTCCAAGAGGAATATAACTGCTGGAAAGGGAAATGAGGTTACTTGGCCTCGTGCCGGTGTGGGAATGAGGGATCTCAGTATGGGGTGGGTATACACAGGTTCCCTTAACTCCTGGATGGTGTTACACCCATATGAATCTCTTTTTGTGTAGATCCAGGTCCCAGAAACTCCCTCACTGGAAGAAGGTACGCATTGTGGAGGTAGAACGTCCCATGTTTCAGCATGGTTGAATTGAATTGGGAAAGAAAGGAGTGAGACCTGTGGTCCTGGTGCTGGGGGCTGGCAGGGTGGGGGAAATAGACCTGTGGACCTATGTATCCTAGGTACAAGGAGGATATAGAGTGATACAAGGGCCTCCATGGGCACACAGACCCCAGTGGGCTGGCAGAAATGCCAGCACTTTTCCTTCTTGACGTCCCTGTCCTGTCCCTGTCCTCCTTTCACTTCCAGCAGGATGCAAGAGAGAGAGTGCTTCTGGCGTTTCTTTAACTGGTCACCACCAAGGTGTTCATTGCTGTGAACAATACTGTCAGGGTGTTGAAGCTCCAGACTGCTGTCTGTCACTAAAATCACTCAAAAAATTATTCTGCTGTGTGTGAACTAGCCTGCTGTTGGGAAGGCTTTTGTCTGCCCAGGGCAGCAGGGGAGGCAGGGCTGCAAGCAGGAAACTCATCTCCCTTCCTCCACCTCAGGATATTTGTGACCAAGGTTTATTGTTGTATGTGTGCAAAGGGGTCAGGGTTGGGGAATGCAGGCTGTGCCCTGTTTTGCTCCTCATTTCCACCATTTTACCCAGGCATCAATTTTCCAGCCCTACAGAGCAATACATTTCGAGTCAGAGAGAGGGATGCGGTGTTCCCTAAAGGGACTAGAGATATAGACACAAATTTCTGCAGTGCAGTAGCCTATATATACACTTTTATAAGTCAGCTATTTTTCATGATCAATTTCCACTCAAAAAGCAGAAAACAGGCAGTCTGCATAAACATCACTCAATGCAGTAGCAATTCAATTAACTATAAATGCAGTAATGTAAAAATAGAGTAGCAAAGAGAGTGATCTTTCTTCTATGACGCTTTTGAGGCCACACAAATTTCTAATGCAATTTTAAATGCTTCTCTGAAATCAAGTCTTGAGAAGAAATGCTGCTCTTTTGTTACACGTAAAAGAAAGGAAAAACACTTCAAATCTTATTAGAAAAATAAATCTGTCTGACTAAGCTCTATTCTCCATTCCTTGCCTCCAGTGACACAACCATATATCATAAGGTGGGCTCTGTGTTTTTATCACCAAATCAAGTAAATTACTTCAAATAAATTTCTTAGTCACAAGCACAGGTTAGCTGGAAACACCATTTGCATTCTTGTAATTGCCAGCATTAAATCTCCCAAAGAACTGTAAAAATAATTTTTACAATTTTAACAAATAAATTGCTTGCTAACTCCTCAGAGTATTTTATACTGTGAAAAATACTGTAAATTATTTCCAAGTATTTCAATAATTGACATTTCCACCTTAGGTTTTCAAAGAAGGGCAAACAATGAAAGAAAGTGAAAAATAGTTTTGCGACAGAGAAACTCAAATCCCATGTATGTTCTTAAAAAGTATCAGAAGAAAAAAAATGCAAGAAGCTTTTACAGAAAAGAAAGCTGAGATGTGCAGAGCTTACAGAAGCAAGTCTGAGAAGGTATTTTAAGTACTTTCAGAACTACACGTAAGACAGGGACAGATTTTTTTAGCAGGGCTGGTTGCAATAGGTCAAGGGGTAGTGGTTTTAAATTGAAGAAATGAAGAATGAGGGTGGTAAAACACCAGAACAAGTTCCCCAGGGAGGTGGTGGATGCCCCATCCATGGAAACATTCAAGATCAGGCTGGATGGAGCTCTAAGCAATCCAGTTGACCTAAAAATTTCTCTGCTCATTGTAGAGGGGTTAAAGTAGATGAACCTTAAATGTCCCTTCTAGCCCAAACCACTCCATGATTCTATGATAATTGCCCATTTTTAATCCAGAAAATAAAAAAAAGAGAAAAACATATTGCAGTCAGGTTCTGGCTTTACCAGCCCCATGAGGGATGCCCATGATCCCACAGACATTAATAGAATCATAGAATCAAAGAATATTCAATATTGAAAAAGACCTTTAAGATCATCGAGTCCAACTGTCTACCCAACACTACAATTGCAATCCTTAAACCATTAAACCACCACCCAGGCATCTAAAGCACCTCTAGGTATGGTGACTCCACTTTTTCCCTGGGCAATTCCAATGCCTGACTACCCTAAAAGTGAAATTATTTTTTTCTAATATCAAACCTGAATCTCCACTGCATCAGTTTAGGGCCATCCCCTCTGGTCCTCTCACTGCAGGCATGGTAGAAGAAACTGGCCCCCAGCTCACTACAGTCTCCTTCCAGGTGGTTGTACATCCCACCTGAGCCCTCTCTAGACCAAACAAACCCATCTGTCTCAGCTGTTCCTCATTAGACATGTTTTCTAGGCTTTTTACAAACTTTCTCTCTCTTTGCTGGACATGCTCCAGCACCTCAACATCCTTTGTAAGGTGAGGAGCCCAGAACAGAATGCCTCACCAGTGCTGAGTACAGGGCGATGACCACTTTCCTAATCCTGCTGGCCTCACTGTTCTTGAAGCATGCCAGGATGCCATTGGCCTTCTTGGCCACCTTGGCACATGTTTGCTCATGTTCAACCAGCTGTCAACCAGCGTCCCCAAGTTCCTTTCTGCAGAGCAGTCCTCAACCCATTCTTCCCTCAGCCTGTAGTGATGCAGGGGGTTGTTGTGACCAAAGTTCAGAACTAGTACTTCACCTTATTGAAGCTCCTGCATTGTGCTCAGCCCATTTTCAAGTCTGTCCAGCTCTCTGCAAAGCCTTCCTAACCTCAAGTAGATCAAGATTCCCAGCCAACTTAGTGTCATCTGGAAATTTTCTGAAGGTGCACTCAATCTACATGTCCAGATCATCAATACAGATGTCAAATGGGACTGTCTCCAAAACGGAGCCTGAGGGACCACCACTGGTGATTGGCTGCCAAGTGGATTTGACTCCATCGACCACAAATCTCTGGGCCTGGCCATCCAGCCAGTATTTTACCCATCAAAGTGTCCACCTGTCCAAGACATGAGCAGCCAGTTTTTCTAGGGGGGTGCTGTGGGAGACAGTGTTAAACACTTTGTTGAAGTATGGAAAGACCATGGCCACCACCCTCCCCTCATCCACCAGGCAGGTCACCTTGTACTGGAAGGGCTATAACAAGGTCACCTTGTCATAGGAGACACATGCTGTGAAAATGCATGTGCTGGGGAACAAGCAGCTCAGGACCAGGCAAAAGGGAAAGGTTTCCTCCTGCTTCATCCAGAGTCCTGCAACACCCTGGTGTGTGCTGGGATCAGTGCTTGGGCTTCTGTTTGCAAAACCAAATGGTTTTTGTTGCATCCTGGTAGGGGTTGTGAGCCCCAGGCAGAAGGTCAGGAAAAAGTAAGGTCAGAGGCAGGCTGAGTGAGGTCTCTGTTGTGTTAATTTTGGTAGTTACAGCCACAGCCATACCTTGATGTGTCCAGATCCTTGTTCAACTCTTTTGTGTCTCCCACAGCTCACAAAGGCAGATCAGCCCCAAAGCTGCTTTGAACTCTTCATGATGAGTTTATCCTAGGCTGTTCAGTGCTAGTGATAGTTTCTGTGTGTCCCTTACCATAAAGTGAAAGACATTTATGATCAGAGAGAAACATCTGGTATGTTGTGTTTGTGCAGTCCACTTGCAGAGGGAACAGAGGAGACAATCCTGATTCCAAGCAGTATAAAAAAAGGAGGTGTCAGAGATGCCTAAAATGGTGTGTTGTCCTCCCAAGTGAGCTAATAAAGTAGGCAACCAAGCTGTGCCAGCTATGATGTGAAATATTACATGCTAGTCTGTTACAGCTCCCTGACTGCTTTGGCTCTTTGCTCCAGTGTGCTGGAGCAGGGAAGCTGCTGCTGCCAGCCCAGGTAAGCTGTAAATAGTGGCTGCTGAGGCCTCTGGTGCAGTGGTTCTGTGTACAGCCCCTGCTGTGTTTGATGAGCTCCCCTTTCACGTGTCCTCCTCATGGGTTTTCTGCCATCCAGCTTTCACTGCCGTGGATTAGGATAGCTTATCTCTATACGCTCTGAATCACTACTTACAGGAGTTACCTGACAGGAGACCATCAGAGCATCACTTTGTCTCCTTTGTGGCAGTGCATGAGAAAGCCTGTAAAGGACCTGCAAGTACTAACTATAATTGTTTCCATCCAACTATTCTAGTCCAGCTAAGCAGACACTAATCTTTGCAGAAATTACATTTTAAAGCTTCTGCTGCTCTAAAGTGAATTTCTTTGGTTTTCAGCAAATTAACACTTTACGGATTTACAAGTCAGTTTACAAGAATGAGTAAGAAAGTTGAAACAAGTCCTGATTTGTATATAATAAATAAATAGGGTCAATTTGTGGAAAGTAATTGGGATTTTTTTAAAGTCTGTTGTTTCATTTATTTCTTTTCACGTGCAGGGGTGGGGAAAGGAATTAGTGTTACCGTGAGTGATGCATTTTGCCAAAAACTCTGCTTAGCTATGGGAAGTTCTGAGTACACTCCCTGTTTAGTTTGTTTAACGTTTCCAAAGGTAAACTTTCTGAAGGGGTTGGGGAAGAGTTGGGGCACAGAATCAGGGTGATGTCTGCTAAGGATCCAAGAAATGAAAGACAAGAGATAAATTGAATTCAAAAGACATCTGCACAGTATTTATTTTTCCATCATCTTGTCTTCTCTTCTACAATGATTCCTGAAAATTAAGACATACAAACAAAAGTGAGTGATCAAGAGCTTAACAGCACCTGTAGGAAACCGGTACAAATGCTAGATTTCATTTATTTCTCCCTCTATTTATTTTTCTATTTTTTGAAAACAAATGTTTTTGAAAACACTTTGTAATGTTTTTAATGCTTCATCTGTAGGAAAGTGTGCCAGTGCAAGCGAACCTCCACAGAGCCAGGTGGTATGCTAGTACTTGGGCTGGTATTTCAAAAGACATTTGCACCATCCTCACTTCTACCATCAACTTTTACAGAGTGGAAATCAACTGGCTGGACTAAGAGCTGTCTCAGGCACCCCATCAGTGGGAGAGTGGAAGGAGTATGTGCATGTTCTATGCCATAAATATTTGATGGAGAGTGTCTAATTTGTGGCTGTCAGTGTGGTTATTGTTTCCAATCTACAAAACTTCAAAAAGTTTGGGAACAGTTTTATTCACAAGAATTTTGATAAGAGAGACCAACCTTATCCTGCAACACCCAAGCACTTGGCCTTGGTGTTCTCCTTTCTCAACATTTAATATGTTCTATGACTTGGCCTCATTTTAAGACCACGTGGGTGAAGTCTTTGCAAGTTGCAATTAATCATTTTGCTGTTGCTTGCAAGGGAATAGGATTTCTGTCACATATCTCTAGAATAAAGGGATGAGCTTTTCTCCCCCTGCTCCAAGGGACAGACAAACACTTAAGCAAGGGAATGATGAAGAAGGGAGAGAGGATGTTTCCTCTCTGATGCCCTCTATTTCTCCTTCTTGCAGTACTGTGGGAGAAGTTGTAGGGTGGCTGTAGGCATGATCCTGGCTGCTTGTGTCAGGAGCAAATAGAGAATACCAACAACTTTTTCTTCAGTCCATCAACAACAAATCTTACAAGCCTGGTCATGTTCTGATACTGCTGTGGTTGTAAATGCCAATGTTGAGTTGTTACTTGAGGCTGGGAGTAATTTCATCTCAGATTTGCAAGGGTTAATATTTGTGGTGACCCTTCTTGAAAAAAGGTGTCCATGGTGGGGTTTGCTGTAGTCACACAGCTTCTTTATCACAAGATTTTATACAGTGAGGCTGAGGATTGGAGAAATGGTACAAGGAATTTGAACCAAAGCCCTGAATTTTCATTCTTCCAGGCAGGCAGAGAAGTTCTTTCCCTCTCTACATGATATTTAGGGATTTCTGCAGCTGAATGCCATTATCAAAGACAACATTTCAAATGAATAGCCCTACACATATTCTCCATGGCTGCCATATGAATAATTATGAACACTTCTCAATTTTCCTCTTCCCACTCCTCTCTCCCACCTCAGCTAAAGCACAAACACTCATTTCAGAACTAAAGATATACTCTTAAATAACTTCTGACATTTCTTTGTTGCTTCCTGGTGAAGGCTGGCTTGATGAGCTAGAGAGAAATTTTATATAATCCCTTGCTGAGATGTCATCGTAGGATCAGAAGTGGGCAGCACTGATAGTTGTTAGCATTTGCCTCTGGAGTTAATTTAACTGCAGGTCTGTTTGTCTGCATGTCTGCATGGCATACAGGGCTTTGTTGTATTGGTTTCCAGCCCCAGTGATGTGTCACAGTCCTGAGGACTGCGGGGTTCAAAGAGCAAGCCACACTGCTGTCCCCACTGCACTAACAAGGGGTTTCTGTGTGCCTTTGTTTGGAGGGAGATGTTCCACCAGGGACGTGCCAGCTGTTCCTCTTGGCTTTTCCAATACTTTCAAAGCACTTTTACACTCTGCTTCTTCCATTAATTGGTTTATTTTTTTTTAAGCTTGTAGCTGAGGAAGTCAAATTGACCACGCCTGGTTAACAAAGCCTGAAGTAATTGTGAGTAAGTCAAAGCAGTGCTGAAGGGGGAAGCCAGCTACAGAGAGTAGGCCAGTTTCCTGGCCCTGCTGAGAGTACTTAATCCTTGCTGGGTTTATCCAGGTGTCATGGAAGGGTACCTGGATAGCAGCCAGAGGTGGAATCATGTCTCCTTTCTACCTGGTCTGGTTGTTCATCCTCTGTTTGTAAGTGATACTCTGTTTGTGCTGATACAGGGATTGACAGACCAACAGGAATGAGGTGGTTTTCCTGTGGGAAGTCTGGAAAAGCTGTCTTTGCTATGTTGACCTTAACCTAACAAATGAACATGCTCAGTTCAAAAATGAGGGCTTCCTATTGTTATCTGTAGGTAAGGGTGGCAGGCCACTTCTGCCCTTTGAATGTTAGGTAGGTGAGTGAGATGCCATAAGTCTGGAAGACCATCAGATGAGATAAAACTACTGTTGTGATTAAGCAGAGAAAATAATTTAAGCGCCTTTAATGACTGCAATTTTCCATACAATAGCTAGTTCTTACTTTGCTTACTATATTAAAAAATTAAGATAAAGATTTTCTTTTTTATGGCAGAAGTTCTTTGGGTACATTCTGCTACTCAGAAAGCAACCAAATTCTTCAGGATTAGAGGCAGATGAAGCATGTCCTCTTCATCAAAACCTTTGGGAGCTACAGCTGAGAGACCATATGTTTAGCATCCTTAGACCTGACTGTACCCACTGAACTACAAATGAACTTGCTGGGTGATGTTCTATACCAGATTTTGCAGATGGAAGCATTAGGGAAAAGTCTTTAGGTTATAAAGCAGATTCACTGAGTGGGTCTTACTTGGAGACTATAATTTTATAAGGCCATAAATATCACTCCAGGAATAGACTGTGGCAATGTAACTACTGTTGTTAGCTTCATTTCTATTGCATATACTTGTAAAGGGGGGAAGACCCCAAAATCCATGTTGTCTTTGGAGGAGATGTTCAGGGAGATTACTCTCAGTAGTGGGTTTTTTTTTGATGCATATGCTAGACCTGTTCTTTTCTGCTAGCATGGTAAATGTTTAAAGGGCTCTTTGTATGAGAGTATGAGTTATGAGTATGACTTAACCTTGTGGGAACTTTCCATGATTTCCTATTCCATGGTGACGCTCCACTCTCACAGTAGGTTGGGTGGGAAAAAGCATTTGGCAAAAATTGCACTCTTCATAGTAAGAATTCATCTTACAAAGTGTTTTGTAACAGGTGGTGTATCCACCATCCCTGCTAACTTCCTGATTGTTGGCTGTGTTCTTCTCCATCTCTTGCCAAAGCCCCTCCTGATAATGCATGTTGGGGTTATTATGGGATGTGCCAATAAAACAAGCTGAAAACATGAAGCGTGAAACGTGGGATTTCTGTTAGACTGAAAATGTGGAACGGCAATGCTGTTTCTTCTCAGGTCATGGTGAGTCAACAGAGAGGTGAGTGGACACCACCAGCCATTACAGAGAGCCAGTGAGTGGGGCATAAAGAAACAGGAGGTTTAACCCAACCTGAGAAGTGTGCTTCAGCCCAGGAGCTGATAGTCTTCCTCTTATCTGTTCTAATTTCTGATGTCAAGCTTTTTGGCTTCATTATCAGCATAAGCATCTGTCTAGTTATCCTAGTATTAGCCAGGTCTTTTCTCAGAGCTCACTAAGAATCACATTTTCCCAGACTTCCTGAGTCCATGTGCTTCACCTCTTGTAAAAGCTATGATTTCCTTCAGAAGTCAAAATGCTTAAGACTTCCTTGTGAAGAATATGTAGCATCTTTCAAAAAGTAAGGTGTATCTACTTTCCAAAGTGGATGAATCTGGTGATGTGGAATGGTCTGGCAGTAGCTCCTCCAGACTGTGGGCAGATATGGGTCTCCTCTCTGGAGCTAAGGACTTCAGTTTTAAAATTCTTGAACTGGTCATTTGCCTGGGATGATTTTTTCTGATAGGGCCCACAATGATTCTGATATACGTGACTGCCTTTCAACAAAGGAAGCTGAGGGCTTGTAACATGGTATCAGTTAAGGATGAGCTAAACCCCATTTTCTATTCTCTTTAAATCCTTGTATAGACAGCATGTTATTTCATGATTGGCTAGTTTTTTCTCAGAGAAGCTAGTATTGTTCATTTCCCACAACAATTTGCCAGTGGTGCAAAACATGCCCTGAGTTCTCCCAATTTACTGTATGAACATTAATGTAATATGAATCCATCAGAAATTTGTCTTTGGCACATGATAAGGCTTTGCCAGGTCACATCACAAAGAGATGCTCATACTCTCACTTGTGCTGACATGATTCTTGACTTCACACTTTGTTTTGCAAATACTGTGGCAGATGTGACACACAGAGGTGCCTTGTGCTTGGGCAGCTTGCAGCAACCTTGTGCTGGACCTGGCAGAGGTGCCTCTGGCCACACATGCACCCTCCAGCCCCATCCCAGCTTTGCTCTAGCAGTGGTTCTTTCCAGCAGCCAGGCTGGCTGGTGTACAATGTCAAAGGCTACAGAAGGCTGTCAAATATCAGCCAGGAAGGGCATTTATTGCAGTGATTTTTGTAAGTCCTTCCACTCTCCTTTTACTAGGTTACATCCTATTACATAATTAAATGCTGTACGTTTGTTATCCCCAGAGGGCTTTTGTCTCATTCACTGAGCATCAAAGAAGATGATTATTGGCACAGACAGCTGGTAGTTCTTTTTTTACTTTTATTATTCAGTGTGGCCCTGTTTTCTCTATTAGCAATGGGCTTATTACATTCTACTTAGTAATTTTCTTATTGTTCTGTGTTCCTACTGTAGTACTATTGGACATTCTTTGAATCTTATATTTATTATTGTGCTTCTCCTGCACACCAAGACATTTTCAGTCTTGCTTCCCTTTCATGATGATACAGAAATAATCCGACCCAGAAAAGAAAGTCCTTGAAGAAGTACATGTTAGATGCACAGGTGGGTACTCAAAGCTACAGAGAAAAGCATAGGTCCAGATGACAAGGCTCTGCTCTCTCCTGCAGTCAAAGCAATTTACTTACCTCTTCTAATCTGAGTCTGGGTATATGAAGATCTTTAAGAGTCTTCCAGGCACAAAGATTCTTGCAGGATCTGTGGATATGTGTATCCAGTAATAGCCTTACTCCATTCTTCTGGAGAAGACGGTGTTTTCAGTTTTAGCCTGCTTTGTCTGGAATCACCTAATTGCCATCTCCCAGGAAGCAGGAATATATGCTGATCATGAGCACCTTAGAGGTATTTTTTCCTAACTACACAAGACTGTAGCTTTTCATATTTCCTCACCATCAATGCAGGAGGAGATTAGGGAGTCTTTGCTGCAGATGGGAATCAGGCACTTCAGATCAAAACAAAACTCAGAGCCATTTTACCCTGCAGACACCTTCACTTTGGTCTGCAGAGTTCCTGGAGTGCTTGCAAAAACCTTCGGCATTTGTGGATTTACTGAGAAGGTTGGACTCCATGCTTTCACCAATTTGGGAGGTATGCAGAGGGATAAACACAGCATTGCAAGAAAACTTGGTTTGCCAGGCTGGCTTGAAAACAGAGCCAAGGTAATGTTACCAGCTCTTTTTGTTATTGCCTGAGGTGAAACTATTCACTGGGGTAGCAGCAGAACAATGTTCTTGTTAAGCCCTATCCTCAGGAAAGGGCTTTGTCTCCATCTGTCTCTCCTGAGGAAACTGCTAAACCATAGGCCATACTTGGATGGGCTCACTTTAAATCTCTCTTATTGTCAGTCTGTGCAGTCAAGAATGAAGAACTTGTGGGGTGAAGAGAGAGCCAGCAAGGGGGTGCAAGCCTGAGTAGTTCACACTGTAATAAAATCACTGTCTTAAGGGGGGATGAAGGGTATGAAGGGTATCTTGTTTTCTGGTCTCTGCTACAAGAAATACTTTTGCATGAGTCATTAGATAAAAATGCATAACAGCACTGAGAACAGGGACTGGACTGGACTAGGCTATCCCACTCCCTCTGACTACACACTCAAGTCATTCATGTTTGCATTAGAAATGTCAAAGCTATTAAGAAACACTGTTATGTATTTCAGTGTGCTAACATCCTGAAGGGTTTTCATCTTGGCAAAAAATGCTAGCAGGGGAAATGTGGGCCCAAAAGGTTTTATGGCATAAATAAACAAAGGATTATCATATTTTTTCTCTCTCCTTAGTCCAGAAGAGGCTATTTTTAAATGTGGAAATTGAATAGAAATAATCATGAATTAACTTAATTTTTTGAACTCCGTAGCCCCAGTGAAAGGCTTGTGTCAGTGACAGGGATGTTGGTAATCCACTCCCAAGGCCAGATTGTACATGTGAGTACTAATAACTGCACTTCACGATTAATAACTGCAGTGATTTTGGTATAATACTGATATGTTGATAATTATGAATAATATTGATAATAAGAACTAATCAAGTAAGATCTGATGAGATTTTGATACACATGAATTATGTGGCCATTAAGAACTCACCTGCTGAGTGTACTAATCAATAGCTAATCAAAACAGTTGGGAAACGGTTGGAAATTAATATGTAGAGTAGCTAAAGTCATAATTTAAAGGGTGGTGTAAGGACTTTAAGCATTTTTCAAGGTGACTTCATTAAGCATATAATTTTTGCCAGTGTGTTTTAGCAATGTCAAAAAGGCTGTGATTACAGAAATAGATAATAAACAGCTAAAACAGCTAACAAGGAGATTTTGGGTGGCTTCCTTGCATCTAGGATAATATCTCTGCCTCAGATCCTGCTGGAACAAGCCAGAAAATGCTGACAGCATCCTTCAAAAATGGTAGAATTGGTTGGCCTACTACCTTTTACCAGATGGTGCTATTGTTTTGGTGTGCCATACATGAAAACAACCTCAACAATTACAAAATCTCACAGTAGAATCCAAGGCTGATCAGGAGAGACAGAAGGAACCTACAGGCCAGAATTTCTATGCCAAAGGGAGACAAATCTAAATATTGTTGTCCTACCTCATGACAAGAGACCATTTGGAGACTAGCAATAGACATGAGATCTCATTTGTGCAGGCTGGCACTGACCCATTCAATACAAACCACATTGAAATAGGCCCATGGTTGAGGCAGAGGAAGAACTAGGTCCTGTTATGCAGCCCATGCAGACTGGCTGCACTGTGCCCTCACAAAACGGGAAGTGGCAGCACTAGGATGGATGTTCTGTGTCATACAGCCCCGTGTTTGGTCCACCTATCAGCTTTGGGTATTAGAAAAATGTAAAAACAGAGTGTTGCTAAACGGGAAACATTGGGAGAAGGAATTCTTTGCTTCATCAGGGTGAGTAGAACCTCCCTTCTAAGACCATCTCAGATGGAGAACATTCAAACCTGCAATTTTCTATGGAAGCCTCCTTGCCACCAGAATATCAGTCAAGACAACAGCCTTCTCACATGTCTGCTGCTAAAAACCACCAGGTGTAAAAGAAAATATGAGGCTGTGAGGAGCAGCAAGGTTATGGGCAGAAGTGATTTGACTCTGGAACTCTCTATGTTTGCATTTCATTCTTGCTAAGTAAAAATCATGGAACCCCACACCCTTCTTCAGTACACTCACTCATTGCTGCCTGGTTTAAGTCACCAAGCTTTTTGCTCCTTTCTGAGCAGCAGCATTGGCTCAGCAGGCTGTGGATGCAGTAGCAGGGGCCAGCCTTGTTTGGGCACATGAGGGCCCAGAGACAAGGGGAGGAAATCCAGGACACAGGAAAAGTGTTTTACAAATGGATTTGTGTTGATTCCCACACTTAAAGTGCTGATGTGCATTCCCTTACATGAACTCCAGTAATGAATTCTGGACCTTTTTTCTGCCTTTAGCCACTTGCTGGTGTTGTGGGTGCAGCTACAGGGCACTGATGCTTTAGGGCTGGAAGATTTTTACCTGAGTAACTTTAGTGACAAATGTGCTCCTGCTGTTGCTGAAGCACAGGCTGGTGTCTTGAAAGACACCTTGTGAAAAATGCGAAACCAGCTGCTCTGCTCTACAGCTGTGCAATCCTGTGGTATCACCATGTATCCACAAAGGACTGGAGCTGTTGGCCTTGCAGGAGAGAGGTCTTGGACGGTCCAGTAAAGGCTTTTTATGTGTTATCTCTTTCTAGTTGTCTTTCAGGGGATATGCATCCTTTGACTCCTGGCGTCTTGCTCCCCTGCTGATCTGGTTTCCCCCCTTTTACATTTTTCCTCTGCTCTGCTCCTATTCTGGCTTCTTTTTGTACTCTCCTTCCCCCAGTCTAACCTCACCATATGTGCTCAATGGTGTATATGAACAAATAGAGATTTCAGCTGGAGTTTGGGGACAGTCATGGAAACGATTTTGTGCTCTGCCTTCCTCCTTGCCTGTTCCACATCTTTCTGTGCCCAAGTATGGGTCCTGCAGATCAACAGCATTTTTGCAATTTTCTCTAGGTATTTGTAAATTAGTAGATAAACAGTTTACAAACTAGGCTGGCACCTACTGCCACAGAGTGCCTCTGGGCAGGTGTCTGGCACACCTGTGGGTGTGGGTGTCTCTGGAAATGTGACAGGGCTGAACAGCACTGCTGCCTCTCTGTGGAGCAAAACCCAAGCACTTTCAGCAGTGAGAGGTCTCAGTCCATCATGGTTACTAAGGTGGATTTTGTGCCACACTTAGAAGTTTTCAAAACAGTGCACTAGCTTTGGTTAGCCCAGCCTGACTTTATCCAGCTGCTACATGATTTTGCACTAAACAATTTCATGTATTTCTGAAGCCAAAACATGAACTTTTATCTGGAAGCAAACTATTTACTTATTTTCTTTTAATTATTTATGGTAATGAAATAACATCCATATTTCAAAATTTTCCACAAAAATGAATACTCTTGTAGTTCAGATCTGTAGCCATGAAAGAAAGCACAGTTCCCCAGTGTTGCTTATAATGTTTATTTGTTTTTAACTTCAAAACACAGGTCATTTTCTCAAAACAAATAGAGTAATGGGGGAAACGGAGGTGGGCTCTCAGTAACTTTCCCAAGAAACACATCTGGAAGAGCCTATTTTTGCAAAACAGCTACATTTCAGCACACCCAGGCACCAAGATTTTAAAAGTTTGTAAATAGCAGAGATTAGCAAAAAGTGCTACTGTTTTTTGTTTTGTTTTGTTTTGTTTTTTTTCTTTCTTCCCTTCCTTTTTCCTGTTTAATTTGCAAATGGCCCTAAATAAACCCACAATTTCCATGGCTAACAGAGACATTTTAAAAGAAGACTTTGAGTATGCAATACATATTTGGAAATGTAGTCCAGAACTGATAAAATAGGAACATATTAGTTAATTTTGCTTGCTAATGTCTGAGCTCCTGAAGTCAGTCTTTCTTCCCCTGTATGCATGTGAAAATTAAGTGTTTCTGGCACTGGGTGTGCTGCCCACATTTTAATGTTCTTTGGAGCATTTGGTACCTACATAGAAGGAAAATATCCCTTTATCTGATTTGCTTGAGTTGGATAGTCAACAGTGCTATAGCAAGAAACAGATGGAATGGGAATTAGCAAATTACTCAAGCACTGCTCTGTAGAGGGTCTTCCTGAACACAATGTTTATGTGTTTTAATCAGCCACAAAATTTACAATCTATCACATTCAATGTTGGGGTTATTGGATGGTGTATCAAGAATACCAAAATACACTTCCCTCTTTGCTGGAGGTGGGGTGTTGGTTGGGCTTCCCACCCCGGAATCGGGGCTTGGTGCGGGGCGCATTTCTGGTGCATATTTCTCCTCTTTCTGAGAAGGCTGTGGCTGCTTTGGTTTGAGGTTTTTGAAACGTTTGAGCTTCACAGGGTCCTTGACTTCCTTGGCACAGTGGAACAAGATGAAAATGTCCCTTCGAAATTTGGAGCTCATTCCAAAGTAGATAATGGGATTGTAGAAGCTAGCAGACTTAGCAAACAAACTGGCAAGGATGCTGGTGAGGTTGGGCACAGGGTGACCATAGGCAGACCATATAGAGATGACAGCATATGGTGACCAGGCAATAATGAAGGCTGTGCAAATGACAATAGAAACCTAAAAGACAGAAGAAGAATAATCTTAAATCTATTTTGGAAGACTACATCAGGGGAGCAAAACACTGAGAATAGTAAATTGAACACTTGGCTGGAAGGGAAAGGTCTGGATTGCCCTGAGGGTATGGCTTATAGGAGAATATGGGCAAGCAAATTGTTTGCTTTGATGCAGCCAGGCAGACCTAGGAGCTACATACTGAATTTTGGCATGGTGGTATGCTTGAGAAATGCATCAACTAACGGAATGAAAATAACTACATTCCCATATGTTTGTATGAATACAGAGGGTTTCAGGCAGACTTAACTAAAAAGTGAGTAAACTGAAATCTCCACGCTAAATTCTGAGTATGCTCAGGAGTAATTTTCTTTCTTTTCTGAACGAAAAGAGCACCAATTTTTGGAAAGACAGATTTCATTGAGAGGAATCCCAGCTGATATGAAACCCAAACTCACCCTGGTGACGTCCCGCTCTATTCTCCTCTGCCTGTCTGTGGGATCACCCAGTCCTGTCAGTGCATGGCTTAGTTTGACAGTGTTGATGATTGACACGTATGAGAAAACCATGACTGTGACAGGTAGGAAAAAACAGCAGATAAAAATGGAGACAATGTAGGACTTGTAGATTGTAGAGAAGTTGGCTTTTGCCCAGTCTATCTCACATGTGCCATACATGCGATCTGGAAATCAAGAATATGTTGGTTAGTGTTTTTAGAATATTTATATACTTTTGAGCAATTAATTTATTTAAAATGCTGCATTTTTCTTCTGTTAAGCACTATAGAATGGATTGATCTTTCTGATTTAATGAGACATGACATTACTTCCTACATAAATAATTTTTCAAGACCATTTCGACTGTAACAAATTTTAATGTATATTATAATTCTGTTGAGTTTGTACTGCCAGTGTAAATCCATAATGCACAAACTGTTGTTTCAGGATAGGAAACTGACACTTTATTTAAAAAAAAGCTTTTATATCCTTGAGAGATATGTACTCTTATTTATCATAATACTCTACATAGTAACTTCCTAATATGAGCACTGTAACAGCATAACAAAGAACTCCATAGACAATGTGCCAAATGTAAAAAGTCACTACTTAGATAACTAAGTAGGAAATAAAGATATTAAGGCTCCTTGAGGTAATGGAACATCTACTGCAGTGAGAGCCATAAGACTAAATTGATACAGCTAATGATAAAGATTATGAGAAGATAAAACACACTTAGAAAGATATTAGACCTTTTGATAAATGGGAAACACACAGTCCTGCAACACAGAGATGCAGACTTTTAAAAATGAAGACAGATTGCAGGGTCTGCCACTAGTGAGATTCTAGATGATCATGGGCTTAAGGAAAAGGCAGTGGGAATAATGTGTAGTCTCTGGCTCAAACACTTATGAGTAGCAGTTAAGTTCTCTAGGTCCCCTGATGTGTTTGCAAAGATGTCCTGAGAGAAAACTTGAGTTCTATAACTTTGGAGTTTTTTCTATAGATTGTGAATTGCACATTTTTCTTTTTAAGTGGAAAAAGCTGTTTGGTTTTGGTTTTTGGTTTGTTTTTTTTTTTTCCTTCCTGACAGTTATGGCAACAAATTGAATTACAAATAAATGAAGCATGAATCAAAATTAGGTAAGTCAAGTATTAACAGGTCCCAGAGATACATTACAGGCGAAGACTACATGATTTAGCAGCAGATCTCTCCCTAACATCCAGCGGTAATTTTGAAGAAAAAAAAAATCCTTAATTCCTCACAGGTGAGAGGAGATTTAAACAGGAGGAATTAAATGAGCAAAAGCTTAAAATCTCTTTTGTGACTCTTATCAAAAACAGCTTAGTATTTGTATCACCAAAAGCTCTAAATACTGCTGTCTGAATGTGTTCTGTAATAGAAAGAGATTTTTCTCTCCTTTGCCTTTTTCGTGAGTAGACCTCAAGATTCAAAAATATAACCATAAAGTCTAGCTTGGTTCTGGGTTTCTGCTTTTGAAAACTTCTGCCTGAAAAGTGAAACCAGCCTCCAGATGACAGGAAAAGAAAATCTCGCATATTTTCTGCAAGTCAGAGTTCAGAGCAACGTTTTCCCCCTCCGCAGGGACACAAACAAGTGGCTTTCCCAAAAATGGGAAATGGAGGCCCCTGAAGACCTTGTGTAGTAGTGAAAGGCCCAAGGCAGCCAGCTGCAGTGTGTTGTGGTCTGCTGGTGCCTTTTGCTGGATTTGCTGCTGCTGGGCTCCCTCATCTCTGTGGGTGCCCTCACTGGAGCTGTGTTTAGAGACAGCCCAGGAACCCAAAATTCCTGTGAGTCCCAGTATGGGAAAGCACTCCTAGAAGCAGTCTTGAAAACCACACTTCTGTCAAAGAATTTAATTCAAAAAGGGTCCATGGAGGCATTTGAACGTCATGACAAAGTAATGTCACCCAAAAAAGTCCCTGGTTCCAATTTAAGGCCAAAACCAGGCATCAGAAGTCCCCCTATAACTGAAGAGCTGGTAGATTAATGTAGAAAGAACACAGGTCACCAGAATACACAGAAAATTTCCAGTCCAAAACAACCAAGTTTATGAGATGTCCAGAGTGTAAAAATATGACATAAAATTTAGACAGTCCAATAAACAGTTTGAATTTATCTCAAACCAGAAGTCCATTGAGCCTAATATCTTGAGAGCATTTTGGTTTGTGAAGGATTGAACATTTAACCAATCATAGGAATGGCTTCTTTTCTCACAACCATACTTCAAGGGTCCAGAGGTACCTCAAAGCGTATGTACTTAGTAAGTAAGAGAATATATGCACACAGCTGCTTCAGTAAGTCTCCATAGATTTCATGACTTCTCAAAGAATGCAGGGGCCTACAGGATCCAGACAGGTAACTGCTGGACAAGGTCAGTCACATGACTTCAGTTGTTGGGACTTCTGTATCATTACCATTTGTCCCTAGATACTTGTTTTCTTGAATTCTTACAGTCTTAAATCGAGGCAATTTCTTCATCTGTCCCCCAAGAAGAAATGTTCTGGTCTGTTACAAGGCATAGCCACTGAATTTCTGCAGTACTCACTACACATTTTTTTTCCTTTATTTCTCACCCTCCTTTTTTGATATGGCCTTATCTTGCACCCTAATTTTTTCTTGGACTGACAAACTTCCCAACACCTTTGAGCTCCTGTGCTATATGTTTTCATATTTTAAACAAATAGTTTTGCCAAATCTTTCTGGCTTGTCTACCTACAGTTTCAAGTTTAACTTGCTGGGACTTGTGTTCTTTGCTAGTTTCCTGAACTTGACAATTTTTGAAGGATGTCTTTTGATAGTTTCCCTTATCTCACTTCTTAACCATGCCAAATATTTCTGTCCTCTCTTTTTCCATAGGCAATATGCACTTGGTCCAAGTTTTTCCTGTGATATCTTTAAAAATCTCTTTATAACTGATACCAAAGCAGGCAACAGTCTGTTGCTTACGTCACACTTGATGATTGATTTTCTTAATTCCACCGATAATTGGTCTGGTTTATCACAAACAGCAAGAAAGAAAGGTAAGTATCTTTGTTGAGTGGAGAGGTGCCAAATACAACTGAAAGGTACCTGTTACCTGTATAACTGCCCCAGCCAAGCAATGGAGCTGCAGACCAGAAGAAAGCTGCCACCCAAATGAGAACCAGAGCCACCGACATGCTGCTGTTGCTGATGCAGTGACCTGCAATGGCATGGTTGGGTCAGAAAATAACACATCTCTGAAATCCAAATGTACTCCTATACCTCCAGCTAAAAAGTAAAACACAACTATTAAAAAATATTAAGATAAAAAATACATATTCATGAGAAAAGTTTGATTTTGAAACCATCTGTCAGGTCTGTGTTACCACTGAAGAGTGGAAATGAATGTTTTTTTAAGGAGACAATGACTTTGTTGAGCACCATGGAATTAGCGAATTCTATGTTAGACTTATGCTCTGCAATTCTGTAACATGCAGGAAAGAGTTACAATTTACATAGAAATGAACAAGATAAATCTAAATTCAGGGGATTTTCTTACTTATTTCAAGGTTTTTCCCTGTTAAAAAGGAGAAAATAGCTCAGATTGTATTAAGCATTCAATACAAAAGATTCAATCTGTCCTGCTGTTGCCATACACTGTGGTTATTTCTTCATTTATGTGGGAAATATTTATGCATCCACGAATTTCTGTTCCTCAAAATTTCTGTGATGTTATACTGGGTACTTGCTCAGATTTACTTGAGATTCAAACATAATTTATGTGCACCATCAGATGGATATGTGGTAGAGCTTCACAAAAGAGAAATGTAGGTTTTAAGTATGGCTTCTTACATGCAATCAATACAAGATGTAGGATTACATCACAGCCAAACTCTATCAGCTCCAGCAGCAGTTTGTGCTGAAGGTTAACTTCAACAAGACTATCATTACACCAAACTGCAGAAGAATTTCCTGTGGAAAAAAATTACCTCCCTGCAGAAATTCTTCTCACAGCAAATACTCCTCGTGCTAGTAAAGAGGAAACCTCGTCTGATGCATCCCACATACTTACACATACTTTCCCTGCAGACATTGATAGGTTCCTGCAGGAAAGATGGTGCAAGCCACTTGCAACAAAGGCATGAAAATTGATCTGATCCCTGACTGGAAACTTCTCAAACACCATCTCATAGAAGATGGATTTTTTTCAGTGAGATCCAGACAATGATGTATAACGTAGGAGCAATTTGAGTAATATTTTGAGGAATACAGAGGGTTAACAGTACCTGTGATACCTTTGGCACAAGGACAAATTTACCCATGGTGACCTGAGCACAATTGTAATAATTTGGCTCCTACAAGAGTTAGCCCTTAAGGATTCTATGAAAATATGTTTGCAAATGCAAATGACTGTATTATGTCCTGGTTTTCAATGATTTTAATTTATATTTAATATAACCTGCCTGACTGATAATAGGGACTGATTGAAATACAGATTTTCACTGGGTTCAGTGAAGGCAGAGCTGGACTTGCCTTTATTCCTTACCTCTCTCAGGATGGCAGCCCTTGATATAACGTGTCACACTGATCACTGTAAGGGTATTAATGCTAGCCAGGCCAAAAAGAAGTGTCAGGAAGCCATCAACCTGAAAAACAAAGCAGTACAGGATGTTCTGTTACTCCAGAGATTTGATGGGGAAAAGAACCACAGGAATTTCTCCTGTCATTTTCATGTTAATGAACTTGAAAGTTTTTCCAGAAACCCAACTAGCAGGGAAATACAAAATGTCAGGTGCAGTTATCTTCTATAGGATCAGTGAGCAAGTAAATGTTCAAAAATTATATAAGTGCTCTGTCATGTACATACAATAAGCAAGCAAGCACACCCTTACATCTATGCTTCCCTTAAATGACTTGCTAAATGAAGGAGAAAAGCTTTGAACTGGAAAGAAGAAAAGCCCTGAACAGGCAAAAATGCCCCGGATGCAGCTGCCCTGCTTATACAGGACAAACATGCAAACTGATCCTAAGAAATTTAGGCCAAAGAGGGAAGAACATAGGAGGTGAAGGGCTGGGCTGAGTGAGAAAATATTTTTTGTCTTTTTTTGGAGAGGCCCCAGAAGCTAAATAGATCCAGTAGATTGAATCTCAGTGTCTGGTGTTGCTGGTTGCCTGCTATTTCTGAAGCCCTGATCCTCATCCCCTCGCTGACGCAGGCAGAGCCGTGCAGCTCCGTGGCTCCTGCTGACATCAGTGCCTCAGCCACATCCCAGGACAGCCACAGCTCTGTGAGCTTCACGTCCAGGTAGAACCAGCAAGTTGTGTTGGCTGAAGAGGACATGGATGCAGCCATCTGCTAGGGAGCACTGTATGGCTGGGAGATGATCCAGGGAAAATGCTTACAACCAGTCCCTTATTTCTTTTGAATCTTGCAATGATATATTAAACTGTCCAGAGCAGAGGAGCTCTTGGAGGTGCCAGTTTTACACCTAGTGAAGCAAGAATATTAAGCAAGTGTCTGTGGACCGTAACTTGGCATTAAAATACTGAAATTACCAGTGGAAAGGCACATCATTATTCTACAGGGGCAAACTCTGTCTTTGTATGAATGGGCACAAGTCCTGTGGAATTCAGTTTATCCCAGCACTGAATCTGGGGCTTTAATCCAGGCTTAAAGCTAAGACCCTGGCAGATTGTATAAATTAAATTGGGTGAAGGGTTAGGAAAAGGACTGCTCCATCACTTCCTTCACTGGTGCTTTTTCTTACTGCCAGTGCCCTCATATTAACTCTAAATACTTATTGCCAGCTTTTACAGACCCACCACATTTTAAACGCATGTAAGACTTGCAACAATCTACCCTCACCTGTGCTCCAATTACAGCCAGCTCATGCTTGGTATGAATGCAACCATGTTTAAAATAGATTCTCTTGGATGTCTCAGCTACTTGCTAGAAGATGCACTTCGCTGAATTTGGCCTGCTGGGTGCTGTGGATGTTGGTGAAATACCTGGATATGTAAATGTGCTCTGTGTTTCATTAAGCTCACTGGTGCAAATAGCTGCCACTTCTCCATTTGCTCTAACAATGCTTCATAGATGCAGAAAACATAATGGCCTTAATATTAAGGTATTGCATTAGTTATTAGATTAGAAAAGAAGCAGTATTTCAGCAAGGATGCAAATAAATACTTTGAAATTAAGTCTAAAGAGCTATGAGATTGAATACTAAAAGAGCAGAACAGGTTTCTCACCCTGTATCACAGGCCTATGTTAAAAGCAGGAGAGTTTTTCTGAAATAGATCTGCTTTTTTAATCATTGGCAGATGTGAACATTTTTCTCCTACCCTCCTTCCCTGATATCAGACCAAAGAGAGACAATTATACCAAGTGATCAGTTCAAACAGCCTTTGAGCACATGTACAAGGGAGGAAGGTGGGTCTAAAAATACACTCTTGGCCTTTAAGATGAAGTTGTCACCATAAAAAAGAGAAGCCTAAATGTTTTCTTTGGAGTGGTACCTTGCTTAAAGAAAAACAAACAAACAAACAAAAACCAGTTTTATCTAAATCAGGATAGTTCATAGGACTGAACCATTGTCAGCAGCACATCTTGTTTTCATGCTGTTTCATACCAGCATTTCATCAGATCTTCTGCAGGCGTGGGGGCTCCACCAGAGACATTACCAGGGCTGAATGGTTTGTAAGTGGCTGAGTGGCAGCAGCCTCCCAGGGCAACTATCACTGCCCTTCAGAATAAAACAAGGGATCTTCCTCTAGACAGAGCCAGCTTACTTCAAGCTCACACCTACTGGATTTGGAAGAAAGATCTTTGCTGCTTTTTCTGCTCTTGAACAATCAACACTGACTGTAGGCAGCAAGGCAACTGCTAGGCACCCAAGTAGGTAACAATAGAAAAAGTGCTTTAGCATAGTCCCAATTTCTATAGACATAGATCAATATCTTCAGGTTACAAAAACATGTGATAATTTCAGTTTTCTGCATCTTTAAAAATATATAGAATGACAGACAAGAAAATACTAGAAGAGTAAATAACATGTAATTACTTTAGAAGATTGATGATCTTCCCCTTAACACAGGTCTGGTTTTCCTTTTATTCTACCCCCCCACCAGTTCCTTCCTTCCATAGTCATAATATTTCCTCCATTTTTGTGTAATGCAATTTTGTCCTTCCTATTATTAATTATGATCAAATAGCAGCAGTGTTAACAGGCAATAATGAATTCTGACATAAACACAAAGTTGATTGCATGGTAATTTTAATATACCAGCTTTCCTTTTCACCATTAAGAAGCAGGAGTAGATTAGAAATTTTAAAAGCTTTTCTCTCAGTGCTCTACCAGCATTACTCCCTTGGCTATATAGATATGCATGGAAGGTGCTCATTATCTTTAGGCTGCCTGGAAGCTAAGACACAACTGAAGAAAAAACTGTTTTTTTTCTGCTTTGTACTTGTGCCTGACTTTAAATCTCACTAATGCTCTTGGAGCACTATTTAAAACCCACAATAAATAGAGCTCCTACTGCATACAAATTCATTTACTTCAACACAGGGAGAGTTAGGAATCTCCAGTGCACTACAAAATTTTTAGTTGTGAGCTTGGGTGTGCCTCACTTTTACTACCTTTAATACTTATGATTCCCTACTGATTCATGAGGGTTGTCTTCATTAAAGGAGAAAAAATATAACCTATTGTTCTTACTATTGGATTTATCAAGGTTTAATTGCACAAAAGCAGATTGCCAAAATAGCTATTACATTTCACTTTGGGCCAAAACATTGATCACAGCCACAAAGGCTGCCTCACTCCCTCCTCTGGCCAACTGCTAAGTCTGTTGCAATTTCTCAAAATCCATTTGTTTCCCTTCAGAACCACAGTGTCCTGTATTTTTTTTTTTTTTTCTATTGAAAGTGACATAATGAATAGGTAAAGAAAAGCATAAACTTCGAACAGGGATTATTTTCCCACAGCATATACTTAAATTTGACACAATAAGCTCTCTCAGAATTGTTATTTTTTTAAATACAGATCAGATTGTTCTGAGATCATAATGTAAATAGATAATGGCAATAAACCTCATTCAACATCAAGAAATAATAAAGAAATCAATCTTCAAGAAACACATTTGTAAAAGCAATTGTAGATACCTTTGAATAGATATTTTAAAATTAAAAACCTTAATTTTAAATTAAATTATTTCCTAAAGTTTGAAGTAAATGCAAAAATATTCCACTTGAGTCATAATTCTCCCATCCCTCAAATATACTATGATGTGTCAACTGGACTACTCTTTAGTCACAGAGTTTCTAGAAGAACTACTGAGTTCAATAATCAAAATTAGTCTTCACAGAAGACTACTTAAAACTCACAATGCACAGTGTTCCTAAAGCACCCAGATAGTTTCTTTGAGATTTTCTACAATGCAGGAGGTGAAAGAGACTCATCATTTACTACAGTTCCCACAACATCTTCTGCTCATGTGGCATTGTTCTGATATGTTTGCATGTTGCCTTTTGAAACGTCTCACTAGGCTTCAAGGGTAGCTGTGCTTAGAGGTGATGGCATTAACCCAAGGCATTAGAGGCCTCTGACACAAATGCCCCTCCATGTATAAGTAAACAATGAGCATTTATATGCTAGAGGATTAGAGAATTTAAACCGTTGAGAGCATCAGACATTCAGTATTTTGCACTCACAAAGTGATTAAATCTTCCTGTGAATAGCATATAGTCTAAAGATAGAAAAATATGAATGCAGTATTTAGACTATACTATTATGTGCCCATATATGTAATTATACTAATTATACTCTATAGCTAATGTATGTTCAGTGCCACTATTAATATATGCAGGTCAAGTTTCGGTTTTAGTAAACCTGGGGAACCCAGTTTCACCTACTACGTTAATCAACTGAGTTTCAAGGTATACCTACTGTGGGCTGACCTTTAGCTACTGTAATTGTAGCCTCTCAGGCCACAGTTTCTACTCCTAGTTGTACCTGCCCCAGTCAAGGAACACATCTTTGGATGCAACAACCCCATTTGTGGGGATGCCCTTGAGGGCATGGCATTTAATGAACAGATAGAATTTCTTTACACACAGCCTCATTAGGTAATAGTCTCACTTCAAGTACTCCATCTCCAAATCCTTGGGAGCACCTACTTTCTAGCTCTGGGTAGATGCCGTGGAATCACTGCAGGTTTTATGCCTCTCATGTCCCCTCATGAAGAATAAATGGGGAGCATGCAGTTCATACCACCAGGTGATCCAGACACAATGGAAAGATTCCCATCTTCAGGTTAAATGCTGAATTGCCATTGTCTTTCTCTGAATTAGTGTAGAGGGAAATTAAGAAGCACTAGAGAGGAAAATTGCCCTTTGGGAACATCTGTGCTACACTCTAAAATTCTTTTCAGCAGGCCTGAGCCAAAACTTCTCTCCACTTTAGAGATGTTAATTCAGAGTCTACTTGTTTATTGTTAGTATCACCATCAATACAAACAAACAAATACACAGATAAAAGAAGAGAAGAACCACCTGTCTTATCTTTACATTACCATAGGAGTCAAGGCTTGGCTTTGTGGCCTGTAGATAACTGAGATCCATGAACAACCAATTAAAATCATGCTTTTGTTTTCAAAGCATTTTCTTTTCCATTTCAGAATATCATGTTAAATGCTTTTTGAGGCTTACACACCTCAAGGGAATCAGAGGTCTCACTGTTCATGGACTTGCCAGGACAGCCCAAAGACTACAAAAGACCCTCTGCATTCTCCAAAGTACAATCCTCTGGGCTGCTTCCCAACAGGAAGGAATCTGCTTACGTAGCCACCCTCAGGTTTATACAAGGACATCTCTGACTGCTGGCTGAGTGCCTACAATTGAACTTGTTCTGCTCATGAAGGTCCTAGGCACAAGGCAGGGCAGGTTAGTGATGGTACCGGCTCGGCTTTACGTGGCCAAGATTGGAACAGGTTATTTTCCTGAAAACCTGAAAAAGCTGCTTGTCTACTAGCAGATCTTCTCTTAGGTTAGTACTCTTTTCCCCTATAGATCCTGTACCAAATTAACAGGTGACTCACAGGCATTTCCAAGGAGTCCCAGTAGACCAAGGAGAGCATGGAAGGAAGTATAAAAGACACAGTTTATTCTTGGCCTTAAAGAGTGATCTGGAAAGCCACCAGGTGCAACATCATCCCTTTCTGCAGGGACAGTGGTGTGGAAGTTCTGGCTGTCACATCACGTACAGCCCATTACAAGCAGCAGTTGTCTTGGCATTGATTCTCTCAGCACAAGATCTAGGTCAGGACCTGATTTACTTCCTAAGTGCTATCAGTGTACTCACTTAATGGAATATATTTTTGTGATAGAGAAGGTGAGTGAATGTGAGAACTATATAAGATAGCTACAAATTTTATGAGAGTGATATTTTAATTTCAGTTGTAATTTTCTTAAAAGCCAGTGAGAGGATGTGGCACATGGAGAGGTGTCAGAAGAATATGATTTGTACAGCCCTATGGTGAGAAGAGCTTGAATGATGGAATGATGGACAGCAATTTTTGAGAGAAAACATTTAATATCTTAAACATCAGCACTGAAGGATGTGGAAAGCTACTATTTTCTACACAGAGAAATAAGACAAGGATATTTCAAAGCTCTTTGGGAGGAAAAGCAAGTACAGAAATCAAAGCTTAGGCTTTGTAAATTCCTGGTTCTCTAGGACCACTCTCAGGCAACAAATGCCCAATCCAGGCAGCAGTGTGTGGTTTGACACAGTGCTTGGGTGTCACAGCAGGGGCTACGTCACACTTGTTAAACAAGGAAACAGGGAGTTTTGGCATCCATAATTTTTCATCACCAAATATATAACTTACCTAATTAGTTGCAATTGACTGCAGAAATAATAATTTAGAGGAAAATGAAGGAGAATTGATGACTAATGAAAACTGGCGGAACTTCCCTGAAGTCACATTAGTTACACTGAAATGATCTTCTATGTTGCTAATGATTCTGTTTGTGCAAAGGCAGTCTTTCCCCTTTCCCTGCAGAGGAAGTATTTTTCTCATTAAAATTCAGCTCACAGATGTCTACATGAGTTGCTTTTACCTCTTTGACTGCAATGTGTACACTCTTTAGATTATATGAAGGCTGACCAGAAATGAAGAAATAGGGAAGACTAGTACATCTGCAACTTTATATTTCAATATCCAAATCTCAGGAAGGCAAGGAAACAAGCATGAGGATATGTTCCAGTGTTCATAATTGAGATATAAATTTGTTTCAGAAAAAGTGAAATAAAAAAGTGAATGGATGATGGAGCAATGTGAATGGATGGTTAAGCTGGAACAAGTCTGACAAACAATGCATACAGACATTTGGCAGCAGTGGCTGTCATTTTCCTCAGTAATCTCCCCAGCAGCAGAGCTGGGAAGGCAGTAAAAACAAAACTTGCAAGGTTTAATTTTGACCCTTCCTCATCTGACATTGCTTTTATTACCAGACTTCACATGGGCTATGGAGCTACCAGTGGTCTCTCATCTCCCCAGAATGTGAGGGAGGACCACTCCACATAAAGTAATGTGTAAACACTTTCTTGGTATTTATAAAACAAATAACCAAGTCAAGAGAGTCAATAGCCTAGCTAAATAAACAATTGACTGGCTTTATGAGTTATATTAAATCAATGTGCTCCAAATTTACTCTGTTTATAAGAACATAAATGACTTTAGGGTTTTTAATTTATCAAACAATTTATAGAGGATTTTGTTAAGAGAGGAAAGTATTAATCCTCTGTTTCCTCCTCAGACAAGATTTAGCAATATTTTACAATCTTTGTATAGGAAAAGAGATAAACGTATGTTCTGAGAAAGCAAATGCTATTAGTAAAATACAAAAGAATTTATTCAAGATTAAAAGCCTTGCCCTCAAAACTTCTGAAAAGAACCCATATGTTTTTATCATACTTTTCTCAGCATTTCCTACTGTTCAAATTTTCTTTTTGGTGTTTCAGATATTTGGTTCTAATTTTCACAAAAGGTGGACACTATTTTTTCTCAGAAATGTCATGATAGAGCCCTAGATATTTAATAACACCCCGAATACTGGAGATTCTTAGGTGCTAGAAAGAGGGAGTGGCTGGAAGTTGAATCTCCAAAAAGGGGCGAGGGCCAATGTGCAAAGCTTTGCAGGCTTTGGTCACTTGCCTGGTGAGAGGAGGGTTGTGGCTCTGAGCTCTGCTCCTAGACTGGAGGTAGCAAAGCTGGTGAGCAAATGAGGCTCCTAAGGAAGCCAACAGAACAAGGTGATGGACATGTCTCACCCTCTGTTTGGTTGTTCATATTGTCTCACCTTCTGTTTGATTGTTCATATTTTACTTTTCAGCACAAGAGATTGTGATTCATCTGTATTCACAGCCATTTCCTTCCCTTAACTCTATAAGACCTTTCAAGAATTAAGCAGTGTCACAGTAAAAAGCAGAGGGATTGCTGACCCATTCTCCCTTTACCCCCATGGATGTGTGGGATAGCTGGATTCACTTTTCTCTATTTAAAGTTGATCAGACCCACATTCCTTGCCCTGGAACACAGACCCAAGACCTCCATCATAAGGAGGTGCCCAACCATTCCTAAAGCAAACAAATACTGTGGCTAGAGACTAAAAGAGGCTCCCAGAGTCAGACAGGTAGAGCAGGGAGCCCTCCTTGTCCAACAGCAGTGTTAAAACAGGGATTTAGCACACCTAATTTAGCTTTTCTTAGACATTCCTATTTATCTGGAATTTCAGATGGCAATTTGATGAGCTACACCACCACAATCTGGAAAATCTGCTAAAGTGCAAGGAATCCCAGACATCTGTGGGCCACTTACTCCTCAATGCATACACACTAAGTCTGGTACTTTCAGATAATTTTTGAATTCCAGGCCACACCATGCCCTTTTGGGATGCAGAGACTCCACAGATCTGGTGCTGTCAGGCAAACTGTGCATGAGTATATTAGGGCTAAGGGAGCAGAACAACACCTGTGTGCACCGTGGGGCTCACTGCTGACCACCAGGTTGCCCGATGCTTCTGTCCAGAGTAAGCCAGACAGGAATAAAGTAGCGCTGTGTGAAGCATGGAAGCACTGCAGGATTCAAAACCAGATTTCTTCCCTGCTTTGTAGTAAACCAAGCCACAGGATGAAACAATCATTTCTCTTTCTTCTGCTCCCCTTGTTGTCTATATTATTCTGCCCAACACAAAGCAGCTTTGTGAGGCTGAAGGCAGGTCCTTGAAGGCTGGCCCTTGTGATGGTGAGAGCAGGCTGCAGGGACAGTCAGTGGGGGCTGGATCCTGCCACACAAGCTACTCTGGTGCTCACTAATACCTCAAAGTGGAACTTTGTTTTTACATGGCTGCTCCAGAGGCTGTTTCTGTGCAGAGACAGATCTGCTGGGGATGCTCTGGCACCATCTGGCTGGCCAGATGGGCTGGGAATACCTAGGCTGACAGTGAGGTGAGTGCATCTGTGATAAGAGCGTCAGTCAGCACGTCGGGGACAGGGGTATGTCTGTAACAGTATTGTGACCCCCAGATAACCACCCTGTGCTCTGGGGTGCACAGCCCAGACACATCTGACACATAGGAAACAGCCAGAAATAAGAAATGTTTCTTAAAAGAAGCCCATGCCAACAGAGTGAGCACATGGTAAGAACAGCCAGTTTTCCAGATCCACATAATAAAACTTCTAAGTGTTTGAAAAATTAATGTTTAAATAACCAAACTGCATTATCAAAAATAATTTTAAAAATTAGAAAAGTGAACTACCAGAAACAAATTTAAACTGAAGTACCAGGATTATGAAGGATTTAGAATTCTAAGGTACTCCATAGTCCATTCTTGTTTTCAGACATGACTGAAATGTGCCTATGGAGTCCAGATAGGTTGTAATCCTTTCCCTGTATTTAGAGGCCTCCTCAAGTCTGCATCTTTTGTTGCATTTGTCACATGATTAAAAAATACAAGAAAAACTTTATATCATTTGATAAATAAAGTTCAGAAAAAGCCATATTTTCCTGTTGAGAATGAGTATTTCTCTATTTCCTACATGTAGGAACATTTGCACACTGTTATTTATAGGTTTCAGTGCAACTTCTGGTTCAGCAGAACATACAAATAAAAAAATATGTGAAGAACAAAAATATATTGTGAGATAGCTTTTCACTAGGAGTATGGTCAGTGGGGGAAGAGATGGCTCTTGGCCACTGGGTTACATTCCCTGACCTGAAATTTACCATATGAACCAGTTTACCTACTGATCATATTGGGAGAGGCTGAAAAATGGATTGCCAGAGACTGACTGACCTTCCTCTGTCCAGTTCAGGAATGATACAGTGGCAGAGCAGAGGCATAAAAGTGAAAGCAGATTTCAAAAGCCACCATTGCAAAACTGTATTTGTACAGAGCATTCAGCAGTGGCAGCATTTGGATACAGATGTGCCATGTAACCTCATTAAAGAGAGGAGAAAAGCCCTTTCAGACTCAAAAAATAATGTTTAGCAAGGGAAAGAAAAGTGTTGTTCCTTCCATACAGAGGAGGAGAACAGGAGAACTCCTCTCTGTCCGTTTCAGCAGGTATGCAGTGAGACGGTCCTGGTAGCTGGAGGTATATCTTTTGCTACAGGCTGTTTTGAGAGAAATACTCTTTGTCTTTCCCTCACTCCCTTCAACCAGGGCAGCCAAGGATGGTGAACCTTAATGTTGAAAAATGTTACCTGAGGGCACAAAGGGAGACCCAAGTCAGAGGAAAACAAAATAGTTAGGTGGATTAAGTGAGGTGAGCTCATGAAGTTTCTTCATAAACAGAAATGACAGGCTAGCTTAGGAAAATACAATTTCCCTAAGCATACCTGACAGAATAAGCTGACTGATTAATGGGAGCAAATGTGTAGTGAACCAGACAACGACAGAAAGCCAAGTAGGGCTGTCCTCTGGACTTGGCAGAACAAACCAAGTAAGGGAAAACACACGAGCCATGCTAAGGAAGGAGACATGCTCATGTATCCAAAGTGCCACCCTAGGTACTTGCAGAGAAGCCTGAGTGCATGAGGGGAGCAAGAGACACTGACTTCAGCAGGTCCTGACAGAAAGCATGGGCTTTACCTTCATGGCACAAAGCTCCTCATTCCTCATGTTCTACCTGTGAGACCCCTTCTAGTAAGACTACAAATTCAGACTACAGCAATCAAAGCTTTATTGCTGTTCAACATTAAACATTTTCAGAATTACCTTTGTGCTGGCTACCCACAAACACATGGAAATTTTCGCATCTTCTATGCACAGACGTTTCCTGCTATTTCTGCACAATATTCTTCCTACATCAGAATCCAGCCAGTCTATTTCCATAACCTATTTTTTCATCACTGGCTTCTCTTTTGTCAAATTTATAAATCAAGAAAATGGATGTCAGGGTTTACACATGTTTTTGGTGTTCCCCAAAACAGAACAAAATCTTGATGGAAACAGGAGTCCTGCATGATAATCTCTCAACAAGCCATAACCAGCTTGACCACTCAACAAGCCACAACAAATCCAAACTTAATTTAAAGTACAAATTGACTTTTCTGGATTGTCATTAATTTTTAATTAGTATTAATAACAGTACAAATTTATATTTTGAATGGTTAATGTTATCCTCTAGAGGCTACAGAGGACTACCAAAGCAGAAACTTTAGTGTTTTGCAAATCAGAGAGTTAGGAAATGCCAATATATTATTAGCATCCTGCACAAAATCTTTGGATCCCAATACCTTAAAACTTTGCTTGATATCCAAACTTTACAAACAAATAGTCTTTACAAGAAGAAGATCCAAATCCAATTACTTAACACACCCTGACCAATAAACTATCTAGGTACCCCAAAAATGTTATGGAGCCCTTCTCCCCTTGAAAAGGCAGTACAAGCACAACAAGATTAAGTATACATCCATCTCACAAAGTTCAAGCACCCCTCTATCCCACTATTTTTAAATCTTAAAAAAAGTGCCAGATCATCATAACAAGACTTAGCATCTCCAAGTCAGCCAAAGAGAGATTCCCAGACAGAAGCACCATGAAAGAATTCTGTAATGCTGCTGACAGAAGTTCCCACGCAAACCAAGATGCAAAGACACAGTGTGCCATTCCTTGCCAATTCCTCTCTGTGCTGTTTTATACAGCCCCAAAAAGGAGCCACAGTTTAGACAGGGCTCTGAGAGAGCTTGGAGTAGGGATGCAGAAAGGTCATTTAGTGCTAGCTCTTTCAACCTTGTGAATTGTAAGCATTAAGTTACGCCACTGACCTTGGGTCAGGATTTCACACTGAATGGCTTACCCTGTCTTACACAGGAAATCTGCAACAAAGCTAGGACTGAACCTGGAGATGCAGATTTTATCTTTCCTTTCTCAGTCATAGCTCCAACCTTCCTTGAAAGAGGGGGAAAATCTGTTCAATTCCAAGTATGGATGTGAATTTTACAGTTTTTAGATATGTGTTTATTTATCTTATGACTTTAAAGTTTTCCATTAATAAAAAAGTTAAGTTTCTGCTCAACAGACCTTAGATTGCAACTGCAGGTGATCTCATTAGAAAAAGAGTGTGATTTTGCTGAGGAAATAATTAGCTTCATTTTGATAAATCCTTTTCTGCCAAATGAATATAGAGATACATTTTAAACAATAAAATAATAATTTTTTAGATCAAGCTAATGCTCCGAGGTTAATCAGTTTCCTACAAGAAGTCTTCCTCTCTGCATAAACTGAACCTTTTTATTGAAATGGGGAGGACATGACCTGTAAATATTCTTTCATCTATATTGCACAATAGCTCAACTTCCTCCTTAAAAAAGCCCAAAAAACTAAACCTCCAAGAAAAGAGGATTATTTCTCTTTCTCTTTTCCTTCATCATGATCTTTCTTATACCTTGCCGTAGGCTATCCTGTCATTTTCAGATTTTTGATTCCCTGATGAAACAGAGTATAATCTTTCTCACAGAGGTTGCTGAAAGCTTTGTGCCTGTCTGTCCATGGGGTGCATTTATAGTCTGTCCATGCAGGTATGTTTCAGAATTAACAATAATAACTTTTTCCGAGTACTCCAACAAAAATCTCCCTCCAAGATCAGGGATGACTGTGCCATAAAGTTAAATCACTCATTCTACTACAGGCAATGAATCAACCAAGAGTTTAGGAATGTGATTGAAGAGTTACAACTGAGTTAGTGCAAAAAGTTGCATGCTAAAATGTATGGCTATGCCCAAATGCTGTGTGGAGGCTCTGCTCTACGTGCCTTGTAAAGTGCCAACATTGGCACTTTAACATTTGGCTCAAAGCAACAGTCAGGTTGGCTTCAGGTGTCCTGAAGACAAGCACAGCCTATACCTTGATTTTCCAACATGAGTCTGATCTCTGACATGAAGTAAAAAAATTCCCAAACTAGTAAGAACTATTGTGAATACTCAGGAAAAAAACCCACTGAAAATTGGTGAAGCACCAGTCAAATGCATAGATTTTTAGGTGTAATAAAAGAGAACAATGCCCTTTTGAAAAGTTAGTGACTACATCCTTTCATTCTTCAGGTGCTGTCTGGTTATTTATATAGAGCACACTCACAGAAATAGCTACATCCTTTTTGTCTAATTAAGTGTAATCCAGTCTTACCTGGCAAGTCCATATTGAGGTGATAATGAATCCATCATCTCTGAAGACATTGAAGATTTCAATGATACCCCGCGAATAACCAAACACAGAGATACTGGCATCTGACACTGCCAAGTTAAACGTGAGGTAGTCGGTAGGCTGCAGAAGATGTCTTTGTTTATACAAGACAAAAATCACAATGCTGTTTCCAAACCAAGACAACCAACCTGGAAAAAAAATTAAATCCATGGAACTTGATGTTCTTTAAGGTCCCTTCAACTCAGTGCATTCTATGACTCTACAAAATCAAAAAGCAAATAAAGAAGCTGTTGAGTATGTAAATGTATGACATATCTTCTAAAATTTCCTTTTGTTCCATTAAAAGCATATTAAACTAGATTCTCCACTAGAAAACTACACATGAAACCTTCTTGAACAGCTGGGTACATTTCAGAAGTAGGAGCAAGTGAGTGAGTGTAGTAATAAAACAGAATAAACTCGAAGAGCTGCCGCTACACCTAATGAAGATGCACCATTTAAGAGCCTAAAGTGGATTTTTTTAACTCAAGTTTTTTACTTAAGTGGATAGATGAAACTCATAAGTGTTACATCTGGGAAAAATAGGAAGGAAGACAGATTGGTAGAACAGAGCAGAGACTGTTAAAAATCTGCCAAAATTTGCAGCTGTTTAAGTTCCTCATATACAATAAAGGATACAGAAAGTTCATGCACATAGCTTGATCAGTTCTCCTTAGAAAAGTGCAGCTAATACAACTAGGTTTCTTCTCTTAGGACAAACTAGAACCTTGCAGCAAAGTCTGTCCCAGATGGGAATATTTTTCAGTAATGTACATGATAATCCATATGAAGAGAATATTTGGAATAGAACTTCAAAGTCTCTTTTATTTTATTTTACAGAAAATTGCATTCTCTCTTACTTGTCAGGAACAGGGATGCCTGACTTGTATGTGTCTAAACATGTGAGCAAAACACAAGGGAGATAACTATAAAGCTGGTGAAAGTCAGACACTTATTCTGCTGGAGAGACCTAGAGTTTCCAAATGTCCACAGCTATTGCTCTGCCCATCAGTGCAAGACCCTGGTAGCTTGCACCTCACTTTTTGAAATTACATAGATGTGTAGAGATGAATGACTTTCAGAAAGTATACTGGTAAGAGTCAGCTTCAGTGTTGAAAATGTGGCTTAGCTGGTTAAGGGGGTGGAAGGCTGAGCAGCATGTCAGGCAGCACCTGGCTCCCTGCTGGCTCTTGCTTCTATCCTTCAAACCAGCTCTGCCACTTGTGACATTGGTGGCCTCATTTCACCTTGGCAAGGTAGAGCAAGACATGATCTCTTGAGTGTCTGCTGCCTACGACAGGATAAGGAATGCAGCACCTGGTGGCCTTTGCCAGGTCACAATATTATCAGGTGAGGGAGAAAAGAGCTGGCTCACAGCCCTCTGCCCAGGCACAAGCAGTAGATACCCCAGAGTAAGGCTCCTGGATATTGACCCAGCAAGAGACGAACAAACACAGCCAAGAGGGATGTGACATGACAGCACTGCACTGTCACAGATATCATCTCTGGATATTCAAAGGAGTCTGAGGTGAAAGATGGCTGATAGGTTTTAATGTTGTAGCAAGAAGGCAGCTGCCTTCCTTCGGGAAGCACTTCAATGTCAAGAGTCCAGAACTTCACTGCCAGGCTGCTGTGGCTAGGAAGAGAGGGGAGGAGATTGCCTCCCAATCTCCAGGCCATGTGGGAGTCTCAGGAGCTGAAATGCCAAAGAGCAAGGCACTTGTTCTGTAAAGAAGAGATTGGGTTGATACCTCCTGGTGAGGTGCTCTGGGTACTTTGGAGTGGGAGGGAGGTGGTCGCTGGGACAGTCTCTGTATGGCTCTATGAACTGGTTCTTCTGTGGAGCAATTTACTTTTACTAGTTTCTCTTTGCAGCATTGCCAAGCTGCTGCTGCTCTGCCTTGTTTAGTAAATGTACATGGTTTACTGAAGAGCATTTGAACTGGGAAGAGCTGAAATGTCAGCATATGGTATTAGCCAGGAACAGTAACTGGTGCAATGATACACTGAGATACATGCATATGTTCTACATATACCTTGTTACAAGATCAGCAATCATAAATATATCTTGTTCTGCCACTAGGTGACAATGTTTCTTAATCAAGTCTTGTTTTGAACAACTGCATGCACTTTAAACTCAGGGATTTTCTGACTTTTATTTGAGTCTAGGTATTATAAATAGGCAGAGCAGGGCACTGGGGAAGGAAGGCCTTGGGAATGAATGAGGATAGCCTGCAGTACAAACATGGGAGTTGTGTTGTTTGTGTATGTTGGTTCTACCCTTTGCAAGGTAAGACAGTTATCAAGGCAGTGGGTATGAAATATTTTCCCTGTCCATATGAAGACACAGTGCTAAAATGGAAGACACCAGAAAATGGCACCTCCTTTGTTAATAGCAAAATTTTGCCAGTGCAGTGTGATGAATAGGAGGGGTACCCTCACAGTGTCACACACCTGCCCTTCCTGGGAATACAGAGAGCAAATTCCCCCCATCCTGGAGGGTAAGGGAGTTTTCAGTTCAAGTGTCTTGAGGAAGAACTTGAGCAAAATGTCACATCAAACAACATTGCACATTTTAGAGCAATGAGCGGTGAGAGAGACACAATACTTGTGATAATTTTTGGGAGCTTCATTCACAAATTGGGGTTGGAGATGGGGGAAGCATTGGGGGAGATAAGGTTACAGAGCAAGTATGATTTCTGCAGGTAGGCACAGTCCTTTTAAGCAAAGCAGTGAAGAACCTGCACTGGCATATCCAGTCCCGAAAATGGTCTGTCTGAGTTGTACACCATATTAATTTGGA
>WEIU01017070.1:44857-83718 GCA_013389925.1 Aegithalos caudatus | reverse complement strand
AAAAAAAAAAAAAGGAAGAAAGTCAATTCTTAGTAAATCATACAGTAACAAAATCAGTGGTCACATAAAAGTGCTGTCACCTAGAGTAGTGACTATAGGACACTGGATCTCTGTGCCATCAGAAACATGTGCTAGTCTGGGTTGCTGCCCGTATTGACTGACTGACTTAAAAAACCCCAAACAGGCCACCCCAAAACAGAAAATCACCCAATCAAAAGAACACCTCAAACCAATCAACCCCTCTCCCTTCCTCCCCCAAGCCCTGACAATATAACAGGGAAGAAGGTTGAAAATGCAAGGCAAGCACAGCAATAGCTCTGACACTATCAGCGAGGGCAGAGGTCTCCTCAACTGCATTGCAGGTGGTGTGTGCCTCAGGGGTTATCAGAGGTAGATCAAGAGCCTAGAAGAGAAACCTCAGAACTTTGAAGTGCCTCCATGGTACCAGGTGTCATGTCAGGAAAACAAGATAGAAAAGAAACAACTGAGGGTACTTGTTCCATTTTTCTGCAAATTTTTTCTAATATTCACTCTGAAGAGTATGCAGAAAAAAACCCAAATGAACCCCAAATCCAAACCCAGCATACTAAGGTAATTCTGGTGAAAAAGACAGATTTCAACTGAGGTCAAAATGTGTCTAGAGAGAAAAACAATAGCAGCTAGGTAGAAACTGAGCACTTCCACCCAGCATAAGGTTCAGAGAGGGATCACCATATCTTTCCCATAAACACAGTCTGATATGAGTTGTTCATCAGAGACATGCTGGATATTCTGACGTGGCAAAATACACAATGTTTTGTGATAATATGCAAATACTGAAGTAGTTTTGCAAACATAGTGAGGTAAGAGAAATAGGATGGACAGTAGTATTAAAAATGTTGTATCATCCTATATAATTCAGTAGTAATCCTTCTCCCGGAGTAACACTCCCTAAGAGAGCATTTTAATCCATAGATATCAGAAGCACTCCACAAGGGAGTCTGTTATCCATGATTTCTTGGGGAGGTACTGAAGAGCTGCCAAGCAAGCTGACTTTCACCAGCTTGCTTGGCAGCCCTTCAGCTATTCACAAACTCCTGTGTCAGTGTGATTCCACCAGCCCATGCAAAGAAAGCACCAGAAAAGTAGCCAGAAAGAGTGACTAAGGAGGCTGAAAATCTTTCTGCTGAAAGCAACTGAGAATACTGAGATTAACTCTAAGAATATCGAAAAAGTACATTATAATTTTACAAATATTTCTGTCAAATCACTCAAGCCTGTGCATTCAGACATGCCCTATTTTTCTCTCATGTCTGAGATGGCCTTTAACAAGCAATAGGCACCTGAAGCTGCATACAGTTTTATTGTTGACATTGTTTCTGAATAACTAAATTTGGCACAAGTGAATTGATAGCTCTGAGCTGGTCATCCACATTTCCAATAAATTAGTTCACCTGTGCCCAACCAAAATAGGTTATTATGCTTTCTACCTAGACTTACTCTCATTAGACATTGTTGTACAGCTTTTACCTGTAAAACTTGGCAAGACTGAAATAGAAAAATGGGTGTTAGAACTGAACCATACGCAGTTTAAAATATGAAGCCTTAAGTGGAAGAATTAATGAGAGCAAAAGGTGAGGCTCAGTGTCACAAGACAAACTAGGCTCTTTCCTCAGCAAATAACCCTTCTCTAGAACAGAAATTGGATTGAGCACCTTAATGAAGAGCAGGCATGAATGAAATCAGTTACTTACACAACTACATATACACAAGCATAAATTCCTATCAGAAGAGGCTTGCTGCAAAAGATTTTCTGCCCAGAAAACTTTAATTAAAACAGTGATAAAATCCATAGAATTTGCAAAGCTGTAATTAACTATTGCAACTGTGAAGTGACCCTACTCTGTTTTCAGTCTTTGCTGCCAATTATACACACAATACCCTGTCCAGGGCATATTGCCAGTTCTGGCAGGAAGGAGTCATCTTGTTTTAGATCTGACAAAGCATGGACAGATTATTTGTTCAATAAATGCAATAATTTTGGGGATGAATGTTCTGTGAATAGCTTGTTTCCTTTCCCACTTTCTCAGATTTATCTGTCAAACAAAATCCCAAAATAACACTCATTCTGTCACTTGTCAAGTAAGAGTTTACTATAACCATTAGGAAGTATGTGCCTTTTAAAGGCATGTTTGGATCTTGTGGTCTGTTCTGATGGGATTGGTAATGCACTCAGCATGCCTTTCTGAAGGAAGCACTCACAAAAATCAGAATTTTTTCTTTAATAAATACTCTCTCCTATTGACTTAAAATTTCCTTTTATTTCCACATATTTACTCTAACAAGCCCAGGTAAATGTGAAACTTGGGGAAACAAACAGAGAACAGATTGTGTATAAATGCAGAAAAAACCCTCAATTTAAGAATTCCAGTTAAAAATGCTTTCTATTTTTCCCCATGTCTAGCAGCCAGCAGCAGCGAGCAGTGCTTTTAAATTGCATCGCATCATTTAAACTGTACAAGGATTTTCCACAGTACCGCACCAGTTATGGCCTAGGCAAAAAGGGGTCAGATGTAATCCCAGCCACAGGGCAAGCTTTCACCTGTCTGTCAGAGACAGATCTGAGCTCATTGAAGGGAAGGTTGGGAGCAGAGTGCTGCCTTCAGAAAGAGGAGCTGACGCAGGTGACCTGGCGCAGGGTAACACAGCAGTTGCTACCCCTTGGATAGTCCCTCTAAGAATGGATCACTGCTGTTGGATGAGCATTGCACCTTTCCCCCACTTTGCTGGTCCCCCAGCCAAAGCTTTAGCAAGGAGAACAGTGGAACAGTGGCTTGGGTATCACAAAGCAGTGCAGTGATCTCAAAATCCATCATTTTGCAAAATGCACCAGGCACTTCCTACTGGTTTGCTTGTGGTGTGAGAGTGTGACACCACTGTGCTCAAGCTTCCATGCAGGGCACTGAGAACCCCTCAGCTGGATCCAAAACTGCCTGGCTGCTGTACCATGTACGTGACATGCACCAGTGGCCTGTCTGTCACAAATGACAGCTACCTGTGAGAATTTCCAGAAGGGAACACACAGAGGCCTTATGGCAGCAAAAGGTGTCAGATCATGGTTCTTGGATATTCATGTCCTCTGTCAAGATGTGTGACTCTGGGAAGGCTTGGCCAAATATAGTTTGGTTTTTAAGACTTTATGCTGTGAAGATGAAGAGGTTCAGAGGAACCCCATCTTCTGGATAAATGCCGATACCAATCACATACATCTCTTTGCCTTTGGAAAAGTACATCAGAATTTGCAAGAAGCTGCACTGCCATGCTTAGATTCAAAAGAGAAGAAAACATTTAGTAACTACAGAAGTATAATCACTGAAGCCATTTTCCAAGGCATCAAAACCCAAGAGTATCAAATATGAACATCTTTGAGGCTTTGTGTGAGGAAGTATCCATAGGCTCCTGCCAATGCAGATTGTTTTGCCAGACCCCTAAAGCACCCAAGGTACAGGAAGCTAGCACATGGACTGGCCTTTTTTCTCTGCTGCCAGATGGGCAAGAGGGTGTCTGTATGACAGAGAGCTTGGTCTGCCACATCACAGATCCCTGGATAGAATGAGTTATTGGTGTACCTAAAACTAATAATTACGAATTGCTGTGGCTGGTGCTTGCAGAAGTGGACAGTAGACCTTTGAGGAAAAAAGAAATTAGGACTTTCCTGATTTATGTATGACTAACAGATTTTTTCAAAAGTTATCATTTCCAAAAGGTACATCTACATCCATCAATTTTAACCAGATCTATACTACACTTAGTTTGGAGTAGTGCTACTTCTGGTTGTACATACTCTGAAAGAAAAGGAACTTGAGTTTTGAATCTTGAGGTAAGTTTCAAGAACAGTGACTATGACATGCAAAGCACTTGTAAGCTTAGCTGAAGGATCTGAAGAAATCAAACCCCAGTAGCCTAAAGGCTCAGGCACCTAGATATTTGCTGGTTGTGAGATCGCTCCCAGGAAGAAGCAGAGGAAAACATCTCTGCTGTTTGATTGATGGAAGAAGTTTTAACTACCAGTGTGATGCAGAGGAAACATTGGGAGGGATCAGTAGAGTTGATAGAGTTTAAATATGAATGTGGATAGCTATGGTAAGACCTTGCCTGGATGCTGCATTCAATCCTGGCTATAAGGCTGCTGGGATGACAGGGGAAAAGATATTATGAGAGGAGATAAATAAATATAATTACCCTCTGCCACCCAGTCAACCAATCAACAGAGTAAAGTTCCCTCATCTGGTTAATATAGGAATACAGAGGTTGACCTCAAGGTATGATTGTTCCTTCAGGAACATAGATTGGCCATAGGATATCATTTCCAGGAAAAAAAAGGAGAAATATTTCAATTAAGAAGAGTGACCAAAAATTGTATAAAGCTGTGATCATTTTAGCTAAGACTTTAGGTGGAGGCTCCTATCCTGAGAAACAAAAAGGAACATGCTTTCAATTGAAAGAGTGATAACACCACCAAAAAACCCCAGTTATATGAGGGAGCATAATAGCTGTGTAAATGAGATTATACATTGTCTCTGTAGGGGACTGGCCTTGCTGACCTAAGATGCTCTTTCTAGTCTTAAGTGCAACTGCTTAATTCTTTAGCTGATGGTGCAGACATTTCCCAGACATTCAAGAGGGGATATGCAGATGTGAACAGAGTGGGGATAAACTGGAATACCTCTGATTTACCTTACAACCACTCTCCTAATCAGCTCTCCTAAGATAGAAGCCATACATGTTTCTACCAGAATCTCTGTTTTTGTTCTAAGCACAACTTTCCCTAGTTCCTATAGATAAAAAAGAAAGTCTCATGTAAACATATTAAAACACTTAGCATTTAACATTTTAACTTCCACAGGCTTTTGTCAAGTGTAAGCAGAGGGCTAATAAGCTAATTGAAATATTTAATAAGTTTAGAATAATAAAAAAGTTAGGCCAATTATTTAAAAACAGAAACATTATTTTGTACATGCTGCTTAGAAGATTTGTTGAAAGTTAAATTTTCTTCTATTTTTCTGTGAGGTTCTATGTTTGAAATTTTTTATTACCTAGCATGCTTGCACTCTTTGAAATTTCATAAAGTTTTCTTGTGTTAGGCAATAATTTTGCCCAAAATAGGTAATATTTCAACAAACAAAACAAAATGGCAAAAGGGGTACCAGAGTGCATTTATACTGTGTGTCATTTTCAAATCCCTGTTATACACTTACAGTAGCTGTCTTCCAGCAGAACCAAAAGAAACAATTGGTATTGTGACTAACACAGGATAAAGTTGCAGTACCTAGGTCTTTCTTAGGTCCTATTTGAAGAAATCAATTTCTATATGCATTTAAAGCAAGAACAATACAAACAAAGTTGAGAACCACAAAACATTTTGTGTCTCTCCAGAAGATAATCGTAGGATGCCAACTGACTGTCAACAGCCACACCTCTGAAAATCAGGGAACATTTATTCAGTGCAGCTAAAAAACAAGAAGACACAGAAATATCATTCACTTCTGATAAGGTACTTCTTTTATCTTCTCACATATTAAGCTTAATGAACATCAGTTGAAAATTTACAGGCTTGAATATTTATTTTCCCTCAAGATTTCTGCATTGATTATAAATCTCTTTTTAACAAAAGCAAGTTGTACCTCTCTGATTGTGCAATTGCTGAAAAAAAAGTTACATTTTCTACCATCCTGTTCAATTAGGAATCAAACCAAATAAATCACTTTGAATTTGATAACAACATCTGTTTAAGAGTTTCCTTTCACACCCAAGCCAAATACCTACCCAAAGCCAACAGGTAGAAACCTATGATAGTCTCTCCTTGCTCTGTCACAGCTGCCTCTCTGGTCAGAAAACTGATGTTGTTGTTCCTCCAGGGTGCCTGTGCAGAAAACTGGACAGACATTTTCAGTGGAGCTTCTGACCCAGAAATCACCCTTCCCCAGAATGTCCTGGTGAATAAAATGGTTCCAGCCTTTTCCTCAGTTTCTGCTCGTTGTATTCAAGGGAGCTCTCAATAAGACTAATGATCTAAAGAAGGAAATCTCAAGAGACAGGAGCTTTGCAGCCTTCTGACCTATTCTTCTTCACTAATCCTATCTATTAATACAGCCTGTGAACCTGTGGCCAGCAAAAGACAGCAGATTTCCTTGTACCCTCATTAATGCTATGTGCAAAAATCTGTAATGAAAGGTGTGTGTCTGACAAAAGAGACAACTTTCTTTAAAATAAGGTGACACCACCGAAGCTACAGGCTCACAGGCACATCCACACCATACTGATATGTTGCTTACCTAGCTGTACTTACGACTTTTTTTCTTCACTGAAGATGAGCGGATTTTTAGTTCAAACAAAATTCAGGAAAAATCTCACACAAATTAAAAACTGGCACAGTGGGAGAAAAACAAGGAGGTCTCACCACCTGAGAATATATGACTTTAACATAGCAGAAAAAAATAATCTAATAACTTACTTTACCATCAGGATAGTTGTTAATTTAAAAAGAAGGTAAGGTAATTTCCAGTACAGGTTGAAAAAAAGTAAGTACTTTTGACCACATTTTTAGACTGCTATGCACACTCCAGTCTTAGAATAAGCTCCAAGTATGATGTGGGATTTATCCCATACTGTTGAAAAATGAGATCTTGTCTTGTTGAAGTACATGGGATTTGAGTCAGCCAGGAATATTTTTAGTCTTTTCTGCAGTAACAATGATTGTGGTTAAGATATGGCCTCTCTTACCAATCAGGTTGTAGTCATAACTAGAAAATTTGAGTCTAAATTAATTCATCTGGAGCAACAAAGTTTCCTGATGAGCAACACATTCTTACTGCACTGAAATCCCTGTGCTTGTCTTGCAGTGTCTTGCCCCTTCTCACCCTGGGTAACAAATGGGCCCAGTGGTGGGACCAGCTGAAGGAAGCAGAGCACCTCACTGTGAATCTCCCTGCTCCAGAGGCTGAACTTGTCCTTCCTGGAGCAGACTGACTGCTCCTGTCAAGCTTTCCCTGTGTTTGTTATGGAAGTGCCACCACACGGGAGGGGAATAATGGTAATGTGACCAGAATTAAAGGGGAGAGCAGTCCTTTACAGAGAGGAGGGAGACACAGCCACGTTGTCATGAAGGAGAGAAGCCTCTCACCTTCCTGCTGCAGGTGAGGACAGTGACCCACACTCTCATTTCAGCAAAGTGCCTTGCAAGGGTCATGGGTTTGGCTTGTCCCCGGCCTCTCGCCCTCATACCAGGCACTACTTCTCTCTCTTTCTCCCACCTAAAATCTGCAGGATGGGTCTGGCAGCTCCTAAAGATCACATTTCTGCAGCCAAGTCATCTGACTTTCCCAGCCACTTGCCACAGCCCACCTTCTGACTCCTTATGAGACCTACCAATAATAGACAGCTGGAGCTGAACCCTGACAAGCCTCCTAAAGCTCACTGCTTGGCAGACTGTGGTGGAGTGACCAGGACCTGCCAGCTCAGTGATTAAAAATGGCCCTAACACTGCTCTTTAGGCCAAAGGCCTTCACTGCTGTGCTTCTGCAACAGTTCCAGGTTGGCCCCAATATTCCCATCCCACCAAACTTCAGGCATTTCTTGACCATGCACACATCCCTTGCGAGGCTGTGCCCATCACATGTGGTTTTTTCTGTGCTGTGGTGCTGCTCTCTGTGGTTGACATTTAGGTACCCTGGGCCCCCAGCAAAGCCCTGGATGTGCATCAGCTTTCCCAGGGAACATGTGCACAATCACATTTTCAGCAATGAGCTGCAGCAGCCATTAACCATGCCAGTTACCTGCCTGTGAGTGGAACAGATTGCTGTTCAGATGGAGGGCTGGGATAGTGTTCTCCCTGAAGGCAGTGCACAAGGAGTTTCACAAATGCTCAAGAAGGCCCACAACAAAGCACAGCAATATCACTTTCAGGACAAGGAACTTGGGTCAGAGAGGAGGTCCTCAGCATAGAATCCATCACAAAATCTCTGTCCATGAATGCTTATGTCTTCATTCAAGTGTATTTTATCAACTATCAAGAGAAAGATGTACAAAAGGGTAACACTTTACACCGGTCCATTCTCCTTCTACTCTCTTGCTGGAAATGAAACAGCCACCCAACAGCCCATTTATGGGAGAAGTCCAAGGCCTCTGGGCAAGCCTCCTCAGCTTAGTGAGAGGAAAGAGAAAAGCCCCCCAAGAGTTTCCCCCTGCAATGAGACACAATGTCACACTGTGCAAGTCTCTCCTGCCGTGCAGCCAGGACCTGGTATCCTGGAACTGGGTGTTGTTTCCCACCTTGCAGGAATCCACACTCATGGCAAGCATAGGGTGTACTGACTGATCTGCTACACCACAGGCAGTGCTGAGGTGGCAGAGCATGCTTGCTGACCACTTCCCTTTGGGCAATTTGCCATGGCATCTGAAACAGGCCTGGACTTCCAAGTCTGAGTTTGGCATCTGTTGTCACACTAGTGCATGTTCTCCCTACTTTGATTAAATAGGGAGAGGGACAACCAGCAGAGAGGGTTTTTCATGCAAGGAAATTATATTATTTACATAAATGTGACCTCTTTAGGCACAAGCACTTTAAATGGTAATAAGTAACAATGATAATTATTCCCTTTTGCCAAAATAAAAGGCAAGTTATATTATTTGCCCTGATACCCTGAATTTGAATTTTCCCAGCTGTGAGTTTCTTCTGGCTTCATAGAAATACCACGGCTCCATGGACCCTTCAACTTTACATTTTAATGAAAAAGTCTTCTGCTAAGTCTTAACCCTTGTAATAATAGTGAAAAGGAAGAAAGAGAGAGAGAGAAAAAAAGACTTTTTTGGTATTTAAGGAAAAAAAATCTGTGTTAACTGCTCTCCATGGTTAAACATGCTTTTTGATGACTGTTTTCCCCCCACTCCTGTCTTCACACACTAAGAGTGATTAATACCTTGATCAGCTTCCAGTTTTCTTCTTCCTCCCTCTGGCGGCATCCTCCAGGGAAGAACAGAGGCTTTGCAAATTGATGTGGATTGTTTGGTGGGTCTGCAAGTCACCGTGCTTCCAAGAGAGAGAAAGGCTCCCTCTGCAGATTACAGGAGCAGAATTTCATGTCTTTCAGGGCTTTGGTGGTGACCAATTTAGTGGCTTCACAGAGATTATCCCCGAGTGCCTTCACTATCTTCGCAAAGTGCTTTGAAAGGATTACAGCAGCATATGCTATGGGCAGTTCTATAAAAGGACAAGAAAACTAAAATGCTGCCGTGGTACAGAGTGTTTGACACAGCTGTGACTGTGGGAAGGCACGCGAAAAATGAGCTTGGATATGAAAGGACGCTAAAGCATCCCTCTCCTAAATCCGTAGGAGCTGCAGGCTGGGTCCGCAGAAGGGACACAAACAGCGGGGACACTGCGGCCGCTCTGCTGCCCCAAGCTCAGCCGGCCCTCCCCACGGTGACCTGTACCTGCAGGGACAGCTGGGACAGCAGGGACACCCACCTGCCCAGGGACAGAGCTCGGAACGAGCCCTGGCTGGCAGCAGCCACAGGGCATCTCATTCCTGCTGCGAGCTGCGCTCCGCAGCCCCGCCGGACGCGCCCCGCAGACACCGCTCGGGGCTGCCCCGGAGCGCCCAGGGCAGCTGCTGCCCGAAGGGAAACGAGCCAGGAAAGCCCCCGAAACCACGGATATCTCAGGACACCTGGCTAAAGAAAGGGATGAAGTGATTGGGACACAACAGGGCAATAAAGCTCATTTTACGAACATACCAAACCAACCAGTGGTCTCTGCGGCAGCAGGCAAAGCCAATTTAGAGCAGGTATAAGGCAGCAGTGCCTTCTATTTGTGCTGCTAAAATGCGCAGCAGCCTTTGAACCCTCCCTATTTGCCTCTCTAAGTGCTTTCAAAGTGACATATATACCAGTACAAAAAGGCAAGTGTCACAGCAGTGCTAACTGGACTGACATACTCTGGTTACATTAGAATCCAGTGTACTGTATCCAATACAGAAAAACAGAAAAATCCTAAAAATGGAAATCTGTGTGTGACAGAAAACATATGATGAATGTTCCTAACAAGCATCTGTTTTCCCTGAGGAGCACAGAGATTTGGGCTGTTGCCAAAGGAGTGATTATGTCAGAAAACTGGTGTAAGTTCTCACAGCACTATTTTTTCACAATACCTGTTATATATGGGGTAAAGGAAAGGACCGTAGAAGGAGGAGGCAAAAGGAAAACTATTCAGAAGGTATGGGTTAAAATAAACCATAAGCAGATAGAAAATTTGTTGTGTGGAATGAAAATACAGTTTTGTCTCTGTAAGGCATAAAATTTTCTGAGATTTTACAGAAATATAATTGAGGGATTTCAAGGCAAATCCAATGGTATATCAGTTGGAACATGTCTACATAGATTCTTTTTGATAGATTGTTTTCATTTTTACTTCACATTTTTAATTAGAATTTTCACTACAAAATGAAAAACACTGTTGCTATTCAACAAGATATCATTTAGTCTTGCAATGAACAGTCACACGATGAGTTATGCCTATGGACTTCATTGAGGTAGCCAGAAAATGCATTTTATATCAGTGACAGAAGATCTTTCCAAATTCAGATCACTTATTTTTTCCCTGGTTCCAATAAAATAAACTTCTTGAAAGTATTTGCACAGATTCTTTTCTAACGCACATTGAATGAAAAAGGAAAAAATCCTGAGATCAGGTAAGTAATGCTTAAAACATGCTGATGGACAAATGGGAATGACTGTGCCTGCTGAAAGCCATTTGGAATTGCTTACCTGTAATAACCACATCTGAATCTGCTCTTTTGTTGCCAATGTTCAATTTTGTAGAACAAAACCACATTTGAAGTATTTAAAGTGAATAGTGAACATAATACGGAACATACTTGAACACTTATATTTAAAATATGCCTGTTTAACCCTGGACATTAACCCTTTCTGTGACATTTTAGCATGAAAACAATTACAATTGTATCATCTAGTTAAGTGTCTAAACCACATTTCTTCCCCTCTGCTGGGTTATTTGCCAAATCTAGTTAAGAAAATGGTTACATCATATAATGAATATATTGTAAAATTCATACTTCTGCCTTGATTTCTATGGACTTTAGCCTATTCAGTTTCATGCATTATTCTTGTTCTCACCAATCCTGAATGCTAAGTTTTCTCTGAGAGGTTGTGTTCTATAGCTTGTGACAGATATAGAAAACTACCTGACAGAAAAAAATGCTTGGTCAGTGCTTATTACCACAATATGCAGTTTGAAATGAACTGTTTATCAAGGAGCACTGTTTAGATTGATGTTAATATTAAGACAGCCAACCTTGCTGCTTCAGATACATCTACTTTCATGCTGAAAGATGATTGAAGAGAATGGAAAATGCTTTGTGCAGATTAGGTGGCTAAAGCTTTGTACTATTTAAACTCCCTGCTCTAAGAGGAACTTACATCAAGTCAGTTAGGTGAAGGAAATTAAAACCTTTTGGGCAGCTGAATAGTTTGTGAGAGATCTCAGGTGAAGTGTGGGAAGTCCTGCTTCTGACGTGACAGAGAGTTTCCTAATAAGAGGTGGAGCAACTCTTGGCAACCACTGTTAGAGTGGCTAAAAGGCAAGAGCCTCTCTGTGGCACAAAGGAATCCAAGATTTGAGGTCTTTTATTTCCAACCTGCCTTTGTGAATTGTACTGATTTTTTTTTTTTTTTTTAATTAAAAGAATATTAGAGAGCTCCTGCTACAGTGAAACGTCACTTTTTGGCTTTAAAAGCCTTCCAGTCATCCTTGGTGAGCTCATTACAGTAGCAGGTTTAAACAAACCCACTTCAAAAGAGTGGTTGGCTGGTGTTCTGTCACTGGGGTGCTTTTACTCTCTGTGTTGCAGCAGTGCTGCTCTAGTTTGGAGGGGAACCCAGTGAGAGCATCAATTTTCCCCAATTATGGGCTTGTATCATATGCCTGCAACTTCAATATAGTACATGTTTTAAGACATGAAAAGTGATCCCTAATTCCTTAGGTGTTGGTTCAAAAAGGCAGAATGTGTTGGGGTTTTTCTGCTTACCAAGCTCTAGAGTACACTAACAGGGGCAGCTGCACTGAGGGACCTGTGACTTTGACTCATGTGAAGCAATCACTCTCTGCAGAAAAGGCAGAACAAAACCTCCAGCATTTCATGTATCAGCAGGACTTTAATGTCAGGAGAATCTTAAAGTTGCATACTAGGGGCTAAGCAACTTATTGAAAATTCAGCAAATTAGGGAATAAGACAGGGGAAGAAAAAGGGAAGCATAAAGCCTTTCAAATGTATTTCATTTATGACAAAAGAAAATAAATAAAGAACACTAACATGGGAAAAAATATCTCAATAACTATTCAATGCAATGCATGCTTCCTCGCAGCTACCATTCTCCCTGGTGTTATACTTTACCTTTCCACTCTTTCTCTTGAGTCTTCAGGCAGTTGGCTTCAGTCAGGGGAGAAAATGGTTACAGGCAGCATAATTTTTCCATTTATTTTCTGGAAGGAACATGATGGTGGTTCCCAAACAGCATGATGTTGAAATTGCTGATTTCTTCCTTCTCTTTCCAAAGTCAGCTCGGGGCTTCTTTTAGTACATTTTCTTTCTTACTTTACAGCTTGTTCTTTTTAACTGGTCTGCAACTCCACATTATGTCTGAATGATCTGTAAAAAAACGGATCTTACATATGTTGTGTTCCTTTTTTCTGTTTCCTCTGCCATCTATAAACCAGTTTTTCCTGTGTCCAAGGTTTACATATAATTGTGTGCTGCTGAGCTGTCCATAGCTCTTAACTGAGATTCCCATGCCCTCTTCTTTTATCCTCTTCACGTTGGCACTCCTCTCCCCTGCATCTTGGGTTGCCACAGGCAGCCCTTAATCACCAGGCCAGGCCTTTTTTCTTTTACATTGCAATATTAAGATGATGGAATAAATATTTCTGTTTACAAAAAATAATTACTCACTATTCTTGTCTGTACAAAAATTGTGATTATATCCCATGATCAAATCAGAAACTAGTAACCTGATAATTAAAATAAACTGCTGTCACAGATAAGCCAGCTAGAATGAAATTCCAGGCAGGCTAAGGCAATTTGAGGCAAAGGAAGCCTGGCATGCCTTAATACTGCAGTGGCAGTACACAGCCTGTGGTATATCACTAGCAATAGTAATAACTGTATTTGTGGGCCTACCAGTTACACAGATCAGGCAGTGGCTGGACACAGCTGCATTGGCTTCACTAAAGTTTTTTCACATAAAATTATAGAAAAAAGCAAGCCTCCTGCTTAACTCCATTCTTGAGCTGTGTCAAATTATGCATAGGTTGATGCTGACCACTTTGAAAAAGTGTGGGTTTCCTTTTGGATGATGCTTTTTAATTGCTTTTGATGACACTCAGCATGCTCAGCTCCAACATCCAAACTAGCAAAACAACACAGACTTTTATCTTAACATACAAGACTGGGTGCAGCTGGCATCAAATACAGCAAAACCTAGGGCACTGTGCTTTCATAGCATTGCCTTTCCCATCATGTCTGAGAACAGAGCCTGTGAGGTTTCTGTCTTCATTACTGTTATTTGTGTTTGCCTTGCACAAAACATCCAGAATTGACAGGGTAGTAAGGTTCACACCCTGAAACTACCCATTCAAGCCTCAGGTATGTTGCCTTCCTAGAATTTCCATTCAAAGTGATGAGCTTTCCAAGGACTTACACCACAATTAGAATTTAATCCTGGATTAAGAGAATACACAACAGGAGGAGGAAATCACTGAAAATATAAATAAACTTAACCTGATGTTATGCTTCTGTCAGTGGAATCCACGTCAGTGTTTCCAGTTGCCAGTTGCTATTCCAAACTACATCCTGTACACTCCTATGAAATGTATAATATTAGCATTCCAGCAGGTGAGGAAGCAGGCAGTAGGAGTGGCTCGTAACAATGATCAGTTTAGGAAACTGCTACATCAGAGCAGTCCTAGACATGCTGGTTTCTTCTCTTAATGGACTCTTACCCTTTATGGACTTTCTGTAACTTTCTGTTAAAAATCAGAAAGAATGCACCCTCCCAGAATCCCGAAAAGGAAAGATGTTTTTCTTCTGATACCTAGTTCATGCTCTTGTACATCTCATGCACTCACAGGGATAATGGACATTTCCAGAATACTGAGAATGTCATTCACACATACAAGATTAGAGCTTGGGAAGCACCTAACCTATGAGGAGGTCACTTGAAAACAATACAAGTGTTTAGAGAATCGCTTGCAAGCTATATAACTATACACAGTCAATTCAAGACTATAAAGTTTTATGGACAACAAGACACTTTTTCTTACTTCTTACATTGTTGCTTAACATCAAATGTTACCCTTTTATTTCTTCTCTTATACTGGGCTTTGATCCATACATTGAAATATCAGTACTCACAAATCTTAATGTCTGAGCTTCCAAGAAAGAGGGAACCAGAAATTTCCTTCCCTTTATATGATTTAGTTTATTTCAGGCTAGTACTTTTCCATACATATATGAAAAAAACCCAAACATTGTGTTTATACTTACACAATGGTAAAGGTCCCTTGTTCCCTTGTTGAACAGGTCATATGACTCAAAACATCCACATTCTGGAAAGCTAGTGGGTCCATTATTCTTGGACAAACCACTTCAGTTTTTCTTCCAAACTTGGGGAAGAAGTCAGGAGTACAATTTCTAGAAAAGCAAACTGAGGTTTGGATTGCCACTATGTACCTACTGGCTATTTTGTGTGGCTGCCAAAGGAATTCTGCATAAATCTCAGGTATCTGGGGCATATGATAAAACTCACAAGTTTTATCACAGACATTATTTCCTGACATGAACAGTTTTAACAGAAGCATCATTATGCCACAGAATACAAGTGTTGGACTCCATTCTGGTTCAGAATTTAATCTGGCATTTTATAGCAGACAGATTTCTGCCAATAAACTGTGTATAGACAATATTTTACAACCAAATTGTACATGCTCACTCTATTAGAGAGGAAGGAGTTGCACATCCATACAAGCAGTGGGATTTTACAGAAGAAACTTTGACTCCATTAAGCTTTTATATACTAAATACAAGACTTATGCTCATTTGCAACACAAGTGAAAGAAAGTGAAAAATGTCACAAACGCTCTATATTTCATAATTTTAGAAAGCTCTATCAAATTTAAGGGCTTTGGCTTCCCTAAGAATATTTTGGAAGCACAATACAGTACAGGTTACCCTACAGATGGAACACAATCAGTTGGTGATTCCAAAAGCATGCACCTCAGAGGCAGAGAAGGAGAGGCAGCACTGAAATTCCAACACCTGAGGCCCAGCACCAGCTGTGCTTCAGCCCCAGCACCTGTGAGGAACAGCTCGTGCCTCTTGAACTCCCAGTGCAAGAGCCCTGGGTTTCACCTTGAAGGTGGACAAAGCCTGCATGCAGTCACACTTTTGCCAAGGAATGGGGGGTGATGCCTGTGGCAGATGCCTGTGTCTGTTGCAGCACTTCAGCCATCTTTCCCCTTGTCATCCCTGCCCACCCCACTCTCTCTTCCTGGCCTTTTGGGTAGAGAAAGGCTGATTCCTTTTACAGTCCCTTCTATAAGGATTTAATGGAGCTGAAGTACTCATTTATTTTCTTTCCCACCCAAACCCCAGGACCTGTACAAAATCATCATACATTCTTTCAATTCACTGGGTTTATTTGAAGCTGACTGCTTTCCAGCAGCATTTCCTAAAGAAAAAAAAAGCAGGGTGCTATCATTCTATCAGCCTGCTCCTCCCTGAAAATTTGAAGCAATGTGCCAGTCCCCACACCTGCAACAGAGAGGTAGTTTCAGATGTAAGGATTATAAGAGGTTTCAGGTAAAGCTTTCTCAGTCTATAACAATGCCAAGTGAGAATTACTAATAAACTTTCCTAGCCTCTTCTCTTAAAAAGACATTTTAAAAGGGCCACAATTGTTACTTGTCTGTGTCTTCACCACAAGGCTGGGATCAACAGCCTTACAGAAGACAGAGATACCATCACCTCAGCAGTCTTCAAGACGCCCTAGTGGTACACAGACAGGCTATGGATGTCAGCCTTCCTCGTGGGAATCATTGATGCAAGACATAAGACTTTTTTTTGTTTGTTTTGTTAAACTTCCAAGCATTTCACATTCCTAAGTTGATCTCTGTAACAAAATGGTATTGACACCACAACTTCAAATTAAAAGGCTGACAAAAAAGGTAATGGGTACCAGTAACTTTCACTGAAAAACAATATGGAGCTACAAAGAGCTTTTCCATGTGAATGAATGCAGCGTTTCTACAAGAGGAATAGATTCAGAACAACATAAGACCTACAGAAGAGAAAACACTGTCTCTTCTTTCACTGGAAAGTTTTTAAATTATCAATGCTCTTTGCAGGGACTCTGGTCTGAGATGAATTTAGGGAAAGGAAGGAAGCAGATGACTTCTTAGAGAAGAAACAGGAACAGAAACTCCAGTAGGGATTTCAGAGTGGCTTGCCTGAAAATCTCAGTCTCTTTGATCTTGTAAATAAATGGCAAAGTTCTTCAGAACTTCAAAAGAAGCAATATCAGCTTTACAGGGCTGTTTGCCTGGTGTATAAATAAATGGGCTGCTTACTTGGGCAAGAGCACATGCTACCAAGCAAGGTCAGAAGGGGTGAGGGTTTACATCCAAACTGCATCTTGACATGGCCAAGGAGTTGGGCACTTCATCACATTGCTCACTTTTGCTCATAATCCTTTGAGCAGGTCAGCCAAGGCTGTATCTGCTGAGGGAAAACAGAGACCATCACTGTTCACAGATACACAAGAAGTGAGCTTTCTAAACACTCTCAGTTCTCAGGTCACTTTACAATGCAAACTGGAAAAATAAAGGATAAAATTTGAGCGGCATTTTGCACCATTAGGGTGCCAAAGTTTTTACAAAGAACATTTTATTTTCCCAGGCAAACCCAAAAATCCCTGTCAGTCTCAGGGCTTGACCATAATTCAGGCAAGTGATCTGAGCCTTGCTTGCGCCTGAGGGGAGTTTTACGGTTCTTTCCTGATACTATATCAGAGATATTTGCTTTCTCATAATGTTTTCAATTACATGGTATCTCTTGAGAAGGAGAATTGTGAAGCTCAAGAACTGATTCTCTAACATCCTGACTGGAAAGAGAGGTTGGTAGAGCTATCCATATTGTGGCAGTACTACTACCGAACTTTCACTTCCACTTGGAGCAAGAAAAAGTCAGACTGAAAGACATCTGTGTAATTTCCAGTCACAGAGGCAACCCCAAATAACAGTAGTAACTGGTCATAGACAGAGAGAATGGAGACACAACATTCTCTATTCTCTCTATTCTTTCCCCACAACAAAACACACAGGGAAGTAATTCACAGCATAATTCACAGCATGGCAGCCGAGATGGTTCTCTGCAGAATTGCTGGATTTTCTACCCTGTTTGGGATTCCTGGGAATGAAAACTGATGGCAACAGGAGACTGAGAATGGATGAAAACAAATACTGCAAGCAGCTGTTAGTCAAGAACAAAAACCTTCTGAGCTGTGTGAACAGCAGAAGGAAATCTCCTATCAGATGCCTCTTGATGCCATCCTCGTGATGAAGTACAGAGCTCAGGAGTCTGCGTTGCCACTGCAGGCACAGCAAGGGGAGACCTCTGACACAACACAAAGTTAATTCACAATTATCCTCCTAAGTCTTTAAATCTGTAACTTCAATCTGTATGCCACGTGAGATCATACAGATACAGATACTGCCAATAGCTCAATTGTTCCCTCTCCTTACATATAACTGCTAGAATCTCAGGGATGAGGAGGTATGCTTTGTTAAATAGATCCTTGATCCCACCTCTGGCCTGACACTCTCAATGATGGTAAATCTCAGCTGTGCCTTTCCTACCTCCCTCAGGACTTTCCACATGTTGTTTTGTTTTCTGACTCTAAGCACCTTCACACCCATCAACAAAGGGTATGATTTCTGTCACTTTAGATTTGGATATTCCCCCATCCACCCCCATTACACACAGCCAACACTGGAAGGAGTATGTCTCCCACACCATGGGAAAAAGGGTTCTGCAGTAAAGAGAGCTCAAGTCTTTCTTTTCTCAGTACTATTCCTGGTACAGCCTCAGACTATTAGCTCTGGTGATATAAAAATGTGTCATCCCAGTATTGTACTGTCTCAGGATATATTCCTTCAAATACCTGAAAATGACTTTGCAGACCCCAAACGGACATGGCGTCAAACAGTTGGGCAAAGACTCTCAGGGAACTTTCCATCATCTGTGAAAGGAAAAGAATCTACAAAAATAACCTATTTTTTGGATTGCTCTGGAACAGTAATTGATGCATTGCTATGTGGAGTAGCAGAAGCAGCCAGGGAAGTCTACCTGTCAAAGTGCTATTAACAGCTTTGAGAAAGTCCCATGCCTCCTCTGGTACTGGGCTCTCCGTACTGAGTCATATGAGAATATTATTAGCAAGACAGTTGACATTTATAGCATCCTTTTGTTGCTCATTGTGAAGCTAAGATTTGCCTTCATTTTACACTTTTACTTTGCTACCTCTGTCATGGTGAAGCCGAGCACCCCATTTTGAGCTGCCTGAAGGAGCCCAAGTCTGCTCCCCTGAAGTCCAGGGCTTTCTCCCTATCACTTGCCTTCCTCACACCCCTTTCACATCAGCCACCATGCAGACTGGCTCATTCCTGGCTTTATGCCCTGCTGGAGGGGTTTCTAGTCTCTAGTGCTCCCTTAGGCATAGGCTAGCTCTGGTTCTGTGAGCAGCTGAGACGCCTCTGCAGAAGCACCATTAGGATTAGCACAGCTCATGTTTGTAGTCATTACTGGGCTTAGGAGTGAGAGAGGCTGACCCTGCACTCTACTGCACACCCGTGGTGCTGGAGAGGGAGATGTGTATCCCTGGCTGGAGGCAGCATTTACTGTCTGCCAGGGCAGAGAGCTTGCTCCCTACAAATCCCATTTTGCCCCTGCACTTTTTCATGTTTAAAACTCTGTTCTCTAGCAGAAATGCTCAGCTTTCATGAAGTAAGGTCTTTGAAGAATATTTTAATTTCACAAGATCCTTTACATGGTAATGGCTATAAAGTCCCCTCAGCTTTCAGAGAGTCTTGCTTTTAGCAGTCAGTGCTGGGGCAAGTCACTGACCACAGAACCAACTAGGGACCACTACAAGTGTGATCAGATGCATGGACATGAAAATTTATTGTTTCAAAAGAGATGACAGCAAACTCGCTATAAGTAGTTGTACATAGACATGAAAATAGTAATTACTGGCTCCAGGCATTTCAAAAAGGTCCCAAATTCTGGGAAAACAGAAGGGATATTGGAGATGGGCATCACACTGTAGCAATGCACAGTTCAGATGGCCTTAGGAAGAGGAAACACAGGCCTGAAGGTGAAAACCCCTCAGATATTGGTAGAAAATACGTGCTCACTGGGGAGCATTAAAAAGAGATAAATTACCTTATCCTCAGTATTTAACCCTCCACAGAATGAACTCCCATACCAACTGCTATATGAGCAAGTATTCAGAGCCCATCCCTAGGGCCAGCTTTTGTAGCTAAGCAAATTATCACATTGTAACAAACGTTGTAAACCGTGGCTTAAATTAATAATGAGTAAATGTACACAAAGCCTTTCCTGTGCTTGTCATACCATTTCCACAAAGTGATGGCACGTGAATAGCTTATCTTTGGGCTTCGTCTTGAGATGCAACACTGGAACCGAGCGATGCTTCAGTGCTGACAGATTGCTGCCATCCTGTGGTAAGCACATGCATTTCATACTGACACTTGCCTGAGAGAAAAGTCCTTGAAGGGTGTCGTTTTAGAAAGAACTAAACAGTATTATTCTTAAATGCTACAGAAGCTAGTAGTTTGTAACCTGCAATATTCAGATCTTAGAAATCCATGAGTCATTACAGCCATTCTACTACAAATTTCTCTCCAAAGCAGAAGGGATCAGGTGGGAATGGGCTCAAGTCACCTTTTTACTTGGAGAGGTATTGCAGCATTCAGTGGTCTAACTCCAGAAAGGATGTTAATCCTAGCCCAGTTCTAATCCTAATCATTTCAGACTGTTAGCTCCAGAATGGACATAAATAAAAGGATATCCCTGTTTCTGATGGCAGCTGTGCTGGTGTCTTCAATTGGAAAAGCCATCAGCCAGCTCAAATAAGGCGAGCTCTCTGCTAAGATTGTATCCAAACTCCATATAAATAGCACCATTCCTGACACTGGGTCTAAGGGGTGTGTTCAGGGAGGAGTGTGGCAAAAATGAACCAGTGAATAACCAGTTGATTGTTACTGTCTGAGATTCTGTTTCTCACGTCTTGTTCCCAGTTCTAGTCTTTGGTGGGAGAAAGTTTTCTGTAACATGGCTTTGAGACCCAGGCAACTGGGAACATGCGAGAACCTGCCAATTGACAGTACTGGATCCAGAATTGTTAAACTTGTTCATCAATGACCTGGATGAAGGGGCAGATGCCTCCTCAGCAAGTTCACTGATGACCCAAAGCTGGGAGGAGTGGCCAGTGCCCCAGAGGGCTGTGCAGCCCTTCAGAAGGACCTCAACAGGCTGGAGAGATGGGCAGGGAGGAACCTTCTGAAATGCTGCAAAGGGAGATGCAGGGTCCTGCCCCTGGGGCAAGAGCCCCCTGAACTGGTACAGGCTGGGGGCTGACCTGCTGGAAAGCAGCTCTGTGGGGGACCTGGGGGTCCTGGTGGACAACAAACTGTCCATGAGCCAGCAGTGTGTCCTTGTGGCCATGAAGGCCAATGGAATCCTGGGGTGCATTAGGAAGGGCATTGCCAGCAGGTCAAGGAAGGTGATCCTGCCCCTCTGCCCAGCTCTGGTGAGGCACATCTGGAACGCTGTGTCCAGTTCTGGGCTCCTCAGGACAAGAGAGACACGGAGCTCCTGGAGTGGCTCCAGTGGAGGGTAACAAAGCTGACTGAGGCACTGGAGCATCTCTCATGAGGAAAGGCTGAGGGAGCTGGGCCTGTTCAGCCTCAAGAAGAGGCACTGAGAGGGGACCTCATCCATGTCTGTGAGCATCTGCAGGGAGGTGCCAGGGGGATGGAGCCAGGCTGTGCTCGGTGGTGCTGAGCAATGGGACAGGAGGCAATGGCAGAAAGTGATGCATGGGAAGTTCCACCTGAACATGAGGAAGAACTTCTTTACTGTGGGGGTGACTGAGCACTGGAACAGATTGTCCAGAGAAGCTGTGAGTCTCCCTGACTGGACACATTCCAGAACTACGTGGACACCATCCTGGGTAATGTGCTCTAGATGATGACCCAATACCCAAGTTCTAGACATTATAAAGGAAAAAAAGTAGGAAAAAAATGCAGTAACAAAACTAGATCTCCCAGTTCATAGAGTTTCTTTATGAATTACTGTTAGGACTGAATAGCTAATCCAGACAGCCATCGCTGATCAAGACATTCAAACACAACAGCCAGAATTCCTGAGGTAGGTCCTGGTCAAAAGAATTAGAGTTTCGGAACAAGACATTTCATTTCACCAGCTCATTTCACCAGGACAACCCCCTTTAAAACATTCCTTCTGGCTCGTCAGATAGAAGAAACTTGTAAGGAAGGTAACTAGCACTTCGCCATCATTAGATAGCCCCTTTAAAATGTTCCAGTCACACTGCTGCCTGCAAAATTGTAGACACCTTGAAAGTAAATTGTATTGTCTTTGCATTAAAATAGGTAGATTGCCTGTATCACACAGTGTTTCTAATCAAGGTTAAAATAAACACTGCTGGGCCCACAAGAAAAGCAGAACACTAAATTCACACAATATGACTCAAGATCCATTTTGTTCTGAGATTTGGTATTTCACTGTATAACAGTCTTAGTGGTTTTGGAGTGTCTTTATATCCAGGGATAACTTGGGAGGTTCATGAATTTTAAAAATCAGGATTAGTATCTGAATCAAATAATAATTCCATCATTGTCCAAAAGAAAGATACGCTACAGAATGACATGAGGAGACAGTAGGTTCTGGTTTGGATCCATCAGAACCACCAGCACTCTACCAGAAAGCTTTGCCAGGGAGGCTGCTGCTGTCCACTGCCTGAGGCTGCCAGAGCTGGAGAGGCAGGCTTCCTGCTGCACAGGCTCTGTACCACCTCCAGCTTCACAGGCTGAAACTCAGACCATAAATTGTCCCTTTGGAAATGGGGAAGCAGCTGTGAAATGTGAAAGGTCCTGAGCAGATACACACGACTATCAACACCCATGCAGGGTCTGGCTACGGTTTCCAAGTGACAAGCACACATAAAGAATCCCAAGGTAATCCACTCTGGAAGCAACAATCATTTGAACAGCTACCAAGTTAAAGGCTAAAATCACCTGGCACAGTCAACAGCAGATGTTCTTTAACACCAATTCCATACACCAGCTGAGAGTCCAGTTACATCATTATCTATCACCTGAAGGGAACTGATGTTGTTTTCAAGTTTCTTCCCTTAACTAAAACCACATAATTTTAGGACTCTTGACTACCTTTGCCATCCTGTCCAGACAGAACCTGACTCAGAATTTTAACTCTGTTCATGAAGAGAATAAACTTCAAACAAAATAGCTGAAACGCAGAAAAAGGGTTAGATAAAAACAAATAAATAAACAAACAAATAAAGCAAGTGATACAAATACATTAAGTACGTTAAAATTCAGTAACTTTTGGGCAACTTTGCTTCTAGGACTCTTCATATCAAAAATTGAGTGGATTTTCACAACATCTCTGCTGAAGTATCTGCTGTTTTTGGGTGGCCATTTACAACTGTCACATGCTAAAACTAAAAAGAAGAATGAAATCCATCTCCCTGAAAGAATGCAAGATTCAATAATGGATCTGGAAAAAAGGATGCATAGTAGAAAATACAAAGTACATAGACCTCAGCAGAAAAGCAGATTTGCACAGTTCTTTTTATTCAAATATTTTGAGATCTGTTTTTTTTTTTTATGTACATATATAGGTATACATATAATACTTGCCACATTTGGCAGCTGTTGTTTAATGCATACAAGGTAAACATGTACTTTTCAAAATGAAATCTTGTTCAGTCTGATGAGAGGCATAAAATTCTCAAGCAGATGCTTAGCTCACTAAAGTTGTTTCTGGTCTTTATTTCCAGTTACATTACTTTTAGCAGTTTGTGACTTTAAGTCATCCAAGATTTGTTACAAATAACATAAACTTTAACAGAAGTTTTTTTGTTGTTGTCCTTTTTTCTCTCTTTTTACTCTTCTCTTAATTGTTTTTGTTTTATTTTGTTCCATCTTGTCACCTCAAGCCTCATCAGGAGATTGAAGCACCTCTGAATAATCTCACACAGAGACATGGTCGGTTTCAAATGTGCACCTTTTTTAAAATAAAGCAGGGTCATCCCCTTTGCCTGTTTCCAGGCATCAACAGACAACATCAAGAATTTCTACACAAAAAGCATGCCATGATGCATTTATAACACACTGGCTACAAAAATAAGTGGCTTTCTTCTTTTTAGAGAAACCACAAATTAATTAAAATAAACCAACAAAAAAACTTCTTCACGTATGCCACACTTATGGAGAGGATCTATTTATTCCTGAGCAAGCTGGCAAGTATCCATTGTGGTCAAGAGGGGGAGAGGGAGAAGAAAAAGAATTTTAAGCTGAAAAAGGCACAAAAGACAAAAGTGTTGAGGCCTTTAGGAAAAAAAACCACAAAAACATTATGAGAACCATCTTCAAACCATGTTGTTTTACTGATCAAAATAGTATTTGGTGATGATGACAAAGTTGAGCATCAGGATCAAATTTCTCTTCAACTAACAAAAGCCCTGAGGACTTTAGATGGAAAAACCTGAAGAAAACACATTTATCTTTTTTGAACCTCATATTCTAACACATTCAGGTATTTAGTATATACATCTGGATGAAGAACCAATAAGAATTCAACTTAGAAAAAAGTGGGTTTTTAGGGGTTTTTTGGTTGTTTTTTTTTTTTTCAATTAGTATTCCTTACATTTCAATCTCATCTTTTAGACTGGCACAGTTACTTGTGACAAGTATTTAAAGTTGAGATTATGGGGTATGTGTCTTTTACAGGATTTGTAAAATACATTCTCATCTGTTTGAATGCAGGTATTTCATCACAGAGGAGACAGTGCATACAATTTACAAGAGATATTTGTAGTAAAACTCAGAAATACACAACAACAAACATCTCAATATAATACTAACTTGGAAGCCAGATGCAAGTGTTTCAAACTGTACATGTATTTTTAAAAAGATACTGCCTTTAAAATGTTAATATATTGAAGCATTTTCATTAAGATCAAACACCTTTTAAAACCAGTAAAATTATAGCAGCAATATGGGAGAATATCTAAGCCACATGAATATTATTAATTAAAATAAAACCAAACAAGAAATATTACATTAGTCAGATGTTTGTGTTAATACCAAGAACAAGTAATACACAATTACTTAAGCCAAACCAAGAAATCTGTATTTGCTAATCTATCAACAATTCTGTGGTATAGTTCCAAGTTACCACTTAAAAATCAGTGTTGATTGCTGACTTCCACAATCACCTTTCTGGAGTGTCCTGGAGAACTCATCGAATCTTAAATTCCAAGTCTGACTAAGATAATTTCTTCATCTTTGCTTAGGAACTAAGAATGCTTTTAAATATGGATTCATTAAAATGAGGCTTATTTTATTTACACTATTCAAAGTTTACCTTTCCTTCCGACAACAAAATGTGCAGGAGGATTTACTACATGCTATACAATGTAAAAATAGACTTTAAAAAGTCAGAACAATGCAAGTAAAACTGTACAATGTTTGTTCCCTGCTCCAGTTCATTGCACTATTAAGTTAAACTGGATGAGTTGTCATGCCCAGATGACTTACTGCAGGATCAGAAAATCCACACACACAGAGGAGGTAAATGAATACTGCTTTAGGTATAGTGCCAAATGAAAAATTACTATGAGTTATATCCAAGGAAAGCTTCTCATCACAGAAAGGAGCATGGCTAATTCTGAAAGGCAGCCCTCTTCATGTAGGACACAGAACTGCAAAAAAATCCACAAATACACATTGATAAATATGAGTGAAGTCGGTCTGCATGAAGATGTAATGTCTATACTAAAATATTTAAATATTGGATTCTACCCTATTAGTAACACAGTAAAATCTAGTAATCAACTGAAACTGGCAATTAAGTTTTTAGCCTCTCTCAAAAGGTAACAAAGTGACACAAGCCACTATCTTTAACTAGTATTATCCAGAAATGAGTTAACTAAAGGTCATGTCTTAAATAGTGCTTTTTAAAGTGTTATATCAGAAAACAGAACATTAAATAACAGGTGACGCATGCAGTTATATTTTAAAAATATGCACTGACAATTTGAGATTCTAACTCTACTTTCTAATTCTGGTGCGTGTACTAGAATCACACAGTGGCAAGATAAGACATGTCCTTCACGTGTTTCTCATTCCTGTTCCACTGTAAGACACAAACCTCAGAGCAATCCAGCTTTCAAACCAATGCTAGCACAACACAAAAGCAAATAAAGAAGTCAGGTGTAACAATTAAACAAAAACTTCAAAGGCAAGAAAATAAATGTTCTCATTATCTGAAATACTTGCATTACTTAAAATAGAACAAGGTGCTAATTCTTGCTTCATTAAAACAAAAAAATTAAGCTTTTACTTGAAAGATCAGGCATGAAATAGCAAGGAGAAAGATGGGCAATTACTCTGCTTTCTTGACATCTACATTCAGAAAAAAGAAGAAAACAATACTACTAGACACTTCATGCATTTTACTAACTAGTAATGCATAGTATATTATTTTTAGCACTCTATTTTTGTCATAATTACTGTTTGAAGACAACTGGAAATGAACACAAAGCTTAGCAATAAATACATCTTCATCTTATAAAGTTTACTGTAATAACACATCTGATTTCATATGCAAACATTTCAGCTGTAAGTACATACTTATATATTTTATATAATAGTTATGTAAAAATTATCCTTGTACACAAAACGAAATCTTCACATTTTGTAAAAACTGGAAGTAAAAAAGTAGTAATCTTGAAATAACGTGTCTAGATATGATACCAGACAACCTATCCTAATACTTAATTCTGTGTATACACTGGTTACCATTTCATATATATCACTGATTTGTTCTGGAAGTGGCTAAATTAAGGAACTCTAGCTTCCAGCAGATTTTGTCAGATATTCTTCCCTACCCATATGGCAATAAAACAAGGTATTTCCCCTTCCCACAATGCTGTCCTCAGCTTCCACTTTAAACCTGCTGTGAACTCCATCCCAGCAGGCCCTCCCCATGTTCTCAAGGCCCCAAAGAAACAGGAGCCTCTGCACAGGCACTGAAGCAGGTGAATACATCAGACCCGAGGAGATGTGGACTTTTCAAGACAACAGCCATCAGCTCGATGCAAACAGCAGCTGCAGTCCTTCTCCACCTAGATGCTGTTCCCTACAGTATTTCTGGTACTCCCACATAAACTGCTTGTGTCTTGTGGGGTTGAAATTGGCAATTGTGAGATTGAAGAGTCAAACAACTGCACAGAGGCATTTTCTTCAGAAAGCAACCTAAAATTGCCTACTGCAAAGATTATAGATGCAACTACACTACATATAATATACATAATACTAATAATATGAATATTAATTTTTTAAATATATAAAATACTACTTGCATTATCGTACTTCACAAATTAATCATTAAGCAGAAAGTCATTACATTATAGACACAACAAGAAAGACTGAAAGCTTCAGAAAGAAAGTAAAAATTCAATGAGCACTGTCCAGGTCCATACAAACATATTTTGATCGAAGGACTTATTACTGTTGCAATACCTAAACCCAATGCAGCTACAAGTTATGACACAAATATCTCCATCTGCTTTACAGATTAACCTGTGCACAGAAAACTTAGCTTATTTAGGTCTTTCAATGGACATAAGCACAGTGTTTTCAAATTACATTGTATCTGTTCAACCATCAAAAAAGGTCAATAGAAAGATGAGAACAAACATCATTTAAATACTGTGACCTTACTAATCTGCCAGCTTCAGTCCAGAAGGGTGCTTTCTAAGATAAAGAATTTCAGTCTTGGTTTGGTATTTCTTTCCCTGTCAGTAAATTCATTACCCTACCCTTTTTCAATCCCAGTTTCTCCTTCATGACTCCTAGTGATAAAATATAATAACAATATTGACAGATTAAAATACATTAAGAAAAATTTAAGCAGAATTGTAAATGCTGGTCAGTTTCATGCTACCATTTAAGTCTATATCTATAAAATAGAGTATGAATCATACACTAGTGGGAGAACAACTACAGTTTACTTGAAAAGCAAATCACTAATTCCCTTTCATTATTGTTAAGTTCAAGATAGAAATGTTCACTGAAAAGTAAAACTAAACAGAACCTCACAAAAGGAAAAATATCCCCTTGAAAATAATTTAGGCTGCAATAAAAGCAAGATGAACAAGAGAAGATAAGCTGCTACACTGTACCAGACTCCTCACAGGGTAGGTACTTAGTCTGGCTTTGGGATACTTACCTTTGAGAGATATTCCTTACAGAAAAGATCCAGGGGACAGCTAAATGACCCCTGGAAAGAGGGACTTAAGCATGACAAGGAGAATGATATTTTTAACATTTTGGGGGGACACAAGGGGGCAGTAGAAATTGGGGAAAGAAGATGCTTTAAAAAAAAGCACGCACCAGAAATAATTTCAAAACTAACAATCCTACATAGAAATGCATATAGAGGTGGTTTTATCCCCTAACATTAAATGTACCGAGTTGTTGTTTTTAATTTATTTATTACACTGGGTTTACACGCACCATGTTTTGAAGATTTCTACTTCCAGAATTTCAGAAGGATTAGGTGGTTATGAAAAAAAAAATCTAAGAATGATCCATGGTAAACACAGAAGGTCAGTATCTCCAGATCTGGCTGCAGAACTGTGCTTCAAGTTCCAGCTCTTGCCCAAACAACTTTACTCAATCATTATTAAATGAAGATAGTGAGTATTAGCACACACAGAGGGGATCTGTGTGTGTCTTCCTACTTTGATTCTAATTTCAGAATTTTTGGGCATTTAGTTCAAGTTATTCAAGATAACACAGAATTTCTGAATTCTACAAAACACACTGGAATTCAGAGAAAATGATTTCATAATCCTCAGAACACCAGTCATGTGGTAAGATTTTGTGTAATATCAACAATTATGGTTCCATATTCACAGCATTCTTCTGCTGATTCCTTTACATTGTACTGAATACTTCAGCAATAATCTTTTTCTGGACATTTTTTCTTCACTTCTTGCTTCTGAACAATTTAAGTAACTTCTCAACTGTGACCACTAATATCTGGGCAAGTCTATTAATTATTATGTGGACAGCTATAACACCCACATAAGACTGAATATCCTAATTTTCTACATACCACAGAATAGCAAGACAGTGCTGCTTTAAAACTGGTCAAGAGCACGTTTGCAAGATTTTTTCTTCTGCTCAGTAAAACAGAACATCAAGTTTGAAAAAAGGTTTTACTTCTGTGCAGTCAGATGCCAAGCTGGATTTCCCATAAAGCTACACAAATCCTAATGTCACATAATTTATAGTGTGCTTTTTCTGTTGCAAGATTGGAAAAAAATGATCCTCAAAGGAACACGTACTTAAGAGATTTTAACAGAACCAGCTACCTTTGGTGATGTAATTCACACATTTCAAAATTTCATTTCTTGATTAAAGCTTAAGAAAAAGCAATAAAATCCATTCAGTGTAAAATGAATACCATTACCACTATACCATATGGATTATACTACTGGGTTTTGAACTTCTTTCAGAAAACAAATTTAAACCCTAAAACTTCTTAAAGATTTTTACCCTGCCAAGACACTGTTAATCTTTACAGTGAAGAGAGCAGAATCCTTAAAAAGTAGGTCACTTCTTTTATTTTGGAATTTAAGAAATAGGCTATTATTTCAGGTATTAAAGCTCAGCTGAAAGTTCATCTAAGTGGTTGTAAAGAATTCAACCAATTGTCTGTTAACAAGCTTTAAAAATAAAATCCAGACAATAGACTAGTGGCTGGGAGTATTTTGTGCCATGAGTGCCTTGCTGGAGTTTCAGATCAGGAGTTTTGGTGTCAGAAAAAGAGCAATAGGTTACAACTTCTTAAATAACGGGAAGACTTTGCCTGTGCCACAGAATAAATCTACAGTACAAGGTAACACTGTTAGCTGAGTTATAAATATTTAATATAATGTCAACAGAGCATATGAAGCTTAGTTAAGGCTATACAGAAAGGAAGAGTAAAATTCCATGCTCACTAGCTCTGTGCTCACAGCTGTCACTGAGCACACAAACCCACATAGGATGAAGAAAGGCTTGTTTCTGTTCACTAAGGAAGTGGGAGCTGGTGGAAAATTGCCTTTTCCTTTCACTATGAAGGATGTGAGTGATTACTCTTCATGTTCCCATAATTTGTGTTTCATAATTTAAAGGTAACAGTGTTTGCACATGATGGATGACCTGTTTGATCCAAGACACTTAATGCATGGTGTTTTTGCAACTGTGGCATCTCACTAGTAGAACGTCCTTGGTGATTTTTAATTAATGAGCATACAAGAGGCAGGAAGAAACTTCAGCTCAAACTTCCTAGATCATCCTCTCATATATTCAGGTAATCTACTTTTAAAAGCCTTCTTTGCTTTTAAAAAAGATTTCTCCATTTCCCTAAGATGCCAGTTTCTTCTCAATATCCCAGAAATCTGAAAGTTCCTCTGGATAGCTACATCTAAAAGTAAGAGCAGACACTGTGAAGAGCACTGTTAAATCCAGTCACTTACTACCAGATGTATTATGAAGAACAATTTTAATTACTGGCAACAGTTCATCCTCTTGGGTCAAAGATTCTGCTCACAAAACTGGGGGTTAGTGCCATCACCATTAAAGAACCCTTGACCATGATCCCACGTGGCACACATGCAAACACATTTGTCTAATTTAGGAAGAATTTTCAGAAAGAATAAGTAAACAGTGGAAAAATCAAAGGAATCAACTGCAAGGATCTCTGAATTCTTATTGTATGTGGCAGTTCTTCAACCCTACACAAAACTTAGAAATTGATCTCTTTAACAGGAAGTCTGTTGGAGCTTCCAGAATATTGAATGGCTTTTTTCAGATTTTCTTAAGTGACAGCACACCATATGTCATACATAACTTAAACCTGAAAGTACTTTCAAATATCTGTGAGATCAGATTATGAGAGTGACTGTAAGTTTGTATAAAAAATACAAAAACCTTTAAAAATCATATGGAGTGAGTTAAGTCAAAAGGCAGTATATTGAAAAAAACCACGAGACTTGGAACATACGATACCAAAAGAAGTGAAAAACTTTTGGGGCATATGAAAAACAGGATATCATAAACATTCTGGTGGCAAACAAAATGACATCCATCATCCTTTTGTACAGGTACCTGTTCAGATCTCAGGAGTTTGATGCGTTTGCTAAACTTTAAACAGTTAAGAAAACTGTATCATATGCCAAGAATTAAGTAAGAACATAAGCATTAGCAAGATTTAGGCAAATATGAAGTCAGATGAAAAACATTTTAAAAGAATGTAACAACCTGGAAACTACCTGGAGCAACTCCTTAAAGCTAAGGCAAGCAGCATTTTTCAAAGTCTGACATTCTTTAAACACAATCAATTTGTAAGGCTTGAAAATAAATGACTTATATAAAAACTTTTAAAGCAGTATCTGAAGAAGGGATAGTAAGTAAAATAAATACTTTTTATTATTGATCAGAAGGTAAAGCTTGAAATGAAGTTGTAAGCACTTTGCATAGCAAATGCATCATTACCATGGGCAGTTTGAGTTCCAATTACTGAAAAAACTGTACAATAGGAAGATTTTAACTATACCCATTTCACTTCATAAGCCAGACTCCTTTGTTCCTACTGATGTCATTCAGCAGTTTGTTATATTTTACTAACACAAACAAAATAAACATGTTTTATTTATGAACTATGCTCAGAATGCTTGGACAAAACAGAACATAAATGAGAGCTGTGTTTGACTGAAAGGCAACATAATTCATGAGTCCTGTAGGATCACTATTTTCAAATACATGTTATATGTAAATTAAGTTAATTTAGGATCAAAATCCCTGCTGAGAAGCATACTTACCCTTTAAAATATAGTCTGTTAGCAAGCTTGGCACTTTCTCGCTGTCCTCTTTCATGGCATGCAGAACTGAAGTATGAAAAAAAAAATCAGATACTTAGTCATAAATTAAACATGACACTTAAAAGAAATACCTTGGAGCAGTTCCAACTACTCATAGAGATACTACTATGAGAGGTAAGAAATCTCTCAACTGAAAGATGAGAAGATACAATGAGACATCACATCCTCTCCACCTTTCATTTGTGTAATTCTCACTGAGCTCCACAGTTCATGGATGTAACTGTCCCATTTCATGTGGTTAATATTACAGTAAACTTCCATCAGTCATAACAACAACAAAAACAATAAGGACAACTTCCCTATAAAAAATTCTCACCAAAAGAAAGTCACAAAATCCAAAACTAAAGTATGCTAACAACTATTGACGGACTGGAAATCTCCAGAGAGAAAAGTCTGCTCCATTACTTAATACCTTTGATCGTTACCTCAAATAATGGAAGAATGATGTGAATGATTCAATGGAAATATTAGTGGTGCTTTTTTTCCCCTCCCTGAAATGGTGAATAGTATCTGCTGTGGGTTTGAAAAATCTCAACTATGTGAGTAAATCTGTCATTAATTTACAATAATGCAAAAATGCCATTCTGTAACATACATGAATGGATCTTGTCTATCTTGACTATTTCTGAAGAAGGAAACACATGGAAAGCTTGCCTGGACATATACAAGCCTGTCCATCACTGCATGAAGAAAAACAAAACTATTCTTTATAAAGTGCTTAGGACATGACTGAAAGAAGCAAAAAATACAAAATTATACTGAAAAGCAATATTCAATACACTCCAAATTCCTTAGATGAGACTCTAAACTCAAATTATAACAAGTGTTTTATTTCAACTTTTACGTTGAAGTAAGACATTAGTGTTCATTACTATGGAGTGATACAGAGCTTTGAAAGAAAAAAAAACAGAACAACCCTAAACACCTGCTTTACTGCCTGCCTCAACAACAGCAGAGACACTGAGTCACAAATCTGCAACTGACTCACAGGATCAAGCTCCAACCAGCCCAGAGAAATCAATATTGTTAATACTCTTTACAATGCATTTGTGCAAGACATTTTGTTAATAAACCATCAAACAACACAAAATGTTTTCAAGAGGCTTTAACATGTGCTTAATAGTGTCAAGAGAAATTTAAATATGGCAAGAGGATAAAATTTCATTGCAAGAATAAACATAAAATGAGAAATCCTTTGTCACAAAGTAAGTACGAATTAACACCTAAGGCTGCCTACTGTAGAAAAATAAAGTAAACTTTAATTTCTACTTAAACATTTCATTTACTCTAGAATTAATATAATATTTGTTTTCTTTCCAGGAAACAACCAATGAGCCTTCTACCACCTCTCAGCCACCTGTGGAATCATAGAACTGCTGGCCAAAAATCACCTTAAGACAGAGATTCTCCCGAGGTCTGATCAAATGCATTGATGCACTCTACCATCTATTTTTAAAACCATTCCTATAAATATCCAATGAAGGAGGTGCTATTGACTCCCAGAGATGCTCTGTTGTATTAAACCACCTTAATAAGTTTTTTTTTTTAATATAACCTTGACTTCTTGCAAATTAGAATTTAAAAACAACAATAAAATCAAAGAACTAGAGGGCTTAGAACTTAAAATAGTTTTGAGGATCTGGCCTAAAAAGGTGTGAAGAACAGGGAAAGCATTCAAAGCATTGTCAAAAATTTGTTTGGTTTGGAATTCCTAATTATCAAAATTTACTAACAACAACCCCCCCACCAAAACCACAGAGAGAAGCTATTTTAAAGGCAATCAAGTGCAGTCATTGTGGGAACTAGTCCTAAATATCTTCAAAGTCATTACAATACCTCAATAAAGCACAGCAAATGTAAACAAACAGGGATATATCAGGCACTGTAAGACCAAATTACATGATATCTGGCCAACATCAAAACGTGGGAACCTTTACTTCCTGATACAAGCAGGTTTCTGGCCTTCAGGGTTTCAGAAAACAGCTAGGAAACAGACCTAACATGAAGGCTCAGAAAACAAGCTGGCCAAAATCTAAGGTTAAAATCATGCATCTTTACATACATGTCCCAGGGTAAAAGGGAAGAGAGAACTGGATGGATTCATTGGCTTTGAGCAGCCACCACTGGAAATACAATGAGGAAAGGATCAGGGGAATTTCACATGCTCACTTTTGGTTAATGTTTGAAGATCTTCAACAGATGGGGGTCCATTTTTCTTCTCATAAGGAATGACGGTTGTTAAGTACTGTTAAATGAAAAACAAGAGTTACTTCCCAGTCCTTTCATGCAACTTTGTTGCTTGCATTTTATTTTGTAAAAATTTAGTAACTGAAATTGCTAGCCACAAATAATCATATTTCAGAACAGATTAAGTAAGATTCTACCTTTCTATCTCAGAGCTTTTATCACAGAAACCAGGAATGGTTTTTTTTTTCCAAATTATGTGGCCACTAGAAGTCATGCAGCTAACTGAAAAGAAAATGATGCTGCCCCACAGTTAGGTGAAAATGGAAACAGATGGCTTTCACCTTCTGCTGCTATGTACTTCCAACCAAAAAGAACAAGGCAAACTTAATGAAACACAGTACCCCAGAATATGGAATTTTATTTAAATGATCAGTTTTAAAAGCTGAGTGTGCTAACAGATAGTTTCAAACCAACTCCTTTTTAATTGTTTACTGAAATCTTTAATTCCTGTCTGCTTTAAAGAAAAACACAACAAAACACAACAAAATTTCTTAAATCTTTCAAGATTTTCACACCGGCAGTGCAACAAAGATTAATTTCCAAATTTTTGACATAACCCTCTTGGTCATTTATTACATGCATTTTAGGCGACATCTTACTTTGCAGCCTATGTGAATGCATATCCTTCTTAAAGAGGTCACAATTTTGGAAGTACTAAAATAGCCAGAATTTTCCCCAATGGAAAAGCTCCCTTAAATTTCCCTCAAGTCAATTTTTAAGTAGTAAACAGGAACTTTATTCTGGCTTTACAGCTACAAGGAAGTAGGCAAGGCAACTGTCAATGTCTCATTCACCTTGACATCTAGGTAGTTCTCCAGGCAGCAGGCAGAAAAGGTACAAAGAAGGCACAAGGTCTCCCCTGGGTGGCAACATCCCTTCAGTGAGAGCTGGGGCTAACTGTGGTGAAGAGCTGCACATTGCAGCAGCAGGCTGAGGGCTGCCCCCCTATGACATGTTTGCTGCAGGATCACACACCTCAGGCCCAGCCATCATCTGCCTAAAGCCCAGGAGACTCAGCTCAGCAGCACTTCAGTTCTACAGGGGGTCTGACATCTCCCCAAGGCCTTCTGCAAACAGGGGGGGCTTTCCTCCCTCCCTTTTTGTTTGGCATTTTCTCACGTCCACTCAGCACGGCAGAGAAAAGTATGCCGTGCTTCTCAGGAAATAATCAATTTTCAATTTCTTTTCCAGGAGATGTAACCAACAACTATCACCAGAGGACTGTGCTCTTAAGAAAATTACCAGAATTGATAGCTGGATATAAGGCTGCTGAATCTGCCAATGGCAGAGATGAAAGTGGATCTACTAACACAGAAATCAGATTTCTGCCTGTCTTTTCCAGCCTTCAGAACTAACTGGCATTCTACCCTTTACTTGGACAATAAATTATGAGGTGATTTCACTGTACCAGATATCAACTAACCCTATTTCCCTTGCCCTGTAAACTTTACCTTCCATTTTTCCTCTCTAACAGTAGCAATTAAAAACAAAAAAAAGGAATTTCTTAGTTTCCAGAAACACTTTCCTTCTACTCATCAACTCTGCAGCTCTAACAATCAGTCTCTAGAATAGGACTATAAAAACTCATTTCCTGAATTGCTGTGTGAAGGATAACATATTATGAAAAGAATGAAGGAGTGACTGAAGTGTAGCTTACTGAGAAGACCAAGTGTTAAATCTGCTGTGACCTCTAAATTTTTGAAGCAGATTTGATGAGATGATAAAGCAGCAGTTCCCACCCCAATTTTTCATCACCTATGAGAAGTGCTTGATATGCCTGAAAATCAAAATGAATATGAATGTCTTGAATTTTCTTCTAGATATATGATCACAGAAAGAGCTACCAACATTTCAATGTCTTTTTTTAAAGTAATTTTTACTTATGTCTCAAACACATGCACAGAAAATGGGACTAAGATTTTAAAAAGGGAAGTACCCACTATGAGATGGTAGTAGAAGGTGGTAAATATGATTTAAAAAATGGAAAAGAGTTCTGAAAAAACTGTACAAGCTTGTCAGATGTTTTTACATTGTAACTTTATGTGTAGGAACTTCTGGCTTCCAAGGTACACAAAAGATTGTCTGACCTTGGGGGCTTTTTTCAGCACAAATTCCAGATTTCTAACTAACTCTTCCCTGCTAGCAGAAAACACCTGAAGGTGAGTTTATAATGACACCCTGAAAAAAACTCTGAAATTTATATTGTGAGAGCAGCATTAAGAAACTGAAGATTTGATACCTGTCCAATTTTGCAACTCGTTGCAATAAGAAGATTAGACCACTATCTCAAAAGCAGGTCCAGGGTTTGGTAATGAGAAAAAAAATCCTAATCAAATAAAACCCTTCCAAACAGAAAACAAATGCCATAGGAAAATGGATTTCCAGGCATAAATCATAACAGAGCTGGTATCTTTTCTACCTTTCTACCCTATATTTCAAGTTCATATTACTTCCATGATTTGCTTTAAGATACAGGAAGGGGAATTAAAAAACCCCATAACCATAAGGATATAGAAAAAGATCAATCAGGAGAAAAGTATGATCAACACGAAGAATAACATTAATAAATTAACTCAAAAAATGATTGGAAGAGTTACTCAATCACTCATTTTTAACATACGATTATGCTACTTATGTCTACATAGGAGGCAGTGGAAGGCTTTTAAACAAAACTATGATGGAGTGCCATAGCTAAATAAGCTCACTTTAAGAAAATATATGATATTTAAAATACCTAAAGATACAGGCATAAACAGCTGTAATTTATGGTGACGATAACCAAGAAAAACCAAAACAAAACAGCACACTGGTACAGCTTTACTAGCACTGTGATGATGCAGAGCGATGAAAACTCTTGTTAGGAAAGCTCTGTGCATGTGTTCAAGATCCCCAAAGTTGAGGACAAACAAGTAACTGGATCAATGTATGCATAAAATCTCATAAGTATCCTTTGACTGAAAAAATAGGTAGACTCATGATTGAAAAAAATTCTAGCCTCATGATTGCAGAATGACTTGAGAGGAGTTGTTTTACGTCCCAAACTCCTCTGCAGGGTACAACAGTCAGTCATCATCCAGACAAAAGCCTTATCAGCCTTGACTTCTAAACTACCAGTCAATTTATTGCCTCAATGGACTTCTCACCAGGAAAAAAAAAATTCTAATGGACTCCTCTGACAAAACTGCATAAAATAAAATAGTGGGTACACATATAATAATGTATATTTAATAAATACCAATATTTTCTAGTGTGCCAAAAGACTAAACAACAGCATGAGCATTAGCAGTTCACTAAAATTCAGAATGCAGTTAAAATACATACTACAGATTTGAAACAGCAGGCAAGTTATTACTTTGAAATAATGCATAAAAATCTTGCTTTCAAGGTACACTCACCATCTATATGATGCCCACTGAAGCTGTCTCTCTGCTCTACATTTCAATATTTAAATAGCCAATGAAAAGACATAAACTTGCCTACAGCTCACGTATTTTATATTGGTAATCTGCATTGCACATATTTGGCTACTTTTAAAATCATGCAGTTTTCAAAGGAAAAAGACAATGCACTCTATACATTTTCCAGGTGTTATTCTGTTTTTAAATGTACCAGATCTGAACATTTGAAGAAAAAAGAAAACAAAACCTTTTTTCATTATGCAAGTTGATAACGCTGAAGGCTGAAACACTACATCTAACCTGACACACATTCTTTGACTGGTTATTAGATCTTTACAGACATGCAATGTATCTAAAGCATGCATTATGCTAAAAGAGACTTTTAGTCTGGGGTAAGAAATAGGGGTTATTAGGTCTGTGCATCAGGGTATCAAGTCTTGAATCTTTGGAGCTGCTGAGGAGAGAAAGAGACTGCAGGCTGATCAGAAAGAAACCTGAGGTAGGAAAGTAGCAGAGCATTTTATCCTGTTTTTTCCTGTCTCAGCATTTATCTTCAGCTACTGTCAATTTTCAATCTCAGCTCCTACCAAAAATGCAGGCAAAGAATGAGAGAAAAGGGAGAAGACAGCCCAGCACCTGTTTCTCTCCACTCGAGTTTCCAAACGTGTGGCGGAAGCCATTCTGTATGACATTTGAGATCCCTTCCATGCTGAAGCGCTAAAAGTAGTGAAAACATAGCAGAAAGAAAAAAAAAAAGGGACAGAGAAAAGTTCAGAAGACTATTAATCAGCATTAATCAAGACTGTGAAAGACAAATGGCAAAGACAAGCTCCAAAGTGTATTTCAGCACATTCCCATTTCTTCACTGACCTACTTAATTTTTTGAATTAAAAAGCAAACCATATAATGGCAATTAAGCAGTATTTCTACACCAAAATTTACTCAAACGAAATCTTCACAGTGCAGACTTGATAATAGAGACTTGCCTTTTAGAGCTGTTTCATTTAGAAATGTAAAAAATAGCATTTTTCAAAGTTCAGCTCACAGTAGTAAAGTCCCCTCTAACATTTGTGTTTGAACAATGTATGTTTAGAGATATTATTGACACCAATTTTTCAGATTTTAAGCATGTACTAGAGATAGAAACACTGTTCAGAGATAGTAATTTTCACCTCCACCTCTTTAAAACTTTTTATGCTTTCATGCTTCCTTTTCCACAATTGAAGCAACAATTAGTATTCTCTGTTTTCTGTAATATCATAAAACAGACAGAAGTAGATAATCATACACCCATATTGAATTCAAGTTCCATTGCACGGAATCATGAAACCCAAGAAAAGAAGCAGCAGTATCTAATCCAACTACACATTTTTCCTTGAACTTTGTAATCCTTTTGCTTGCTGGAGAAGTAAAAAAAAAAATCAAAATCAAAACAGTTTTGATGTTTCGCATGTGATATAAAATCAGCAAGTGACATGAACATAAAAAGCCAAGCTGCTGACAGGGCAGTATGATGAGCACACCTCAGCATGTTTATCTGAATGTATTTATTTATGTGAGGTGAATAAAATGTGCTGGAATACAGTATCCTTTTACCTTCTAAAGCACACAAGGTCAGTAAAGACACAAATTTTGCTGAAGCCATCTTAAGATAACCTACCTGAAGGAATTGGTATCTTCAAGCCCTGACTATTTTTAACTGCTTCCCAATTTCCCCTTGTGAATGAGGTAAAAGTTTAGAAGTCTAAAAAACTGATTTACCCAAAGATAGCATCAAGGACCAAAAAAAAAAAAATAGTATACCTTTTGTTTTAATACTCAGTT
>WEIU01017070.1:30000-32066 GCA_013389925.1 Aegithalos caudatus | reverse complement strand
TCCCAGAGCCGGGCCGGGCTGAGCCGGGACAGCGATCCCAGAGCCGGGCCGGGCCGGGGCAGCCCCCGCGGACCGCACACAGCGGTGTCCGTACTGACAGCTCCGCACGAGTAGGGGCGGCTCATCGGGTAGGAGGGGGAGGCGTAGAAGGGTTTGGGTTGGAAGGGACCTTTAAAGATCACCCAATTCCAGTGCCTCTGTCGTGGTAGGAGTATTTGAAGTAGTTTTGTTGTAACTTGTTTTTATTCATTGATGCCTCCATTCACTCACCTAGTACGCAAGAATCCAAGCTTTGGAGATACTTTTTCTTAGCACTGTGACTCCCGTGCCCATCCTTTGCTAGCTTTGTATTGTGCCCTTATGAACAAGAGCCTTTTTTTTTTTTTTTTTTTTTTTTTTTTTTTTTTAGGCAGGATCTTCTGATATCCTACACTACGTACCAGGAATTTTCTCTGCTTCCTGATTCAGTTTGAGCCTCTTTTAATTTTCTTTCTATACCTCCTACTTGATGTTTGGCAACAGTGCAAGTGGAAAATGCATGCCTGGTTAAGCATCTGAGTGCCACTGAGGTCATTGAAAGGATTTGAATCCTATCCTACTCAGGATTATGACAAGCTGACAAACCCTAGTGTAAACAGGCATTCCAAATATGATTCTTTCAGACATTGTAAGGCAGAGGAGGTCAGGACTACTTAAAATGTGTTAAAATGTGGATGCATCATTGTTTTATACACTGGTACAATGATGTTTCCTGTTTCATTCAGATGAGAACCCAAAATGCTTGCAGAGTTTTAAGATGCTCTTCTAGAAGACATTAACTCTTCCATAGTCTTAGGAAGGAGCAGTAATGCTGGAACACGTTAACTTAGCAAGGGAGAAAAAATGCAGCATGTGGAAATGTAAAGCGATGAACATAAATACAGATTTATCCTAGTTAAACTCAATTGTGCGCTTTGCAGTAACTACTGGGCATTCCGTATTATTGCAGCTAGCTCTGCAAGAACACTGACTCAGCCGTCAGTAGCAATCCAAACAGTAAACACCATGCTAGATCCAGTGAGTACCACATGTGGACAATGTGGACATTTTCAGTCCCCTAACCCTTCATTTTAAAGGATGTACATGGAAATACAAGGAATGGCAAGGTTGGCCATAAGGCATGGAACTATTCCTGAAGAATCGTATCTCAGGATTCTTAAGAAAAAAATGGAAACAAGATAGAGGTCTCTAAATTAATGGGTGACACATAAATACTGACCTAGTGCTGCTTTGAATGCAGTGTCAGGGATATTAAAGGAAACCATTAGGAGAGCAGGTTCAAAGAAAGGAGGCAGTTTTTTACAGAGTAAGTAGCTAAGCTGAAAACCACCTTGCCTCAGGATCTTACATACCAGAACTTGGGCATCAAGGTAATTAACTTAAAAATTACTAGAAGGAAAAAAAAAACAAACCGTTATAGCCGAATAGATACGTAGTTCATCTGCGGCTCAGGAAGTCCATGAAGGGAAAATTCTGATTCCATACACTTTTTGTAGGACCTTGCAATAGAATCTTGTATGGTTAATCATGGCTTTCTGTCAGGTAAGACTAGACCACATAAACTCCATGGCAGGGCAAAGGCCTTTGCATTTGATTCATCTTTACTGTATGTTGGAACTATTTGGAATTCCACAAAGCTGTCTAGTATGAAAATTCTTTCGTGTAATATGCAGAACTTTCTGCACCTGCAAACTCTTATTTACCCACAGTACTTTCTGACCAGTTCTGATCTCAGGTCAGCATGACAATAATACGAATTCCTACTCACTATAATGTCAAACTAATGTCTCAAGGACCAGTGTCCAAAAGTAATAAATACAAACATTTAAGAAGACACGCATCCATAGGTTTAAAATTTTTTATTGTGCTGCCAAGAGCCAAATTACAAGAAACCGCCTTACAGTTAAAAAAGTAAACAAGCAATCTGCTGAACCGCAGTGCACTCCGAGTGCCACATATGCATCTATTTTTCAGAAAATTATATCTGCATTTCTCTTACAAGAGCACAACAGGAACCAAAGTAAAAG
>WEIU01017070.1:0-27500 GCA_013389925.1 Aegithalos caudatus | reverse complement strand
CTCAAGGAAAAGTGGGAATGCTTTTTCTGGCACATTGCAGGAGTCAGAGCTCATCCCAGAAAGGTCTTAAGAGCTGTACATGTAGTCACAAATCCAATACAATCCACTAAGCAACTGCACAATTCTAGTTTTATTTTAATAGCAGACTGTCTCTCTTTCTCTCTCTCTCTTAAATCCTTGGTAAGGGTGCAATTCTTCAAACTGTTTGATAGAAATTATCTGCCTGTAGGTTGTTCTGTTTCTGCATGCTGTAAAATCCACTGTATCTTGAATCTGGGTCTGCAATTCTTAGCATCCTCTGAGAACTGTCCACCTGGACCATGGTACCTTTCTTGCAGTCCACATATACCAGTTGATTGTTTAGGCAAGAAGGCTGTTAAAACAGAAAGGAAATATTGAGTAAATCATACAATTTTTGTATTCCACACAAAATTTTAAAACTCCATTTGGTTCAAGTCCATAAGCACAAAACAAAATGAAAGTGGCAATGAAAGGGTTTGGACTTTGGTTAAAGTTGGCTTATGTCAGACACAGTAACAGACCAACACTCTTTTCAGAGTCATCATTTTTTATCTTCTTAATGGAGCTTTGGTATTCTCCTATCCCAGCTGGGCTTGTTTAACTGTTATCTGTTAATTCAGCATCACATTTAGGCTTAACCTGCTTGCCCCAGATGTGCAGCAGCGTTTTTTCCCAGACTTTTAACAGCCTCTTTATTGCTTAACATTTTCCACAATGTTTTGTTCCTGGCTTTGTAAAAATGGGAAAGCCTGGAAATAGGCACGGCACCTTTGTTGGAGCTTTGTAGCAGGACACTGGGATCCACTGCTTTTTCTGGTTGATGAGCAGCAGCACGATGATCAGTACCAGCGCTATCGTGATTGGGATCGCCACCAAGGCAACGGAGCTGCCGGATGCGTCTTCGCTGGGGTGTGGCCTGCTGCCACTCCGGTACTCCCCCTGGAGATGGTTCATGTCTGCAAGGCAAATGGGAGCTTTTGTTAGTAATTATAAATGGGCCTTGGCCATGAGAAGAATCTAATTATAGAAGTCTCAGTTCTATGTCTTGTCACTTAGGAATTTGGACCTTCTCTCCTGCAATGTCACCTGATTTCCATAAGTTGGAACAGCTAGTATTTTATAGAGGGACTATGTTAGTCAGGAAAAGTACATCAAAAAGAGAGGAGCTAGAAGGAAACCTAAAGCACAGTAATGACCAAGTCTGACAATAACATCTTAACTCAGTTGTGTTAGCATGATCTTATCTGATCACAAGCAAATTCCCACTTGCAAAAAAAAAAAAAATCAGACTGTGTTCCCAGGCTGAGGAGAACTCTGCAATCTTAGGATGAAAGTTTTTTTTTTTTTTTTTTTTTTAAAAACTGGTAGGACAAGTATGATGTGTTCACTCTCTCATCTGTTGAGATGCTTTTGCAATACCTGCAGCACTCAGCCTGTGAAAACAGACTGCTGGAAGTCTATGAAGACTGTAGCAAGTTTTGTGTGTAATTGCAAAGAATGGTAACTTTCAATTATATATATATATATATATACAAAATTCCCTCACAGTTTGTAGTGTATGTTTATAATCCCCAGGAAGAATGGTTGCAAGCATGCTACTAATGCCTGAAAAATTAAAATGCTGTAGTTATAAAAGCGTAAGGTTAGAACTTTGTTCTAAGTTACATTTCGTGTATCCTTTCTCCAAACAATAGAATGCTATGACATATCCTCAGATTAAAAAAAAAACCCCATAGTTTAGGTTGTCCCTCAATTAAGAAAGGTTAACAAAAGCTGTGACACAGAGTTTCCTCTATGCTGGAATAATATTACAGTGCAGTTTTAAATAGAAAATGCATTTACATTCTTAGACAACCTTATTGGCTGCGTGTCAATATACCTGACATGGTTTTTTTGTCTAAGGTCTGACATCATGGCTATATTGGGCTGTGATACACATTTTTCCATCTTTGTTTATATATTCCTGAGAATGTCAAATGGATCAACTCCAATGGCCTGCTTTCTAGTTTTTGAATCAAAAAAGACACTGAAGAATCACTTCTGATTCATCATTTTGTTGTATTCTAAATTTTATAGAACTCCATTATACCAACACAGATGTTTCTTCTATGCAGAACATGGAGTGATGAGACCAAAATGTATAAATATAATTTAATCGACTGACTTATCTTTACTCAAAGCAAAATGCATGTAAGAATTATGCACTGAAGAATATTCTCAGACACAACTGCTACCTGAATAGAAAAAGTAGATGCATTAAAACATGGGGAATAAACACAGCCCTAAGTTATCCCAGTTTATATCAGACCTCACCTCTATGAATGTGGATTATATCATTTTCACTCGATGTTGGCCAGTTTGGTACTTCCAGTTCAACATCTCCTCGATGGTTTGTCTTCTCAATGGGGATGTTAGTGGGTTCAGGTACATACATCTCTGTGAAATGAGAAAACATGTGTTTCACACGTTACAGGCTGCTTAATTTCTCAGTGCTGCTCTTAATTGAGCACTTGCCCATTTGCAGTGCTTTGTACTTTGAATTTTTTTATTTGCTTCAGAGTTTCCATCATTAGCCTGGGATTTTGTTTGAAAACTTATTCCATATTGTACATGGGATAGATACAAGCCTGCTGCCATCATTATCGTAAGGTGAAGGGGACAAAGGACTGGTGTGGACAAACTTGCTTTTGAATACCATCTCAGAATGCATGCTTTACTACAGGCTTGCTTCTCTACCATACTCAACAAAACCACCCCCCACAAAAATGAAGGGAAGGCTGCATCTTCCCAGATGATATGTAAACAGTCCCTACTGGTTTCTTTGCCTTTCTTTTTTTTTTTTTTTGTAATCCCCAAAGGAGGGGAATTGCAAGAAGGGGTACTGCTGAATCTCCCCAGTTGTCCTGTCAGAAGTAGTTACCAACTGACTGAATAAGGTGAGCAAACTTCTGCAGAAGTATATCAGGACTCACATTAAAAACCACTTACAATTCTTATGCCCCTTGTGCCCATAGCTAAGAAAATATCACATTGCTTTTAAGCCAAGTTAAAGTGATAAATAAAGCAACGTGATATTTTAAAAGTAACCAAGAGTCTCAGAAAAGACAGAAATGTTAATTACTGTGACATAATCTGCAGAGATGTAAGGATATTAATTTCCCCACTTCATTAACATATTTCCATAGCCTTATGAAAGGACAAAACGGGGACAAGCAAGTAATTCTTCAGTTCACAGTTCTCAGAATAAGTGAAATTCGAACTATGTTTTTGCACAATGTGCCTATCTGTAAAGAATATTAATTTTCCTGAAGTCTAAAAGCCTGTTGCCTTTGTGATGCTGTTCCAACATGGACTGACATTCAAAACCCAATTAAAAAAAACCTTATTATCGGCTCTAGGAAACTGGCATCACAGTAAACTGGGTTGTCACATCACGTTACCTGGACACATGGGACAGCAGCTTCCCTCCACATTGATGGGTTCAGCACAAGGCAGAGGTGGGCAGCTGACAGTGGAGCACAGAGTCTGACCCTGCAGGCAGTAGCAGTGTGTGCAGCTGTCAATGTCCCAGCGTTCCTCATCCGCATACGTTTCTCCACTGAAGTGGCAGACCACTTTCTTTGGAACTGTATCTTCTGTGGATAGAAAGCACTGCTGTGATCATGCAGTAACAGACAATTACACACCAATCTGATTTCTTTCCTAGACACAAAAACTAAAGAATTGCCACAAAGAAATCCCAGCTGTAATTAAAAGATCCTCTCTTCATCTTCCAGAAAATCTTTGGGAAAAGAATGTAATTTCTGCTTCTTTATGAAGTACATAATTAGCCTGGGCTGCTTCTCCTCATTTTCTTAATGCAAGAGGCTAGAGGATGGATGACTGGGACATGAAAAGATGATTTCAGAAGTGCTGTGAAAATTAAGAAAAAATTATTCTCTTTGACTTTTTGAGGCTGCCAACTACTCATCTTCCTCCTTGTCTCCTAGTGAATCCTATTAAGCTAAAATAACCCCTAACCCGTAACTATCTAAATTTCTAACTCCCAAAGCTCAAGAATGATGAAGTCTGTTTAGAATACTTAAAAAAAGCCGATTAGGCAGGATGCCAAGAAGGATTGGAGCAACTCTCAGGTTAAATAACTAGAAGTGCTTAGACTGTAATGGTAAAACAGATTTGAAGGGGATCTGATATTTCCCTACAACTATATCAATGGAATACCCCAGGAAAAGAGCAATAACTAAACTCAGTACATTTTTTTCCATGGTTAATTTTAATAAATTGGAAATCGATGTGTTCTTCCTGCCTAAGCATTCAATACACCACTTTTTAATGTTGCATCCTATGCAAGCCTTTTAGGTGGTCTGCAGTAAACCTATTTCACTGAGAAGGCAATAATGAATCGCTTAGTCTAGGATGTTTTTTTGGTGCTGAAGCACTTTAAGGTTAGCCAAAAAAATCACACAACAGAAAATCCGAAAACCAAGCATCACCTCATTTTAATCTTAGCTTCCTCCCACCTTTGTTTCTTAGAGGCAAAAATTATTATGAAACCTGCTGATGACATGAGCTTGCACATTAAAGATATGAAAAAGATAACAGAATGAAATCATAAACTTTCAGATAAACTCTGGTTTAGCATTCACACAGATTACATCTGTAAGTATGACAGTTAGACATATTCACCCTATGCCAGCCTTATTATATATTTTGGCCATGAGTAGAGGTTTTAATTAGTGACAACATAATAAATAGAGTGACATAATCTGGAATAACAAGGCTGACAGTGAGGAGACCAGTCCAATGGGTCTGAGAGAGTAAATTCAAATACAAAAGAAGACCAGTAAGAAGTACTATTGTGAAAACATTAATGGAATTATCTAAAAAGCACAAATGGTTCCCGAGGTCCTTGGTATCACATAGCTGTCATGGCTTTTAGTATAGCTAGGTCCCAACCATACTCAACCTCTCAAAGTAGATTTTGTAAGGGAATGTGGTATGGGCTTGGGAAAGGAAGAGTGGGAGGAAAAGGTGGCTGCAAGCTGCTTGAAGGATATTAGGTTCTTCCCTAGATGATGTGCATTTTGACATATAGAGCCAGCAGAACTCTGTGTTAGGAAGGTGTGTCTAGGGACAGGGTGAGGCACACTGCCTGAGCACACTTCTGCTGCTCATTACCTATGCAGACCCAAAGCTGAGCACTCTTGGCCATTCATATTTCCTCCCAAAATGTTACTTTGCTTCACTTAGGACATCTTCTTCAATTCAGCAGCTGATGTGTCTAGAAAAGTCCTATAACTTGCTCAGCCTTTTCCAAATTTGTGAAGAACACATAATTTAATTTAGCAAATAATTTTAGAAGAATAAGCAAAGGTAAAATCACAATTATGGTGCTGTACCTTTGAACTTCAAGAGGAAATTTTTAAGTACTATCCTGTGAGTGTCTCCTGTTCTGGTGTCCATCTCTATGAAGTATAAACAAGGATGAAGATGAAGGCCACAACACCAACAGGTGCTCAAGAACAGTGGAAACAAGATAGATTTGCAGTAAACAAGTATACAAAAACATAGTTCAGTGTCTACCTCTACCCACTTCTCTCAAATTTCTTCTAGCTGCACCAGAAAATCAGTGTCACCAGGTAAATGACCGGTAAACAGTCACTGCTCTTTTTTTCTGCAGAAGAATAATCTTGTCTCTAATCAAATAGATATCTCTTTATCCTCTCTAAACTAGAAGGTTATCTTTCCAAATTAATCTTTCTTTGAATGATAAAGATGAATGTTGAACACACAGGATGAATTTGAAGATTCATACAACAAAGCATCCAAGACTGTAAAATTTTGAATTTGAGTCTATACAAACTGGATCCAGAAAGAAGCAGAATAAAATAATGCGGTACTAAAATACTGCATAATTTTTCTAATTCCAACAAATGAGAAGACCTGTTTGCACAGAGTTTGCCTATGCCCAAAAAGTGACTGAATCACCGTCCTTAGGGATATTTAAAAGATGTGTAGAGACAGCATTTTGGAGACATGATTTAGTGATGGACTTGGGAATGCAGGGTTAACAGCTGGACTTGTTGATCTTAGAGGTCTTTTCCAACATAAATGATTCTATGATTCAAAACATTTTATCAAGTATTACATGAAAATAATTACAAAGAATCTATACAGAGATGTACTTCACAGTTCTCAAAAACGGAGAGTAAACCAGTAAGAACCAGAAAGATGAAAACTAAGTTCATGACCTGACTCCTCTTACATGCAAGAGTATATGTAATTCATGGAAACCATAAAAAAATTAAGTTTCCATGAATTTCATTTATTTAAACCACAAAGCATTATGACTATATAGGACAACATGGATTAGTAAAGTGTAGCATCACTGAAAATCTTTATATCTGAGTGTTAATTAAAATCTGGCTTCTGTATTTTGCTTTGCTGAGCAGTTGCTACTAAAAAAAAATCATTAAGCTTTCATAGCTCACACATTTAAGTATTTGCAATACTATACAACTATATAGGATTAAAAGTAAATTAATTAAAGCTATATCTACGTGCTGTATGTATATATTTGCTAATCTACATGCAAGATATAGGCAACAATGTTTTAAAGGTTTCATATTTGCAGCTCATTGTACAAGGTCTCCATGTGCATCCCCATCTCACCCATAGAAATCTCCAGTGCAGTACTAAGGCTCATGTCCTGACTCGAGTGGTTCGATTGCACAACTTTTCAAACACTCAATATTTTTTTAATGTTAAAATATTTTCTGGATTAAAATAATTTTATGGTTCAAACTCACTGGAAGAAAAAGCCTGCAGCAAGACAGCTGTCAAAGAAACTTTAAATTCTCCCCATTTTGTATGCAGACTATGAGAAGAAATAGTAATAGGATTAACATCATACTTTTGCTGTAAAATGTCCTCATCAGGAATCTAAACATGTTTGGAAAGGCAACTGAAGCTTGGATACTTGTACATCATAAAATTGTATCACCTGTTATTAAAGCTATTCTATCTGCAATAATATAATGATTTCAAGAGTTGTACCAATGTCTGAACGTACTTCACAATCTTTCTGACATCTTTCTGATGAAGGACTGTTTTCTTTATAGATGGGCACCTTGACTCACATGTTCAATTAAATATTTAAAGCCTATCAATTTTCTTATACTCTTTCTTACTGTTCTTGTCTACTTTATCTCTCCCTACTAGTTTTGCACATGAAGGTAAGTAAGCTTTAAATGCTTTCTAACAATGCTACAAAGACTTAAATTCAGTTAAGTACGTTATACAATTTTTCTCTATCAGCAGCTTCCATCCTACAGCCTTTGTACTTACTGTGAACTCACAAAAAAAGTCACCTGTACATAAATACTCCTATTCAACACAGTGGAAAAGTGATCAGTAATCTCCCATTTTGCTACTTTAAAAAAGCCTGGCAATTTTTGCTGTCTACAGCAACTACCATTTACTTCAGCTTCAAATTCAACACCAGTGCATGGCCCTAATTCTTTATGAATTTTCAGTATTTAAAAATATCTATTTTTCGTATTTGTATCACAAAGATATTATCATTAATGAAACTGCATTTTTCCCTGTATTTTAATTTAGATGCCTTATTAGCAGTTCTCCATTTTGTGAAATTTCAGAATGCTTTAGCTCATCTTCTGCAGTCATAATTAATGTTTTTCTCATATTATCACATAAATCTTGACACAATATACGTGTTACCTAGCAGACCTTCCTTTAAATAATGTTTTTGTAATGTCTTCATCCAATAAGGTGTCTTACCAAGATTGCAGGAGGATGGCCTCTGGAGTTTGTAGGCAAATTAGATGTTTATCTCTATGTGCTTCTACCTAAAACCCACAAATCATGATCCTCAAAGCTCCCTATGCAGACTTCACTCTCCAGCTCAACTGGTGGCATAGACTGCATCTCACCAAACAGGGAAAGCATTTCACTTTGGAAATAAAACTTCTGTCTTATTCCCAGCAAGGGAACAGCAAGTTAACAACAATTTTTATTTGCTCACCAATACAGTAAGGACAACACTGTCCCTTTCTCAAAACAGGTCTCTCACAGGACACCGGTGGGCAAGACTCGGAGTAGCATCTAATCACACCATCCATGCAAATGCAGCTGGTGCAGACATTGGGCTTCCAGGACTCAGCTGTCAGAAAAATATCTCCATCATCGTTTTTGCAGTAACTGGGCATGCTCTCATTGCTTGATGGAGAGGGCTGAAGGGTCTCATCTGTAAATAGAAACATTAGATTATAAATAAGGTTATTTAACTTACAGTGGATAACTTCTCTCATAGCTCCTTAACAGCAAGTTCACTCTGGAAGAACACAATATAATTGCTACACATTGGCCCATGGCTTCAGAAGAATTAGAAGGACAGAGCCTCGTGCCTCTTCAGTCCTTACATGGGATGATGACCTCATGATATGCTCTAGCATAATGCTTATTTAGACCTTTGTTGTGTTTACTCAGTAAAGAAAAAAAAGCAAGAAAAAGAAAAAAAAAAAACCAAAACAACAACAAAAAAACCCTTGGAAAAAGGAAAGCAAAGTGAAAAACAATCACCATCTGAAGCAGCCTCTCAGAAAGTGACTCAGAATGCTCTAAATTGCATGGTGTATAGGAATTAATCTCAAAAAAGAGATCTAAAACCTGAATCCCATCTTCTACAATGTCAGCCCAAGTCTTTGAATGATGCAAAGTGAAAAGCTATTATGCTGCTGTCACCTTCACTATTGGCCTTAGATGAGCTAATTATCAGCTGTTGAGAAACAAATGGAACTTGATCATGCTTCAGCCTGACGTCAATGGTTTGTTTTAATTCTCATGCCTGTCTATGGGAGAGACATATTCCAGCAATGAAGCTGTACCTTAACAAACATTACGGGTCAAGAAATAGAACTAAGAAAAAGAGAAGAAAAGAAGGGATTCATAAGAGCACTGAGATCAGGTTCTTAGTCTAACTGCATTAAGCTGTGAGACTAAGCTTATAATATAGCCAGTGAGGAAAGATCAGCTCCTCTGAAACAGTGTTTTGAAGTAAGCAAATGTTCATTATTAATAATGAAAAAAAAAAAAAAAAAAAGTAAGTCAGGAGAACTGGATACCATGTTTACTGAGAATATTTTGTCAGGAAAAAAGCCCCACACCCAAAACAATACCTTGTAGCAAAACCTAATGTCAAAACCTAAGTTCTATACTTTCCTAAAGTAATTTTTTAAATTTTGGTTTTAATAAAGGCTCATTTTCTTAGTGAGTTTACATGCAATTTACAGTTTTGTACTAAATTTCCACTGCAATAAACTCCCCCATTTGCTATGTAAAATAGGAAAAATTTATGTTCACTTATAATTGAATATCTTTCCTTGGGGGAAAGCAAATCCTGTTATCTTCTTGACACTGTGAGGCAGTCTAGGAGGAGTCTGGCACACCTGCCAGGCTGGAATGCTTTGATATTACTCAGCTGCCTTCAAATCACTCTCAGAATGACACCATGTGAAAGTAAAAGCAAACAGAATTATTTCTGAGACCAAATCCCAAATAGACAAGATACTAATAAAAAGGTTCATAGAAACCAAGTTGTGTAGAAAGAAAAAGAAGCAAGCCTGTATCTACCTAACACTTTGACTGCTTTCAAAGTTTCTTTAATCCTGCATGTCTCCATAAACATATTTCAAAAACCTTCCAAATATTCTGGTTCTTACACAGCCCCTACATTATTCGATTGCCTTCAAGATTTTCTGAGTTCAGGACCACAACTCCCCTTTACACATAAGATCTCTCTTGCACACAGTCAAGTTTTGCATTTGAATTAGAGGACTGCAGGCTGTCACTCCAAACTGCTGAAGAACAAAAGCCCCACAACAACCACCTGAGCACACACTGAAGCATTCTCACACTGAAACTCAGACATCCTCAGATCAAGGAAGGGCTCTGATGAAAGCTGGCTGTCAGCACATACCTGGGCACTGCGGACAGCAGGAGTCCTGTGTGCGGGTGGGGTTTTGACAAAGAAGAGGTGGACAGACTTCAGTCTCACACAGGACACGTCCACTGTGGCATGTGCATTGTGTGCAAGAATCAATATTCCAGGTCTCTCCTTCTACAAAGTATTCCCCACCGGGAGCATGACAGATTGATGGACTGGTGATCTCTGGCTTTTGCACTGTTATTTCATCTGGGAAAAACAGAATTGGAAGACAGGCAAAATCAACTGTGAATCTTACGATTATCAACTCTACACAAGATGAAGAATTTCTGTTATTATTGAAAAAATATATATAAATTATTCTTAATGAAGCTCTTTTGACTTTAATGAAAAATGGGAAATATATGAACAAGAAACAATTTGAGAATAAGTCTGAATAAAGACCAGTTAATATAAATCAAATAACTTCAAGCATTCTTTGCATTTCAGAAGAAAACAAACTAACTTGTGATTAAGGAATTCCTAGAGACAATTGTAATTTTCTGAAAAATTCTAATGATCAGACAGTTTCTTAACTGCTAAATATTAGCTTCAGATATAGTTCCTGAAAGGATGGATAAGCAAGATTCTCCTCTAGAATTTAGGAAGTCCAGGTAAAGGTTAAGTTTCCCAACAGATATGTGTCTATATTATCTGTATCATTAAAAGCTACATTAAAAAAAAACAACCAACCACCCCTCAAAACCCCAACCCACCAGAAAAGAAAAAGGAAAATACAGAATTTCCACTTACCCCCCCCAACCCCCAAAAAAGCGTACAAGCACTTAACATCGGTGGAAGTGCTTCATTGCTGTTCCGTTAAAAAAAAAAAATAAAATTGTCCTATTTGAAAAAAAAAAACCCAAAAAACAGATCCAAGAAAATGTTACAGTGTGTAATCTCATCCTTCTAGTAATTGTATCTTACCAAATGAACCTTACTTTCTTTTCCAACAATTAATTACATCACCTCTGCAGCCCTGGCTAGAAGATTCACCCTGGCACTCTAGAGAACAAATTCAACCACTTTCATGTTAAGGAAAGAAGTGAAGCTGTTTCCTTTGTTCAGCATGAGCCTCCGGGACATTAAAAAAAAAAAAAAAAAAAGGGGGAACTCTCCAACTCTTGGTGCTTTAAAAGAAAAAGAAAAGAAACCTATCTGGAACCTTGAGTGCTTAAGCACTTACCATCAAGAAAAGGTCATGCCACCATCCTCAGCTTGCTTTAAATCCTTTCAAGCATATCACACACTAGGGGCAATAAGAGCTGCCTGCTTACCATGCTGGTTGTTTTGGACCTGGAGTGAGTCCACTAGCTTTTTCCATTCATTATGCAGTGATACCAAGATGCCTCACATAACAGTTTATTTTTCAGCTGCAGAAGCCATGAGTTTGAAAGCTACAGGTTATAAAGTGAAGCTTCAGGCTTATAAGTGATGTCCTTCAGCCTGAATTCAACCCATTTAACATTAGAAAGCCAAGTTAGGTGTCTTTCCAGAACTGAACCTCTTCAGGTTTCCTATGCTATGAATGAAGGAGAAGAAAAAAGTGACTTTTTCTAATTGTGCTTCATCTCTAAACCACTTTCTGAAGGTGCCTCTCTCCTACTTCATTATAATGATGCCTAATGTGAACATCATCCTTACCAAATATCTTGGTTAAGGAGAGAAAAATTAAGTGCAGAGCAGCTCCTCTAGTCATTTAGGCAGGCCAAGGCTCACAAAGTGCTTGTGGCTTCCCTTCATGTTTCTAGCATTGGTGTCCCTGTCTGGTGAACAGCGTTTGTGCCCTTTGCTCTGTGACACTGCCACGTAGAAGAAACGCCACTCAATTGTTTGTTTTCATTTCTGGAGAACGATCAGTAGAACTCAAGGAAGCTGACTCTGGCTGATCTTTCTACTCTATTCACTAAGTACCTGTGCTTTTCTTTCAGGGAATTATCTTTCACCAATTATGCTGTGCTTTTCCAATTGCTTACACTTATGAACCACATACACAATTCAGCAGCGTTTACCTGAAATAAGATTGCTAGTCTGCTGCCTTGTCACTGTTAGATTTTTATTTCAGCTGGAACAACAACATGTTATGCAATGGCAACTTAACTCACCATGGCGAAGGCAATACTAAGATTTTCTGGGAATTTTCTGAGTAATCTCCTTTGCATTTAGTTTTCTGCAAAATCAAAGGCCTGTTTTGCTACATCTCATTACTATTCCTGATCAAACAGGCACCACCAGATAGAACTTCTGTATATTTTGCCTACTGCTCCCTTAGCAGCATTGATAATAATGTATCACTGCAACTGAAGTGCCACAAATGTGCAACTACATTACTTCAAGAAACAATTGGTCAAACAATTATTTTCTACATGGCATGGTTCTGTGAAACACTAACAATTAATGACTTTTAAATCTTACAGGAAACCTTAAGATTTTCACAAGTATTGTGATAATCCACATAAACCTCTTAATATATAGAAACATGATTATAAGGGACATTTTAACATTCAAGGTATATTTCAGCTCTGGTGAAAACTAACTACATGTGGAATTGAATGTAATCACAGTTTTTTTTCAGTTTTCAAAATCATCTCTGAGGGCTGCCACCTCCCTGTTGATAAGTTAAGAGTTAATTCCAAACCCAGTACATCAGGACTGCTAATTACTTCAATATCCTTATGGCATATACATTTCAGTGACGTGCTCACAGTCTCACAATTCCAAACTGCATTCCAATCTACTTAAAGCCATGATGGGCTTTAAGTAGATATATTTAACATCATCAGTGGGGAACCAGTGTGTTGCAAAATAAAATCAGAGTTACATTTCTAACATATATAAGACCTCAGTGGGGAAAAAAAACCCACCTTGAGACTAATTTGGCCATAGTAATTCCTACACTTATATATGCCATCTTTAAAATACTGTGTCTGCCCTAGCATTGTAAGAGTTCACACCAAGTATGACTTTGCTTACACAGAAGCTAGGTGATCACTATCTTGAAAGCAGGATTGATGTCAGACAGAGAAACCTATTCAGACCCTCTCTCTTGAAGGAATGGACACTGCTGGCTAAGCAACTGCTCTTTTATAAAAGAGACCAACATTGCTGGTGCTCAGAATCAAATGCTGACCTCATCCACAAGAAATGTCCAGTATGAGATAATAAGTTCTGCTAACTTCATATTGACCTTTCTTCCACACGATGAACATTAGGCCTGTAAACAAATTGACCCAAACTCACTCTCCATACACTAAGTAACTAGGTGCTGATCAGCCAAAAGATCAAAATTACCATTATTCTTATTTGAATGCTCTGAGGTGTTCTGTACATGTTCAGTAAATCAAGATCCACGGGTATACTGAGAGTACAATGAAGTCAAGGATGACTCTTGGGGACCTAACGAGAGAACTGCTGGAATTTGAACAACCACCATGCTTTTTAAAATTTGAATCTTGTTTGTTTATATAAGGCAAGACAGATATGTTAACCTGCCCCCACCCATAGGAAGTATATCATCCCTTACCATACTACACAAATCATTGGGAAAAGACTGAAAGAGAGACAGACCCTTTGGAATCTTCCATCTTTCTGGGGAGTTAGTGAATTTTTCCAGTTACCACAAGGTGTGAACTGGATTAATCACCATTTGTCTAAGCAATCTAAAGAGGTTGGTTATGTTACGTCACAGGGAGGATGCACTCCTCTCTCTCACTTTCAGAAAGAGGATCTGCTTATTTTACCCCTAGGATTTCCTGTTCTTTACAAAGAATTCAAAAAAGGTCATAATTGCTTGTATCCTGCCAGTACTGTCTTACTGTTCTGCTATTTATAGAAGCTTCGTGAGCCTCATTGTTCTTACTCCTAACAGGAGTTCCAATAGTCATAGACAGTATCACTGTATTGCAAATTAACCTACTTTGCACATAAAATACTGTAGGAATAATTCTGACAGCAGAGAGCATTAATCTTACATTCTACTCATACTTTTTCATAGATTTTGTTCATATTAACACTTATTAAAATTGTATTGGAATGCAACATGAACTGTACTTGGCCTTCCCACTGAAAGTATTGAAATAATCTACTGCTGGTGGCATAGGAGCCTTCCCTCAGAACACAGAATCATAACATTCAATTACTTAAGACATCTGTTTGTGTACATCTTGGAGGGGTTGTAAAACATACATCATGAGATACATTTTAATAAAGCTCCACTTTAAAATTGAAAATGAAAATGTAATGGCTTATTACAGTACTTGCTATTATAGGTAACAGACTAGAAACTTTTACTAGTTTATAAAGATTCCAGTGTGCCAAAGATCAACATGTTAGGACCCACAACTTGCATATGCTTCAAATATATAAGTTCCCATTTTCCACAGCTGAGAACTTAATGGCATTAGGGCATAGAAACCTTCATCTCTGCCTGCTACTGAAGTATATGAGATTATTTGTGGGCCTGATTTTCTGAGTCTGGAAGATTGTGGCCTGCTAGTGCCTGAAGACTTCTTCCCAAGGGAAGATTCCTCGTGAGAATTATTTCTCAAAACAATTTTAGCAAAATAACTGTTCTTTCTCAAAATAATCCTGTACAGCTGTGTGTTTGTGTTTCTCTAGTTCCACAAATGGGACTGGAGAGGTGTTGTTCTTATTCACCAATCATGTTAAGTCTGTATTGGAACACCTTATAAAAAGTAGTAAGAATTAGACAATAAAGCTTTGTTTATTGTCTAATGCTATGCTCTTTGCCTTCTGAAGTATTTGGAGTCTCTCGTGTCAAACAGTGACAATTAATTTCATGCATTAAGAAACCGAAGAGAAATGAAACTCTATTACAAAACATGTAGAAGAAATCCTGTGTTACCTGGACATGATGGACAACACTGTCCTGGATGTATGGTGGGGTTGCCACAATTGGGAACAGGGCAGGTGATCAAGGCACACATTTCCCGTCCGCTGTGACAGTAACATTCCCTGCAGCCATCGTGCCAGCTCTCCTCGTTCTCATGCCGGTGCCCATCCATGGACAGGCAAGAGCCTGTTTTAACAGGAGGCATAAGGGAAGCTGTAGCCTCTGCAAAATATCAAAGGAAAACGAGGTGTGCTGATAAGCATCTGTTGCTTAGGAAGAAACACCAACTTTGTGTCTGGGTTGCGTTTATTTTTTAAGCACATATAAGAGTAAATAAATAATAGTTCTATCATTTACACTTAAAAATACAGTAACAACACACAGGAAACAACTAAAAGGTATACTGGAAATATATGGATGTAGTAGAATGTATTTCCTTGGAAAATACAATCACTTCCTTCTGTTGAATCTATTTTTAATCAACCATAAATGCAGTAGTGTCTAAATAACAGAAAAAAAAAAGAGAGAAATGCAATGGAGAGAAATAGCAGAAAGCATGAAGCATATTTAAAATGAAATATTTAAATTCCATAGCACATTCGATTTTCTATAATGTATCTGATAGCAAGTAGAATATAAAAACATTTAAATGAGCTATGGATGGTCTTACAAATGATAAAATATTGCAATCAGGAGCTAACATGGTACTAGTAGATAGTGGAAACCTTACATAAAGTACTTCCTGTGAGAAATTATTTGTTTATATTACTATGATAAATGAAATATTTGGAAGGGAATTATGAGAATTTTATCCCTCATTTCTTTTAGCTTTTACTGAGATAAGAATACAGTAGCTTAGACTGTGGCATTACTTGTACTCTGTCAGAACACACAAGCAGTTGGTCTAGGGAGGATAGAGTTTCATTTGTACCTTAAGGGGTATTTAAATGCTGCAGGATTCAGCCTTAATATACACTTTGTTAATCAGCAAAGTTAATTTAGAGCCAAACACTCCTTCATCCACATCACTATTCTGATGAAGGATGCAGGACCAGTTTGTCAGTGAACTGACTTGTTTTCAGTGGTCTGTCAACCATGTTCTGCTGACATATTTGTAAGATGATTTGTACTCAATTCTTAATTTCATTTTGTTTTATAAAAGGATCATGTATGAGAAGTAGTAATGTTTACATGTAATTTTATGAAGTGCTCAACTTTTTTGTTTGTCGGTTTCTTGATTGGACATTAAAAATCTTGTTTTGTGGTTTTTTTTTTTTGTTTTTGTTTTTTTTTTTGCACACTAGTATGTAGGTCAGCACTTCTTCAGCTGTGGCAGATATATCAAAGATGATCTCACAAGCAGATGGTACAAAGTTAGTTTGAGGCACATTATCAGAATAGCAAGCCAGTACACAGAAGTTACATTAGTATACCATTTTGTCAGCTAAACAAAAATGCTGCATAAGGATAAAATAATTCTTAGAACAGACTTCATCATGTTGCATGAACAGAAATGCTATGAAAAAACTTAAATTCAGTTACTATTCCTTCATACTTTAGCATCAAACTATTTAAATTATGACTTGAATTAAATTGAATATATTAATATTCAATTATCTCTATATTAAAATGATTATTAATAGGACTCAGAAGTCCTATTTAGTCAAAGTTCGTTTATTTAGCAAGGGAAAAGCGTATCAAGCAATCAGACTTTTTCTCCCGAAATATTTTAAAATACACTCCATAATTTGGAGAAACATACATAAGCAGGTATTCAAAATTAAGTGCACAAACTGAGTTTGTAATTAAAAATTCAAAAGTGACAACACTGGAAATACTTAAAAAAATCTAATGTGTAAATAGAAAATGGGAGTAATTAGCAAACTATAGGTATGGTTGAAATGATCTGAGATACAGTAGTTCACAAGGAAAGGAAGTGTGTAATGTGATATCACTGCAGAAATGGCAAGTTCAATATAAGACACAAGTAAAGGAGCACTGTAAATTTAAATACCACACAAATACTTCTACTAGTCTGAAGATTTTACTACGGCTTAAGTACAGTAGGTAATTTTTGAACAGTGATGAGAAACCACAGTAACAGGGTTTGACTTAGAAACCTATTTCCCACCCAAAAATTGTTTATAAGTCTCCAGTTGCAACCCCTTGAACATTGCAAGAATTCTAAAGGGAATGGTGCTTAGCTGCTCCACATATCTGCTAAGCTCAGGACAAGAAGTAACCAAGCATTTTAATGCTTAATGTGTATAAATGCAGACAATAATTTCAGAAAATTCCATTTTAAAACATCATGTTTCTAACCACAGGAAAACACTATTTTAGAAAGTTTTTTTTCTCTTTCTGTTGTCTTCTGTTTTTTTGTCTTTTGAAAGTGGAGAGTCTCAATAAATTAAATCTTAAACAAACATCTGTCAAGGATTATCCAGATACACTCTGTTCTATGCAAGGGTAAAGAAGTGGACTCTCAGTTTTTCAGAGTACTACTCCAGGCTGTACTTCTATGGTTCTACTTCTATTAATCCTAGCATAAGGTATTTCTGGCAGAAGCAATTTAGAAAGTGGAGCTAATTCACAGGCAAGGGATTTACTCAACCCTTCCTCTTACTTAAAGGATTCTGGGTAAAAATTTTAACAAGGACTTACATTTTCCCTAGAACATACTGGTGATTGTTCTAATCATTCTTTGACAAAACTGCTAATGAAGTGACGTTGAAGCGATATGCTCATGGCTTGGTATCTTTATGATCATGACAACAATAAACACTACTTAGAGACAGATCAAGTGAATTTCACTAAATAATGGTGCATGTTTTAAAATTCATACTTGCTTGAAAAACACTTAGAAGTGTGCATACACATAATTAGTGACCAAAGTTTATAGTCTGGGAGGCAATTACGGTACATCTCAGGGTATACTGTGTATATTTAATCACAGCACTATGACAATCAGGAAAAGCGTTCTGATTGTGAACATGGAGACAACTGACAAGCTGAGTGGTAAGAATTATCTCAATGGGACACCATTCAGCAGTTGCCATTTCTTATTTAATTTTTAAAATTTTAATTTTTAGTAAAAGTGAAATATTGTGCTTTTGTCAATGAAATTTCTGCTTCTCACATCTGCAAAATATGTTTATAACATTGCAACTTTCATTTTGCTAGAAGCCTGAAAGTTTCTTAAACTGTCTGCAGTGTATTAAGTTACAAAGAAAAAAGATAATGTTGGATATATTTGATTCATATGATTGCATGTTTGCCTTCAACTACAGGAGACTGACTTCATGAACTCATACATTTTCTTCCAGTGCTATGCTCCCATAGCTTGTCCTTTTACGTTGTATAGGATTTTTAAAATGCAGAAGAAATAGTGAAAAGTTAAGAACATGGTAATTACATAAAGCAATGGGTAAGTAATCAAACTTACTTGACTAAAGCTAGAAATCAAAACACACAAATAAGAGTCAAAGAAAATAAGCATGAAAGAGCAGTTAGGATCAGAGAGACATTGAGCAAACCCAAAATGTTATTAAATACAACACATGGAGATGAGCAGTGAAGGAAGTCTGATATCCAGACTAATACAAAACATAACCTGAAAATATTGTAAAGAAGAGACATGCTAAAAGCAGCACAAGTATACGGCAGACAACAAATGAACATCAGATTTCAATATCCACCTTGAACTTGGTGGTTTCAGGTTTGGGACGTGGCATGTGTGAAATTTTTAGCTTAAGAATAGCTAGTCCCTTCTCCTGGGCAGCTGTCCTCTCTACTCATTGCTCATTAAGATTGCCTGAAAAGCATCCAAGAAAGAGCACTCCAATTTTAGGTGATAGACTGGATATCTATCAAATTCAACTCTTGTTTGTAAAGAAAAGGAAATGGCGAAGAAGCCAAGATGAACATCACTACTGAAAAAAATGCCCTCAACTAGCTTATAATTAGTAGTTGCTTATTAAAAGCCTGATCCATTTTTTTATTAATGATAACAAACTTTCTGTGACTTTGTAGTGGGAGACGAAAGCAGAGCTGAAGCCTTCGGGTGAAGCCAAGACGAATAGATAACAAACACCAGCAATGTTGAACTGGTTCCCTTTGAGCAATGTTGAACTGGTTCCCCTCCATTTGTCATATTTCAATTTGTAAATATTCTGTGCAGTGTTGCTTTTCATTCACCCTGGATTCCACCTGCTTTGAAAACAAGTTGTATTTAGAGTATATGTATATGCACTGGCACGTACCTCTGCACTTGCAGATAACGCAGCCGTGACTGTTCTGCTGGAAGCCCAATGGACAGATTTTACCACAAGGCAGGTTGGGGCACTTCTTACACCGACAGATTTCACAGCCATGCTTGTTCTTCCTGGATGACCAAAATAATTTGTAAAAGGTCAGCAGGTCACTTTAAATATCTACATCTTTAAAGCAAAAGCATTCCCCCCACAAGGAAGTGACTGATGAGAAAAAAAACACAAAACCTATTGTTAATTGTCGCCCTTAGATTCAGTGGTTTTATGGGCTGTACAAGTCTCCATCCCTGGCATATGCTCCCTCCATTCAGTGGATCCTATGCTGAATGTCTCCTTGTCTTTTTTCACAAAGGCAGATAATACTCCTCAAACTTTTGGCACAGATGTAGGAAACAAAGAAAAGATATGGAAAGTTATAGAACATGATCTAGGAGGATAGATCACAAATAAATTATGTAATCTCTAGAAAGCCTGGCTTCAAGTTGTAGAAAACTTTATTTAATTTTTAGTTAAAAGGCTGAGAATAATGAATTGCAATACAGTAGAGAGGAGAATGAAAGACTTTCTGTCTTCCTATCCCATCAAAAAGAACATTTCTTTCCATTACTGTGTAGAGCTTTCAAACAGTGAGCTTCATCTAGCAGAATTTTTCAGACAATTATGAAGAGGTTCTGGTTTCTTTAAAAATATACAAACTTAGTATTGCCAATTATCAACGTTTAACAGTTTAAAAAAAATCACAAATATGATGATTACTCCTTAACTATTCACTCTCTTAAAATACTTTTCATTTAATATTTCCTTCTGTGTCCTATTTTTGACTAAATGTTTACAGAGATTTGTCCTCCACCCCATGTTTTTAATGATCACAACACAAAGGAAGTGAATACATGGCATTTTAAAAAAGAATTCAGCCTAGCAGCAGTAAACTGAACAAATATGCTACACAACCACAAATCTAAGTAATTTTCACACAAGGTAAAACTCAAAGTGAAGTGATCCTAAAGTAGTTCTTGCCACAACTTTAGCTCTTTGTACTATAAACAGTCCCATATGAATATATCTTTAAATATTATTAATTTCATTCAGTGTAATTATTCACGTATTTTGTAGAGAACAACAAGATTAGAGTACTCATCTCTAATTTCTAAAAAATTATCTGAGGACTTCATTAATCATTCATAATTTAAAAATACCAGCCATTGTGCAAAATAAAATTACGCTCTGTATGTAAACCAAGAATTTAAATTGAAAACTATTTTCCAAATAGCTTAAAAAGTTTTAAAGTTCATATATTTTTCAGGTGCACAAAAATGTATGGGAAAAATAATTTTAAAGACAAGGTTCCTGGAAACACTGGCATCAGCTTGAAATCAACTTGTTTTTAAAATATCTTAATCTTACTACTACCATACTATGCCCATCAAAATGGGCTGTAATTTTTAAAATGCTTTTGCTATATAGTTCACATAGATTTTTCTAATAAAACTGTTTAGCACACACTTAAGTAAAAAGAAAACAGGAAGAAGACTGTGGTTCAGCTTATCCAAGTAGAAAAATCACATACATAAATTGTAATTATGCTCTGTAGGTCAATATATTAAACACAGGATACATACAGACTAAAATTACTGCTCTTTACAGGATTCCTTTTTTATAACTTCCCTCTGGTTCTACTTTCTCTCACTTGCAAAACTGACAAGAAGTCTCAGCCACTCCTGAAGTCAACATGCCTGAAGATAATTTTATTAACTCCTTAATTTAAAATCCCTTGTTTTCCTCTCTCATTTACTACTCAGTGTACTAAGAGGACACACCTCAGTAAAGATGGTTATTAAAAAGACTGCAACAATGAACAAGGGCCAAAGAGAATTCTAAAATGAACCAGAAATTTAAGGAGTATTACTATCAAACACTAGGAGTTGCAAATGTAGTCAATTTCACTGAAAATCCTAAAATAACCAAAAAAACCCAGTTGAATGTTATCTGAAGATCTGCTGCCATGAGGCAGAAATTAAACTACTAAAAAAAGCAGGCCGTAACATGGAATGAACCCATAAAAAATAAAATTTACTGGTAAAATATATAGATGCCACCAGAACTAATTACTAAGAAATTTCTGTGACAAAAGATCTGCTCAGTTTTCACCACCTTTTTCACAATTGAATAAATACCACAAATATTTACTTTTATGGAAAAAGAAGTCCACCACAAATACAGATTTTGAAAAAGTGTCTTATTAAAACTAGTCTGCTGTCATATCAGGATTAAAAGAAACTTGTATTAGATAATAATTTGAATAAATGGGCTATAAAATGAAAGGTTATCAAAGCATGCCAAAAGAATTTCAAAAAGCTACACGTAAGAGATATTACTTGTAAGTAGCTTTCTCATCTTGTTTGTCAAATTCTCAAAAAAAAATTAGCACTGCTTTCCTTTTATAATCTGCCGTTTTTTGAGCTTCTGTTTCTAAATCTGTTGATCAAAATCCATTTTGAAGAACACTGCACTCCCACACCTGTAACGCCATTTTTATTTTCCTACCTCCCCCCGCTTTGCCAGGAAGCAAACACAAGTACATATGCCTGGATTTTTTGCGTATTTTCAGTAGACACAGGGATTGCATTAAGCGTGCTTTCAGGATGGGAATACGTACAAGTATCCAAAGGGACAGTACTTGTCACATACAATGGGTTTGCACTTCTTGGGCCGCGGCCGGCACTGACAGATCTCACAGTTGTGGGCGTCGGTCTGGAAGCCGAAGGAACAATCCAAGGAACAGCCCGAAATGAGGCCGGTGCACAGCTCCTCCCCTGCAAAGGACACACAGAGCTTATCACAATATGAAAAATGTTTAGATCAAACACATCCTCAGGACACTAAACTTTCTGCTCCCTTTTACTTTGTAACTTTCTTAATACTGCTAGGCCTTACCTTCAGACTGTCCTATTTTTTAAATATTTGACAGAATTCTCCTGTAACAACCCAAATTGTATGAGCAGACACTACAGGATCCTTCAGTTACTGTCAGCAATTTGGGGAGTACCACCTGGTACCACAAACAAACATTTTATAAACAGATGCACAGCCAATGGAGTCCAACATCCAGCACTCCATTGGCTTTTAATAATACATCTAAAATAACACATAATTGCCACACATTATATGGGTTTAGTAGGCTTTTCTTCAATATAGATCATCTTTATTTCTCTTCTACTTATTTTAAATAAGTACTGAAAGAGTATATTAAAAACTTTTATTCTTTATGCTGTTTGCTGTCAACTTGATTAAGATACGCTTTTTAAAAATATAACTGCAATACTCTAAGATGTGATTAAAGCTTAGAGGTGCTAGACTAAAAGATCTGTCTCTTGAAGTCCAGTACCAAGTTTCATCTGCCTCTTGTGACATAAGGAAGATGCTGAACTGTTTGCATCTCAGTTCTTCTGGTACAGAGATAAATAATGGTCATGAATCCTTTCTCATTGCGATTTACTATTTTGAGATCGATCAGTTTCTTTTTTCTTTTCTTGAAAGAAATGCCACAAAGACCACTCTTAACTATTGTGGGATATAATGTTCTTTTTTATTGGTTGCAGAGGTGAGAGGAAACAGGAAATCTATGGGTTTTTTTACACTAAGGATGCAAAGCACAAGGGAAAGAAATTATCATTATTACAACAGCCAAAGCGAGATCAAAATAGAAAAAGAGGGAAATATAATTAAGCTTCTTCAATAGAAGAACATGATGGATGATATTCAAAGGCCTGACTTTAAGAGTGATATTTAAAGGATGGCTGATCTCTAGCTGGAACATCCACACCACTACAATTTTTGGTTGAACAGAGGTCAGCTGAAGATTATTCTTCCAGATGTGCCCCTCATTTGAGACCTGAAGACCACTTTCCTTTAGGGGGATGAGCATGTAGGGACATGGTTTTTCCAAAGAGGAGATCAGTTATTAACATTGATGTATTCTCTAAAAGGGCAATTTACTGAAGAAAAACTACAGAAGGAACCTTGCTTTACTTAAATGCTTCCTCTTCTGGTTTTGAAATGTTGCATCTAATATTCCAAAATATAATCAGAAGTGGCTAAGCCAAGTGTTTCCTTATCTGTTGTACCAAGTTAATGCTCATTTGGTAAAGAAGGCAGGTTCCTTATTGTTTCAGAATGAGACCAAAACTGCAGAGAAAACCAGCAAATTCACTGCCTTCTTCTGAGGTGGAATTTGTGCATGCAAGTGCCATACAATATAAGAGTCTCCTTATCCCAAACAGCAGTGCTCTGTTTGAATAGGATGAAGATAATCAGGGTCATGGCTCTCACCTCTCCACTTTTATGCAAATTTGGTGTCTGAAGCAAAAAGGGTGCACGTTTGGGGTTGTTTTTGCCATTTGAAATACAGAAAAAGAAACGCCAGATCCTTTCATAACCTCTAGAGGTTGTGTCTGGAAGCAGAGAATCAATACCACAAGATTTAAGCATTTACTCTCAGTCAGATCTAACCTTTGCACAGCAACAGTAACCATTGTTTTAGGTTCTTGCTTTAGAGAGAAACACACATAAAAAGATTTTCATGAAGTTTTGCACATTTTTGGAGGATTAAGTCAGGCTGATCTACAAAGAATATTAATCTTTTTTAATATGTAGCCACTAATGCAGATTTTAAAATGTTATAATGCAGAGGAAACTGATATTTTTCACTGGTGAAGAATGAGTTATATGTAATACAAAGATTTTTCTTGAAGCAAGTTAAAATAATGAGAATTTGTCTTTCATTTATGAGCTTTTATACTAGGATGCTTGTACAGAATTATTCCCTAGCAACACACAGTGATAATAAAATTAACTAAACTTTCCATAAACTTACCAAGATTTCATAAGGTAGTCATAATTTTTAAAGCTAGACTTGAACTTTATAAAAAATGCATGGAGAAGTACTCTAGGATATCTCCAAAAAGAATTAAGTCCAGTTATGATCTTTGATATATTTATATGTCCTGCAGATGCTGTGAACCAATCAGTGAATAAATCTGGAATTACACAGGTTGAACTGAGCAGAGCCATTCCTTTTCTGAAGCATACTTTGTCAGGGAAATGAAATCTTTACATGGCTGTCTATAAACAGAAGGATCATGAAGACAGGTAAAGAAAAAAGAAGGTATATATGCAAAGGCGTGGGAGAAGCAAACAGGTATCTTAAAAAAGTAAAAGGAAGAGCTGGAAATAAAAAAAAAAAAAAAAAAAAAAAAAAAAAAAAAAAAAAAAAAAAAAAACCAACAAAAAACAAACAAACAAAACCAGAAAACCCCCCTTTTTTTTAGGTCGGCATATTTATCCTTTTTGTCTCCAGATTATCTGTTAAGGAGAGCTATCAAAATACAACATTCAGGTTTAACTACGAAGTTATAGAAGATGGCAAAATAATGATGCCTCAGAATCCCACAGCCAAATACTTTGTTTTCAGTCTTCTATTCTCTGATTTGCCTAGTGAAACCGCTTTTCAGAGATGCAAACCAAGTTTGTCACATGTAAAGTTACTATACTTTATTAAAAGGCCCAGGGTGTCGAAGGACAGTGCTACACAAGCAGGAAGGCATCCCAAGTGTCTTCCCCCAAGTAGCTTATGATACTAGATATACTTAAAACTCAAATGGTCAGCTGACATACTAACCAGGAGATCCAGTCTTGAAGCAATATCCTCCTTGCTTAATCCTTTATGCAGTGAGTTATCCTCAAAAGAATTTTCACTTTGTAAGTGGCCAAGAAGAACCCTTCAGAGCCTTGAGGTGGGTGACTAATAATCACCACTGACTCTCAGGAACAGACAGTGAAGAACATTTGAAAAATCATCAAAAGTCTGGTTATGTCAAACATAAAGGGAAAGTTTGCTGAAGTCAGTGCAGACAACTGCCAATGTATGGACTTTCTAGTGTTATGTCAATGTTATGTATGAGGTGATCAGAATAATCTCCACAGACCTCTGCTTGCAGTCTTTCTAATAAGATGCTGAAAATTAAATTCTGATACTTGATGACAACAGCAGGCATTCTCTAAATGAAGTACCATCTGGTACACAGAGTTTGTATCTGCTGCACTGGCCTGATGAAAAGCATAGTCCAGCATTTTAAGCCATGTATTTTCTTCAGAAAATTAAGTGAATCACCAATGTCACAAAGCAAAGTGTAGCTATTAGAGAAACAAAGAAAAAAAGAGAAAAAGATTGAAAATATTGCAAACCTTCAAATGTGGATGAAATTCGGCGTATACAATTGTCATCCTGACAATCTTCCTATAGCCTTAGCTATTGCTTTAAATTAATCACTGCTAAAATAATGACTAATCCATTATGAAAGGATAAGTAAAATCAGATTTTTTGCTAAGGTTTTGCATTGCAAGTGACACATAAAAAAGAACAAGGAGAACTAGTTCGTGCAAGTCAACTGCAATGAACTGAGGAAATCTATTATGACAAAATGTTAGAAGGGTATTTATTTGAGGGTGTTTCCCATCTCTGCTTAGGTAAATTTCATGAGGAAATGGAATCCCAAAGCATGAATGTATTTGCAGAGAACAGATCCAGCCCTACCTATTCTAGTAACTGCTTCAAAAGTGTATCAGGGCAACCACACAGGATGAAATAAGAGTATAGCAAACATTTTAAAACTTAATGCAGAAGAAAACTACCATTTGACAGAACTGCATTATGCACTTGAACATCACTGCAACTCTAATAGAATGGGATTAAGCTTCTGATCACATAGTATAAGCTACGTTTTTGTTTTTGTGACTGATTAATTATAGTGTGACATCACATAGGGAACTAAACTGATGGTTAGATAGGAAATAGACAACTAAAACAAAATGATAAAGAGGAAATCAATTAAAGGGAAAACATCCCTCATTGTGCTGCTTAGGGAAATACCTGGATGGAGAGTAGAGCTCTACATGGTTAGTAGAAACACGTTCATTAATTTTTCTTATAAAACATGAATTGTTGATAAGTTGCAGAAAATAATTTGCAAGACAAGCTCAGTGTTCAGGTGCTCGATATTGGATGATTCTAGAATGATACTGATGAGCTATGACTTTAAGAAAAGATGAATGTTTTCCTCAATGCCTCAGGCTCATGGGACTTTATTTTTAGTACCAATACTTAGCTTTCTAATGTGATGACTTTAACTGAAATACCACATAAAATGCTAAAAAAAAAATCAAGTACAGTGGAAGGCTAGGTCACTAAACATGGAAAGGTTGTTAATTCTGAACCAATGAAATCAGTAAATACTCTCCTGCTTAGAACTCATACTTGCTTGAGGACTAACAAGCACTGAGTACTTATAGCAGTGAATCCTGCCCTCAGAACAAGACCATGCAGTTTTCTTTGCCATGTGCAACCACAACTGCAAAGACAGCAGCAAAGTCAGTTACCAACAGGTCTAGTTGGTTCACAGTCCAGTCACAGTCTTTACTAATCCTCACCACACTGGCAAAAACTATTACTTACAGACTTTGAGTCCTCTAAAATCTAGAGTAGTAGCAAATACTTTGTCCTGTAGTTTGATACAATTAAACACATTATATTCTGACTTGAATATGGGAATTTCATATTATTGGATTCATTTGGATCAATTTAACATGATGCTTTTGGAAAAAACACAAGCAGAAAGAACAGCCGAAGATGAATTATTCTTCCAAAAAAACCCATTTGTGCATTATTAACAAACAAACAGATACCAGTGAGGTATTTAAGCCTGGTCACCATTGTCCATAAAATCCTTTAAAATATAGTGATTTCTTCCCCAACTTTCTCCACACACTTACAAATCTTTTCATACATGCAGACTATAATAAAACAAATAAGAGTTTCAGAAGAGCATTACACTGTTTAAGAGGAATCTCTGTGGGATATGGAGGGTGGTACAACACTGTAGAAGAAAGTCTTGAGAACTGATGACTACCAAGATATGGTGAGCATGCTACACACAAACTATCTGGTGTTTTAAAACTCTTTTCCAGTAAGTATCTTACTCTCAACACTAACATCAACTCTAGTTTTAAAAGGCTGTCTGGTGTCTGTAAAACTGAGTCACTGTCTGCTGAAGGAAAGAAAAGCATGTCCAAAAATCAGCAGGTAAGAGCAGCTAACATACTGATGTGACCTACTACAGTTGAGGTCCCACTTTACAAACAAGACAACAAAAACATTCTCTCCCATGATACGTTAGCAATGTCTGCATTTGGTAGAATTAACTTAGCAGTGGAATATTTCAGATACAATGCAACCTCCTCTCCTTCTCAGGTATGGCATTGCAGAGGCAATGCATCTCAAAAGGAATCACAGGTCTTC
>WEIU01017069.1:37476-56485 GCA_013389925.1 Aegithalos caudatus | reverse complement strand
TTGTTCATCATACTCATCCAAGTGTCTGCTCTTTGTTATATTAGCATGCTACTGAAGCCAAGGACAGGCAGCAGGATTCCATATTTGGATTTTCATGGTTCTGCCTGTAACTGTTTTTTGTTCAGTTAGTATCATATCTGATATCTTCAAGTGTTTGAGGCAGGTTTAAGACATTATCCACCACTTGCAGTAATCAAACTATTTCATTGGTGAGCTCTTTCAGAGCTTTTGGCTGACCACCATCTTCATCCTTACAATTTTCTACTTTTGTCCATTTTCTCAAGGACAAAACTAACCCCATCTATTTTACTGTCAATTCAGTATCACACAGATTTTGTAAAGAGCTCTTTCTCACAAAAAAAAAAAAAAAAAAAAAAAAAAAAAAAAAAAAAAAAAAAAAAAAAGCCCAAGCAAGGGAATTGTTACTTTTTTTTCTGCTTTGTGTATTGATGCTAAGGTGCTGTTTAGCTTCTTGGCTGTTGCTTCACAGAAACTGAGCATTCTTTTCATATCCTGATCATTCACAGACCTGAAAGACACAAGTGAGCCTGTTTCCCTCACATGCTTCAGGTTATACTATTGTGCTTTTGCCAAGAACTAGGAGAGCAAAGTGATAGGACTTAGATTTCCATGAGAAGTAATGGATAATAAACAACATCAAAAAATATTTCTGTGGTGTTTTGGCAATTCCTTGCTTCTTAAAAATGGAGCCACTCGTGATCAAAGACCATTTGTGCTTTCTGTCTCCTGTTTATTTTGGTTTTGTTCCTCTCTTTGTCCAGCTGGATATTAAAGAAATGTTTAGAACCTAGTTTTCCTGCCAAACTAAAGATGACTGTCTTTGACTGTATGCTTTATCAAGCAGGTACTGTCCAGGGAATAAAGAGAGATATATTAGCTAATCTTACACTGGGGGAAATCTTGAGTCCAGATCCAGGGCCAGCTGCCCAGTTCAAGTATTTATCATCATAAATTGCCAAGACCAAATCATACCATAATGCATTTATGGAACTGTGATAAACTGCCAATGTGATACACTCTTTCAAAGACCATGAAAATGTTGACTACTTTCTTCTGTGGTTTTTCATGGGTAGGATTCAAATGTTTATTTACCAACTGAGAAAAACCTAATGTTCCTTTAAAATACAAGCTACATTGGAAAAGCTCTGGAAGAAACTCAGCCTACTCCTGTTGCACTAGGATTCTTTTACTCTAAGTAGATTATCATAATGTGATACTGGTAATTGCCAAGGCAATTGCAAAGGGTACAACTCTCTCCATCAGCTGAACAGATGTAATTAGATTGAAAACCTGGGTGCATTAGTCTAATCTAATACTATACAGAAATGTACAATCAGTTATACATCGTATCATCTCAGCACAGTGTCAAATCAATATCTGTTTTCAGCAGGAAAAATGTGCAGGTTGTGCTGGAGATATGACTAATGGGAATGCTATTTGGAGTGTTTGGTGTGCAGTTTGCACTGTAAGGAATGATGACAATTGGTTTCATCTGGAGTAATTACAGCTCAGTGGCCACCAGTTAGGCAATTACTCAAAGGAAATCCTCTTGAGGGAAGAACATCTCAGCTTTGAGAAGAAAACGTAACTAATATAAATTCCTTAAGTGTGGTAGAAAAACATCTGTTCTTCAAAAAGATATAAAAAGCAATGTAAACAGGAGAATGGGTATTTCACCAAGCCCCACAGAATTTCATGTTTTCTGCGTGAGAAATAATTCCTAAATCTCACAGTGCCAGGTTTGGTCTCTGTGATACCATGAGCTTTTTGAAAAGATAAGGAGATGGGAAAGGCAGTTTTGACAAAGTGCTAGGTTGTCTGTGTTTCTAATGCACCTCATCTGCTTTGGGTAAGATATGCATGTGATGGCTGCAATTTATGATATACACTTTATGGAGTACTGTGGGAATGTTGTCTCTTGAATGGTTCTGACCTCCAAGAAGGCCATTTTAAGCAGAAAAAACACACTATTTCAAGAACATGCCTAGACTATGAATTCAAGACATTCCCAGCATGACAACAGAGGTGTTTTGCATGTGATACTTCAGAGTGCAACTCCAGAAAGCGAGGTAGTAGGAGAAGGATGTAAATAATTAGAGTTATGTCTGAGAAAGAGTTCTCTGTTATCAAAACCCCCTTGTTATGGAGTAAGGAGACAAGAAAGACGAGGAAAGGAACTCCTGAAAAAAAAGAGAGAAATGTAGTGCCAGGCAGTGTTCCCAAGACTCTTTCTTGGATTAAAAACCCACCTCCTATTTTGGTCTTCTACAGGCATAAGCAGAAGCCTTAATGCCAGTCCATCAAACCTCTAAAGAACTACACTAAGGAATTAACTGTTCAATAAGGCCCTGTTTGCATTGTAGGATTCAGCCTGCAGAAATCAGGTCTTTAAACAAAACCTATTGACAAAGCTTACAAAGCAAAGACATTACTTTGGGGTTTTTTTTTAGTTTTCCCAAGACTACCTTGAAGTAAAATCACAGATATGGCACTATTAACTATAATTAACTTCTGCTGTTTCTTCTACTTGTAACCCAGGTGAGGATCAATTCAAAAAAGGAAAAAAGCTATATTTTGTGAAGTGCTTTTAATAGCTATGGAAAAATGAAATAGTTGATGCAAAGAGACATAAGGGTATTTTATTGCTGAATATTAGTACTTACTGTGTGCATAACAGAGCTGTGAAGCACAGACTTTTCAGACAGGTCTTGGAAGTTTCCAGACATTATTACAGCAGGGCTTATTGCAAACTTCACCTCCTCCTCTGGGGATGGCAGAGGATTCTGACATGGGGGTGCTTCTGAACAACTGAGTCAAACCTGTCTTTGATGAAGTTTCATTTCTCTCTAGATAGCTCTGAGGCATTATCTCCACCCAAAAAATAATTTTACATTTGTGTAGAGGTTTTTAAACTTCAGAGTCCTCTATTTCTTTCTCTTTTTTTTGTATTAAGAGGATGTTAGCCCTCACAAAAAGTATGGTATCTATTATCAGTAGAGTTGAAATCTACCTTGAAGAATTATTGCTAAGATTAGCATGTGTATTCAAGCTCCCAGAAAAAAAACAAAACAACAAAACACCCAAAACAAAAGAGCATTTTATTACATATATTTATTATAACTAAATCACGCTTGTTATATATAGAATACGGTACCAAATATCTGTGTCAGTACAGACCAGGCAGATTAAGTTTAACTACCATGGCATTTTTCATGGTCTGAACTACATTCTTAATAGAGATCATAATTTTGGCACTGATGGCAGTAGTAATTTCTTCAGTAAATCACGATACATTCCCTAAGTGGAAAGAGCTTTGCAATTTCCCAAATAAATGGAAAAATAATTTTGCAGGATCTGTAAAGGTAGCAATAATTGTTATAAGGCTTATTGTAGTTATTGCAAAGAACCTCAATTGTTCAACATAGCCAATCAGAAGTAAAATAGCACAAGAATGGAATCCATAACAAAAAGAAGTGCAGTACAAAAAGTACGAAAGAACAACTTTTTAATTGCTAAAAAAACAGAAGAGCCTAGAAAGTGGTGAAGTGACTGCTTCAGAAGCTATGAAGTGCAGAACATCAGGTCACATCATCATAGAGGTGTGAATAATTTTTTCCAAGGTCCACTTAGAATTAGGCTGTAATTGGTAATTGCAAAGGGGCTTTAAAATTGTTTCTAATTAAAAAGGCCATTGGTGTTCCAATACACAGAGATATTAAAATGTTCCAATAGCTGTTCCCAGCTCTATGTGTAGGTACAGAGTACCTTAATTGTTCTTTACCATGTGGCTTACTTTAAAGGTAACGTGGAGTCACACCAAGGATATTGAAAGATATAAAAAATATTTAGCCATAAAGCAGTACATATTAATATAGCATGAAAATTAATGTTACTCTAAATAACCTCTTAGTTCATATACTGCATAGTACAAAAAGGGAAGCTGTATATGGCTCATTATATGGCCTTGAATATATATGCCGAAAATTTAAATTCTCTTGCAATTTTGCCAAATGCACTCTAGAATTTATGTGGCAGTTTTCATTTTGTTGTCCTTGAGTGCACAGAAATGTTGATGAATTTCTCTGCAAAGTGGTTATCTCCAAACCCCTGCAAATTAAGAGCCTGAAAATCTTTAACTTATATTAGAAGCTGTTTTCATATTTCATGTATGGAATTCTGTATTTTGGAATAAACTAGCATTCTGCCTTCCCCCCAAGTTGTTTCAAGTCTCTGAAAATTCTATTTTGCAATCCAGTGATAAATGCAAGACTAGGAAGAATATTTTTCTTTTGTGAACAAACTTGGCCATTTTACAGAAAAGATGCTGAGTATCAATTCTTTTAAGGCAGCACTTCAAATAAGTTAGTTTCAGCTGTACACAAACAGATTTTAATGAAATGAAGAAAATATAAATATAGTTTTAAATGCTAAAATTGAATTTTATGACAATGGAATTGTTTAGATGAGGGCATCAAATATACATTGGAAGAAAATTAGATGGCATGAAACAGTGTTTTTATAAGTGTTCCTTCTTGGATTTTGGGGGTGGGTTCTTTTGTTGTTTTGTTTGGGGTTTCATTTGTTTGTTTGTTTGTTTTTCCAGGTGGTTGTCCCTGTGGCTAGGACTAACTTCATAAACTTTTAAACTATCATTGAAATCTAAGAACTAGCAATTCAGGATGACAGTGTAATATCCTTCATAGAGCGCAGATAGCAGTCAAGAGAGATTTCAAATGTAAAATGTTGCTCAGAATGACTTTGTGTTGTCTTTGTCTATACACTCTTGCTTTCAACATTATAATCAATAATGAAACCATTTGTCTTACTATAATAAACTTGTAGTGAATTTAAGGTGTTCTGATGTTAAAACTGACTCGCAGTATAGCTGGTAAACCCAACCACTTTGTGTAGATAACTAACTCTCTTCTAACATAACTTTTTACCATTTTTTTAAAGGCACTCCCACCAGTGCCCACATTCCCACTTCCAGTTGTCTTCCTTTCCAATTTGCTTGATGTAACAGTGGGTAGTGGCCTGCCTTTAAGTAGGATCAAGGAAATTAGGCTGGTTGAAAAAGAAATCTGCAAGCATGTTTTCTGAGTGAATGAGAGTCTTGTCCTCCAGAGCTAGGCCAGCCTGCAGGCACCTGGCAAGGCTGGGGGCTGATTTGAGAGTAAAGAATCTGCATTGACCAGTGTCCCTGGAGCTCCAGAGATGGAGAAAACATCTGGCATTCCCAGCACTCTCAGCTTTGCTCAGCCCATGAAGACTTCTACACCTTTGACTTTGACAGGAAGATGAGAATGCCTCTGCAGTTGTCTCTGGTTGTTGGCTTTTACAGGGAAACCTGAAAGGGTCATGCTGGTGCTTTCCATGTTTCCACCCAGTTGCTAGCTCTGAAATGCTGCTATGCCAAAAGTGCACAATTGTGCTTTAGACCACATATTTTTTAGACTAAGCCATCACACTGAGCATGTCACTCAGTGTAAGTACTGAAAATGCCCTGAAGCATTTAAAATTTTCTAACTGCTGTTACCAGCAGTCCAGATTTCTCTTTGATAGTAGCTGAAATTTTGAATATTTTTTCATCATTTAACGTCAATCTCTGGTGGTAAATACTTGATTTAACTACTGCCACATTGTTCTAGGTAGCAGCACACCATGACAAGTCAGTGAAACTATAAAAGCAGTCCAGAGGGTAGTTATCCAGGGAGTAATTAGCTGATTTTATTTTGGTAACAAACATATTTAATTGAATAAATAAAAGAGGATAGAAGTGATCTAACTTGTTTTTTTCCAAGGAGGAACAGTATAAAGGCTGATCATGCCTTTGGTGCTGGGCACTACAGAATGAATCTATAAGAAAAGTAACTCCTTGGTCACAGAATACTCACATACCACGGAGAAAATACTGTGAGTGAATCACCAATTTAATCTAGCAAGCAAGGGTACAGAAAAACATTAAGCTAAAGGACAGCAAATTTAAACTAAAAGCAAGACATAGTTTTTTTTGGTATGAGTGATTGAAACAAATTATCTGGTGAAGCGATAGATTCTCCATCTTTGAATTCCAGAATAGGCATGTTCTCTGAAGATGTGTCATTTTTTGGCAATGACAAGTTACTCAGAGGACAGTTTGAAGAGCAGTAGCTGATGAGCTAAAGATCCCCTCTGGCCCCAAACTCTCTAAACATGGTACACTGCCACAGGTCTTAAAGGCAAGGCACAAAATACAAAGATGCTACAGCTTTCTTTTGCCAGCTACAGGAGAGAAGGGGAACAATAAAGGCCACAGTGCAAATGGAACCCTGAGAAAAGTAAAACTCCTGTGCAGGTATGTCTGAAACAAAAAGCCTATGGGATGTAAATAGATTATAGTCCCAGGGTGCAAAGAGGGTGTATGAGCTTCTCTTTATGTGATGCTTTACACAAGATCCCCCATTAGCTTAAGTGTACATTAATTCAGATGCAATAAGCATAAACCAGACCAAATCCACAAAGCTGCAACATGGAAACAGCTGGTGTACTCTTTAATTACAACGAACATCTTCCATATGGGATTCTGGGGATGTGGGATGAAAATCAAAAACAATCCTGTGAAATGTTGCACTGGTACTTGTGCACCTGCAGTCCTGAAGGCACATGTGACAGATGCCTGTCTGCATATCCCCATTTTTCTGGCCAATTCCCTAATTTTTCAAAGTGTAAGTCTCTGACAATCACATTACATCTTCATGTGGTGTGTAGGAAAAGGCTTGGTACTTTTACCACTGGGAGCTAAACATGCATAATTTCAAGTTTTTACTCATGACCTAACCATGCTGCAGGGTTGGTCACATCACCTTAATCTAGAGGAAAATACTGATTCACAGCCTTGCCCCTGCACCCACATAGCTCTCCTGTCTGTTTTGGGAAGATGCGTGGGCAGTTTCTGGCATGTGCTGGATTTTTATTCTTCTACAGAGAGAGAAAGGTGGAACAGCAAAGAAGTGGTAGTGCCTGATTTTCTCCTTGAAACAGGAAAATGTGGACGCCAGGTAGCTGCACCTCTAAACAGTTTTTTGCAAATGTTTTTACAGGATATCTGGGGGAAAGTGAGGGGGGCCAGAGGGACAAATTCACAGATCACCCAAATCACCAAGGTTTTAGTCCAGCAGTAATATTTTTTTCCAAATTCATCCCCAATGCATTCCCCCCTTCTTTAATACAGTGTTTGTAACATGCTATTTTGCTGCTTGTGCTAAAATCATGTGTCCTTAATCCTTTTTTTTTTTTTTTTTTCTTTCTAAACAGGAGTGAACATGATCATTATCTTGTGAAGGCTCAAGTCTGTCATTTCCCTGGCACTGCCATCATACTGATGGTATCAGTTGAAGAGAACAAGCTACTCTGAGCTATTACACATTCATCATTAGCATAGAATCCTATTGATTCTCCACATCTTTTTTCTAAGGGTGAGCTACATGGACAACCTATAATATAATCACTGAGCATCAAGTTTAAATTGGAAGTGCTATAGCTTGTTTTCAGTTGTCTCAAAGTAGAATGAACAGCAGGAAATATTCATAAATATTCAGTATGTTTGAGTGCTAATTCTTTTTTCTCCATGGTGGATAGGCATTTTCAGATTGGTGCTTTTCAAGTGGGAGTTATAGATACACAGTTGTTTTGGGGTTTTGTCTGCTAGACATTCAAGAAGCAAGACTTCTTCCTAAGATGTTTTATTCTGTTCTGTCCTTAAGAACCAGTCTTGATTACCTGCAGGTAGCCCAGAAGGAGTTATGTAGGTATTAGATAGGTATTTTCCTCCCGTTTTCATCTCTTTTCCTCTACTTTGGTATCAAAGGTCTGCTCAGTGTTAAGTATGTCTCTTCTTTTTGTTTAGCTTTATTATGATGAAATGTGGCTCAGTGGCTCAGTATGCTCTATTGCTTCTTGAATTAGGCAAGTTCTGAGTGGATTGTTCTTTGAATTTTGCCTGCAGATTCATGAGTACATTCTTCCCTGGGGATGTACATAATCTTCTTCTTTCCCATCAAGGGGAGTGTAATTACAACAGAGAGTGGTGTGACAGATGTGGGTATTATAAACAGGCTATCAGTGCTTTCTGAATGACTCAGGAATTAGTTTTCCCTCCTACCAAACACCGACAGAATGTTCTCTGTATCTCTGTATTGTAAATTAGAATCTTGGTATCCGTTCTCATTCATTCCGACACTGTATTTTAGCCAAGTACCAATAACTGTACATTTCAATGTGTATAATCCCTCCTCCCTTCCTCTATTTGCTCATTTGTTTCTCCCTCACTTCCCCTGATTTTAAACTGGGAACCTTTATTAATTTTCAAATGGAAATCTGTCTAGATTCGCTCTTACCATGTATGTCATCCAATCTTTCCTTTACTGTCTCTTTATGCATTTCTGGGTGCTGTTTTATTTTTCTATTAATAGAGAACTGTCTTGAACTTTTGCACTTTTTTCTTTGTGTGTCAGTGTAGCTGTTCAAATCACACAGCTCACGGCTCACTTCTCCTCAGAGTCCACTTTTTTATTATTACAAATGTGCAGTGAAATTGGGGAAGCAATCTGCCTTGCAGTACATTTTACACTTACATGAACATGAAGACTGAAGACATTTTATTCCTAGAGGTGCCACTTTCTTGCAATTCATTTCATGCTAAATAAAATGAAGGGCTACCCATTTTACTTCTGTCTTGGAAACTAAGAAACGCAAGAAAGCTCCAAAATGAAACAAAATTTCCATTGATGCTTAAATGCCTTCTTTTTAAAGGAAGAAAGGAACAGTAAGTATACTTTTTTTTGGATCCAAATGCAAATGGAGCTAGAGGAACCTAACGTCCATGTACATTAAAGTTATTCTGACAGATCTAGGTTTTTTTTAATCTTAGTCCCATTGAGATTTGTGCCACTACAGTGGCACGGTATGAAAAGTATTCATTAATATTTTTGCATATAAAGGCTACTCTCCTAATGCTTTGGAATTCTGTCTTATTTTATTTTATTTTCTCACTCAGAAATTTGAAGTCTGCTGTCTGGGAAAATATCCTAGTACTTGGTGAGTAAAGGGAATCCTGTTTGCAGTCACTACCCTGGCAGGAACATATCTGAGAAAGATCTGTTCCTGCCAGCACCTGAATGCACAGTACCTGTGCCTGAACCCTCAAAGAGACCTTAGAGGTTGAAAACCACCTTCACAGGCAACTGATGATCCAGTAAAGGGAAAGACAAAATTTGAGTCTCTCTCCACTACTCTGCTTCTGCTGTCTCCAGTTTTGGACTCCCAGTTATCAGTCACAGCCCCAGCACTGAGAGGTTTGACAGAAAAAATTTTATCCCTGGCTGGAAGTCATCACATTTCTAACACAGCAGAGTGTGCACAAGTACCCAGTCCTTCAGATTAACTCCATCCTCTCTGGGACATCAGGTTGGCACTGAAGCTGCTGAGATGCAGAATGTGCCATGCTGCTGATGTGGAGGCAGCAGCAGAGACATGGCTGGAGATGCAGAGACACAGGTCATTGGGCTGGAACAACTTCAGCTTTTACAGCCTGTATGCCTGAGCCTGAGGGTTCTCCTGCTCAGTACATTAATGGGCTGAGGGAAACCAAGGAGAATCCAACCTCTGACTTCTTAAAAACTGCCATGCAAAGCTTTCTGTCTCTGTTTGAATCTAGACTTTACAGAAATGAATCTGAGAGCATAAACCAGACAGTGGCTTCTCTCTACCTCAAGCTGCAGATTGGCTGCAGAGTTGCTTTGCAGGTATTGCTCAGTCCTAAAGTGTGGACAGAAACTTTGTGTAAGATTTTCCTGCATGCATGTCTGTGTACATTGGCAGGAAATGCAAAGGATCTGCTAAGTAAAGAATTCCCTAGTCCAATTCTCCCTCTAGCCCCATCCCAACCCTTCCAGGGTAATGATCCTTGCAAGAAGAAATTTTGTAAAAGCTTTTTCACAACATGGAGAAATAAGGTGTTTCAGACAGCTCCTGGTATTCAAATCCAGTGCAATGGGACCCCTCAGGCCCTCCTGTATGAGTGCAGACATGGAAATGTGGGCAAAGTCTCTTTTTGATTACTTGTTTTCATTGCAAAAATATTTATGGGAAATGTAAATATGGACTCCATCCCAAACTAAATCATGCTCCAAGCAGTCTTGCAGCCATACACTTCCCCATGATCAGAAACAGCCTCTATCAGGCAAAAGAATACCTCTTTCCCTGTGGGACAGGGGACATGGGACATGCCATTCTTTCAGGGAACAGAAATAAGGGGATACATCTTGTTCCAGTCAGATGCTACAAGAACTGAGCATATGTCTTGTTCCTAGCAGCAGCTCTGTGAGTGAATTGGTGAGTAAGGTTTGTTTGCAGCTATATAGAAAAATTGTGAGCAACAGTCTTGACTGGAGAAGAAGGACCTGCATTTGCAAGGTAATTTATTTGGGATAAATCACATGAGTGACTCCAACCTACTTCACTGCAACTACTTACATGAAGTGCCACCAAAACAAGAAACAGAAAGGAAGGACAACCTGAAAGGAATGAGGTGAACAATTTTCTTTCTCAGAGGCTGCTGTTTCTGGGTTGGCTGCATAAGTGACTGTTTAGCAGACGGTTAGAATGAAATTCATCTCATATTCAAGCCTTTTTTCCACATTTTGGGTTCATATTTACATTTGTTAAGGTTAATAGACCTAACAATTTCTTCATGTTCTCACCAGGGAGCAGTCACTGACAAACCGTGGGAGAGACTGAAACAATATTCTCCACTGAAAGTAAAATCTGTGCCTCATAAGGCTGTTACAGATTTCTCCCTAGCTTCAGTCCTCAGTGGTGAAAATCAATGTAATGCCCCTGAATTTACTTCAGCAATGCCAGTTTATACCACTTGTAGATCTGACATCTTATCTTTGTTACTCATCTTCCTCAATTGTTCAGTAATTGCAGTGGAGACTTAACATTTCCTAAAGCCACTTTTTTCTTTTCTTTTCTTTTCTTTTCTTTTCTTTTCTTTTCTTTTCTTTTCTTTTCTTTTCTTTTCTTTTCTTTTCTTTTCTTTTCTTTTCTTTTCTTTTCTTTTCTTTTCTTTTCTTTTCTTTTCTTTTCTTTTCTTTTCTTTTCTTTTCTTCTAGTTTTGGTTTCTAACTCTTCTGTGTTTGTGCTACAAACCCCCAGCTTCAAGTGTTCTATCTTGCCTTTTACATGCCATCTGCAAAAAGCTATTTTTTAAAAGAACTGGTAAAAAGTAGTCATCAGGCGAGAGGTGCCTTTGGCCACTTGTAATGTTGCATACCTTTAAAAATAAAATAGTACAGGAAGCCAGGAAATTCCTTCAGGAGAGAATCATATTAAATTTTTAAGGTTAGTTCATAATCTGGGGAAGTATGAATCTGCATTTTTCCTACTGGTATCAGGGCTCTTAAGATATCTGAGGCAGTGATATTACTGAGTCTGAAAGCCTCGCCTTTCAGTTTTCTTCCCCTTCCCAGACTCCATGGAGAACTACCCAGGAAGGCTTTAAAATTCAAGAAGACAACTAAGACCTAAGCAGTTACCTCTTTTGAGCTGAGCTGAAGTAAGTGGCCATATGCCTGCTCCTGAACTAAAATAAACGTGAGCTAAAATGTATTAGCTAAATACAGTAATTTAAGGTAAAATATTTTACTTGCATTTATAGCAATATAAGTGGTATAGGCAGGTCCTGTGACTAAGCTGATGTGTAGAATCTTGCCACTGAGGGAACCAAATCCAGTGCATGAGTCCACATAGAAAGTGCTTTCTTATTCCATTATTCCAGGTTCAGTACAAGGAGGAATGAACTGAAAATTGGTAAAAGTGTTTAAAAGTCCCTGCTATGCAGATTTGGCTTTAGAAAGGCTCATCCCCAGAGCTCACCTGGTATTTTATAAGATAGTTTCATTGCATTCCTTTGTGCTCTTGCCTTTTATGAAGTCTGACTCAATCACTGCACTGCTCACCGGTGAAAGATCTCCCACCACAACGCCTTAATTTCAGGGATCTCCAAAATAAATGTCTCCCCAAAATAAAGAACAGTTAGAAGATCATGACATCGTCAAATTCTTGCTCTTAGCAGCCTTGTGGGGAAAGGGTGAGTTGGCCTTGGTCAGCAGCTGCTGTTGGCTTCTGTGACTGGTCATACTGCTCTTTCTGTGGGAGTCCAAGCAACAAAAGCTGCACATGGCCAAGTACTAATCATAGTTGTTATTTGCAGACCATCCTTCCTTGCACCAAGCCTATCTCATTTCTCTGCCTTTGGCTCCATCCCATGTATCCTCTGGCATTTTGGAAGTCCAGGAACAGAAATGTTACGGCTAGCAATCAGTGCACCTTTTTAATCTGATGTCATATCTTGTCTGCCATGTGGTTTTTGTTTCATCAGGAAGTTCTAGTGCACATCCTCTCTGCAAAGTTTTAATTTAGTCCTTTGTGAGACAAATCTCATATGGTGACTAATGCAGGAAGAAAGATTGGGTAAAAGTCAAATAATGTCTCAAAGATTTGGCCCCAAGTGAAATAATGCTAAATATAAATGCAAATAAGAAAGGTAGACTGGGGGAGAGAAAAAATGCTGGCTTGCATACAGCTTTTTTTCAGAGATAAATAAATTCAGAACATTTTTAGATACAGGCTGAATAGAGTATAATGCTGTATTTGTCCTCAGCTTTTATCACAACTGAGACGAGTGAAAAATTGCCTCATCTGTAAGGGCTTGGAATATAATGAGCAAGAATGAGCTTCTCTGTCAGTCCTAATAGCTTTCTCTCTGAACAGATAGCTGCAGTGGGGAGATGTCACTTCTTCCTGCAGTAACCAAATAGCACTAACAAACCACAAGTTTGCCACTGCAACTCAGGTGGCTAGTAAGAAATACAGACCCCTTCCATGAGATGCTCTGGAGCATTAGTTACAGGCACATAAATACGGCTACAGATGCACATAAAGAAAGGCACACATATAAATGTCTACAGAGAAGAGAAAAAGGCTAAAAAACATGTACCCCAAAAACCGTTGTGCTCAATCATTTTAAATACATGATATAAAATTTTATTTCAACCAAACTTAGCATAGAGTAACACCAAATTTGCTTAAAATATCTCTCTATACTACATCTATACATACATTAAAATACTGAACATATGTGTAAAACTATATATTCACATATAGACCATACATATATATTCAAAAATTTATTTGGAGCAGCACTGAAGAGATTATTTTAAGTCCCTAAGACCACAAGGTTTGTTTTACATCTAAACTTAAAGAATAGTAGTTCATGTTCTTACATACCACTAGATGGTGACTTGTGTAATGAGATGTTGACTTTTATCCTACAGTACATTTCTTTTTTTATTGGAATGAAACAGAATCACAACATTACTGTCTGCATTGTTAATAATTTACATTGAACTATGTTTCCATAAACATCCTGCTGGTTATAGGGGGTCTAAGGAAAAGCTATGGAAAGAAAAGGTGAACATGGTTCCTGCTAAACTCTATTTGGAATTTTTAATATCTTTGTACAATTCAAAACTTTTGTTTTGTTAATAGGAGCTGCAGGATGTCACGTTCAAATGATTAGGCTACAATTCAGATGTCTCCTGAGACAAAAAAGCATCCAATTACAATTATGTAATGCCATGTGCATCAGCTTGTATAAACAGTAAGCTTTCACACATCAAGCAAAACTGCCTCCCCCCATGTGTGCTGTGTTCCCACTCAGAGCAACCTCTCATTTTAGCTATCTGCTATTAAAAGGCTACTTCAGAATCATACTTGGCACCTTTCCCTACATGGCTGCAGCTACCACATCAAACAAAAGCTCTTTGTTTGGCAGCTGTAGTCTCGTTCTTCAGCTGGGCAGGGGATCAGAGTCTTATCAATAACAGGCTGTACCAAAGACTCACTCACCGCTTTCGTCCAGTGACACTTGTTGCTATTAATATCCTTCATTTGGTATAAATGAGGACAGCCTTCAGCCTCAGATAAGTGGTGAAAGTTTAGTGATATCTATGCACTGAACAAGGAAAAGTAATATTTCTCTCTGTCCGCTTAATGCATCATTGAGAGTGGAAGTTTTTTAGACCCGAGTTTGGGTTTTTTTGTGTTGCATATTTTACAAAACTTCCTGTAAAGAGGGGACCTGTCTCCAGTTGTTTAGCCCAGGCTGCCAATCCTTGTCAACAGCAATGCAAGTAATAGTAAGAATAATTCACTGCAATAAGAGCCAACTTCCTGTAGTTTGGTTGCTATTTAACAGACCGTGATCTATATATTATGGCTTTCAAAAACAACAGAAAAATGAGATTATCTTGAAGACCTTGGATCCTGACTCCTTTAAGGACTTGGAAATCCACAAACATGAATCTTTTTTGGCTTTTACAATGAACCCCCTTTCTGTATGTGATTAGTGAATGGTCTGTAATGGCTATTCCTGTAATTTGTAGCTGGAGTAAGGGCAGGTACCCTTACTTTACCTGTACTGTCCTGATGGATGACTGCACTACACAGATCTTGTTCTCTCCACCAAATCAAATTTTCTTTTCTCATCAAACAAACCTCAGCCTGTTCTATTCTGTGAACATTTACACAAGTTAAAATTTTCTTGTGCAAAGGGAAAGCCAAACCAGATCTTAGCTAAATCAAAATGTGCTTGAAGAACCAGAAAGGCACCTGAACATCCTTTAAACTTCACCAACCTCCACTATTGATTGATCTGTTATAGCAAGGTCTTGTGTGTGGCTGGACTCCAAGCATTTCTGGTATAGTGTTTATTAATGCCCTGCCAAGATGAAACATTTCTGAAACAAGATTAGCATCAGTATTTACAAGCAGAGGGTTAGCTCTAGAAATAGCTCAATCAAAAGAGGTCAGAGCAGGCAGCTATTCATGGGAAATTATTTGTAGGGGCACATTCTCCTCTCCTCAGTTGTGCTCAATGTTTTCTTCCCACCATCAGATTCACTCTCCAGTTCAAAGCTTAAATGAGGAAAATACATAATTGCTTCCTAGAGTACAGCTCTGTTTATTTTCTGCTACCTCTCTGCTTGCAAAACTGCCTATTGATTTCTTAACCTGTGTATTTCTGTCCTAATGACTAATGACTAAGCCTTAAGCTGTGCCAACCCTGGCAAAACAGGTTGTGTCTGTGCCACACTGAAGTAGACATAAGAGGACTTTTTTTTTTTTTAAATTTAATTGCAATAATCCCTGATCATGTCTTGCTAAACTGAGACTGTTTTTATGTCCAGCCTGTGGGGAAAAAAGGGATGGGAAACGTCCTGGGAGAACCGAAGTTTTAGAGACACACGGAATTTATGCTGAGTCCATAAACTATTGGTCCAAGACTATTTATATCCCTTGGAATATCCTAAATATGAACAGGGGTTTTAAATCTAGCTTTCTACCCTGACAAGAGTGATATTTGCGAGGTCCAACAGTTTTTCATTTTTCATTCTGAGAAAACAGCAACCAATATCCTGGCTTTCAGAATGGATATACAGCCAAGCCTTGTGAATGCAATATAGCTAATTTGCAGTGTCCTGCTGGGAGCCTGGTGACACTATAACCTGAACCTTTGATGTGACCAAAACTGGTCTCAGGCAGGGTGCACTTCTTTTGAAGCAAACACACAAAAAGCAGTAAAAAACCCAAAACTTAACCCCAAGCCAAAAGCAAGTAAAAATCTTGGATAAGAGGAAAGCAAAAACAAAATGGTGACTACTCCTGATCTGGTTTGAAACAAGAGCTTTTTCTAGATCCTTATCTGTATTCTAACTTCTCTTTTCACTACAGCTTGTCAGATGAATTTTGAAATGCAAGTAAAAAAAATTGGTATTTTAAAACAATTGTCCCATTAAACTATTTTAAAGGGTTTTAAGAGTTATAATCTTGTCAAAAATATATGCCAAATCTAGCTTGCTTTTACTAGATGAAGGGACTTTTGAAGAGTGATATGCTGTAGCAAAATATACATGCACATGCCTTGTAACTGGTATCAGCTGAAGAGTTAATCCTTACAGAAAATGTGCATAACATCGACTAGAGCTCATGTGATTTTCTGTTTTCCTGTTGAATAAAGTGTCTGGGAACAATGAATGCAATACATTGCTGCTACTAATGCTGTAGCCTGTCCCTTTGTTTAATTACTGCAATTAATCTTAATCTGTCTTTGTTTGGCAACAGCTAGGTTAGGAAGAACCAGCTGAATGCTTTTCAAAGAGACTGCTGTCTTGATCACTTAGCTCACAGTCTTTTCTTTGGCAGATGAAAATATTCAGCAATTTATTGCAATCTGAGTATATGCTGTATGGTTCTCCAAAATACAATTGTGTATTACTAAGAGAGTGGGAAAAATATTTGCTACAAAGGGATTTTTTTTGTATACACAGTAGAAAAATGAAATTCAGTGTGTCGAGAACATTTTGCCCTGTTCTGTCTATAAAAATGACACAGCTGTGTTTCACATTGTATGAACCACTCACATAAGCATTTAATTCACTCATTGTAAATTGAGCTACATAAAGATGATGTAATAATTAGGTCTGAAACAGATGGAAGTCCTACTTTAGATAATACACTCACTAAAATAGCATTTGCTGGCTTCCTTCAATTCTATACATTTTAGTCTGGAAAGCTGTACTTCTGATCAGATGACAGTTGCTGAAAATAATAAAATAGGCAAGGTTTGCAGAAAATTTTCTGAGACAGAAGACTTTCATTTTTTTCAGTAATGCTTTTTTTTAGGCATTGCTGTATATACGTGGAACACCATGTATGATTTCTTGGTTGTGATTCTAGGAAAATACAGTGAAGGAGTAGCAATCTCATGTAGACAAGCTTAAATTTTTCCACTGTGTGTCAGTGAGTATAAATTTACCCCATAGAGGCTGAAGGACTACGAGCTCCTTTGGTCTCGGCTGGGCAAAGATCAGCCCCGTGGGTCACCTGGTCTTTACCCACCTTTGATTATGGGAAGAGCAAGGCGGTGCACGCACAGGGAGGAAGGAACACACTGGCCAGATAGTCAGACACAAAGGTAAGTTCTCTGTTTCAGAGGGAACTCCAGCACCCCTGTAAGAAGAAAAGGTTCTTCTGCTCTGTTTCCAGCATTCATTCTTGTGAGACACCAATTAAGCAAAGTTTCTGCTGTTTTCAGCTCCTCTGGTAATGAACGAGCGGTGGTACCCCATCTTCCACAGCGGAACTTCACCTGGGAGAAAACTGGAACCTAATGCAGGATTGTGCAGAGCAGGCATTGCCCCATCAGTGACCAGGTAAACTGAGCTTCTTCAGGTTTCAGTGACAGCCCCAGTAAGAAAACAATGGGAGTGTGACAAAGGCATCAGGTATTGGAAATGCTGCCGAATGAAAATTGGTCATGGTACATTTGTATTTGTATTTGGCATTTCTATGTGCTAAACTCATATAGGGATATAGTCAATGTTTGTGACAGCATTGTATGGTAGTGGATAGTGTGTTCAGATCCCGGGATCTGGACAATTTTCAGAGTGAACATACGCCTGACCTCTGTTCCAAAATATTTTAAATAGGAAGAAACCACCTGGATTTTCTGACCTTCTACATGTCTATTTTTCTTCAGCATGGGAAAGACGTGGACCTGTTACAGTAGGTCCAGAGGAGGGCCACAAAGAATTTTAAGTGCCTGGAGCACCTCTCCTATGAAGACAGGCTGAAAGAGTTGGAGCCGTTGAGCCTGGAGAAGGGAAAGCTCCAGGCAGATATGGTACTTTCCAGTACCTAAAGGTGACCTCCAGGAAAGATGGGTGAAAAACCTTTTACCTGGGTCTGTTGTGACAGAACAGGGGGCAATGGTTTAAAACTGAAGGAGGATTGATTTAGACTAGCTAGAACTAAAAAGTTTTTTACAATGAGGTAGGTAAAACACTGGAACAGGTTGCCCAGACATGTGGTGGATACCCCAACTGTGGAAAAATTCATGGTCGGGTTGGATGGGGCTCTGAGCAACCTGATTGGTTGAAGATGTCCCTGTTCACTGCAGAGGGTTTGTATGAGATGACCTTAGAAGTTCCTTCCAACCTAAATTATTCTATGATGTTATCTCTGTTCTACTGATGGCCAGTTGTGTTTCACACAATTCTGCTTGCTGGGAGGTGACATTTTCATATTTACACATTGTGCTGCTTGCAGCCACAATAACACAACTCAGTCAGGACTTGGGGAAAAACTGAAAGGGTTACGTGGATTTGTTTGGAAAATATATCAGTGTCTGTAAAATCAATGTGCTGAGGTTTTATGTTTATGCTGATGCTGTTTTGGTGTTGGCTGGTTCAGGCTGAAGAAATCCCTCTTTGCACCTTTAATCCCAATCCTTTAACAAAGGGCTTTCTCCTCCAGGGAGTGCAGTCATGTTTCAGACCATTGCTCAGACTCAGTATGAATGAGAGCAGATTAAAGAAACAGTTAGCATTAATACCCCTCAATTTAATCAGCACAGAGTCACCCAGCTGTGTCTGGGCAGCCATCACAGGCTCCCTGGAGGCCCAGTCCAGCACTAGGAGTACATGTGCTTGTGTTTTGCCAAACAAACTTCAGTCTGTGCTTGCAAGATGTCCTCCACAGGGATGCAAGTCTAAATCACATAGATGCATATAAAATTACTCCATGAGCGATTAGTTCAAATCTAAGGATTTTAAAAGCAAGACATGGGGGGTTTTGTTCATTTGAGGAAATATTCAGCATTTATTTATTATTATGAACGAACAGCAGCAGATTATAATTACTATTTTCTTTTCCTATTACTCTGGCAATCAAAAACACTACAGAGAAAACCTGTCTTTGGCCCAAAGAGCTTACAAGCCAACCATAAGGCAAGAGATTGCAGATAAAAGTGATGGAGTTGTCACAAGTTGTCTCAGAAGTGAAATTAATAAATAGATGCCCTATTTTAATTTTGTTCTAAAAAAAA
>WEIU01017069.1:23080-37443 GCA_013389925.1 Aegithalos caudatus | reverse complement strand
AAAAAAAAAAAAAAGGAAATAAAATGTCAGAATTGAACATGGTATTGCATCTGACCCCAAAAGTGAGCTTGTTATAAGTGCCTGAAAAAATGGAAAGGAAATGAGGAGCTGGATTTTTCACAGAGCTGTTATAAATTCCAGCATTGGTATCTCTCTTATCCAATGACTCACAAATAGGCATCTTCTGTCGAGGCTGTTGTCTCCCAGGAGGAGAAGAGAACAAACACACTGTGAGTCTTTGTACTAAGTTTGGGACAAGGGTGTTTTTCATAAGAGAGGCTGAAATCAGACATCCAGGTCATGCCAAAGAAGTTTTCACGCATCCTATGTGCTAGTCCATAGCACTTTTGCTATATTTGTGATGCATGCTCTGTAGAAAAAAAACATTTTGTGTAAGCTTCGAAAAACAGTTTTCTTTACTGCTGCCCTTTATCTTCACCTGTCAGTCATGCTGCTAACTGGAGGCAGAGGCTTGTTTAGCATACTGCAGAGATGTGTCCCTTTGTTCAGTTTACAGATTCTTCATCAAGGACTTGTTTGTTATTTGGCATTATTAAGCAGCTGATTTTGCAGGAGCGTATTTGAGCCATGGATTGTTTGCCAGCAGTTTGTAATAAGCCAAGAATGAGCAACAACATATAATCAAATCCATTATGACTACATTAAGATTACAGTAGAGAAAGGAAATTGAACAAACAAAAGTATTGCAAAAGTACATCTAAGAACAATGAAGATATCTGAGCAATGTTGTAAACACTTATTACCACTTACATAAGGTCCACATGCCTGTGTACTCTCAAGCCTGAGACTGAACAGACTTTCCTTTTAAGGCCATGCTCAGATAAGGTCAACCTCTGTTTATATGGAATCATATCAAATACAATTTTTTTTTCTCAGCAGCTCTCTTAGAAAAACTGAAAACATTCCTTAACTGGCCAAACTCTCCCTTCAGTCCTGAAAATTTTTATTATTGAAGAAACAAGAGAAATGGAGGTAAGATGATAAAATTCCAGAGGAATATAACAACCTTAGGGAAAATAAGTATTTTATACAGAAAAAAATAAAATTTAAAAGAAAATAGCAAATACAATACATAATGGAGAACCAGTATTTAAGATGCAATAACACAGATACATTTGTCAACGCAGAAAACAGGTAATAAAGTAGGTGTAGTGTCAGTTCAGGCCTGAATGGTCACCCTCTTCTTGACGTGGGGAAGAAATGGAAGGCAGAAACAGTAAATACAGGCCAGTAGCAGAGAGGAGGTAGAGCACCAGAGTTTACAGAAGGCGAATGGGAATGGTTTTGTAAGTCAAATGTGTTTTCCAGTTCTCCCTTACATGACACTTGCTGTGGGAGAGGCGTTGGAGGTGGCTGACAACAGCAGGCGCCTGCCCTGCGCACAGCACATGCTGCTGGCAGGCCCACGCTCTGCCAGCAGCTCTGACTCGCCACAGCACCAGCAGGATGGGCACTTGCAGCAAAAGGCAAGGTCCAACCAGCCAGACAGGCATCCTGGCTACACAGAAGCATAGTCTTTGAGGGAGTGGTCTCATGCAATAACTGCTATTGCATGACAGACCAGAAGTCTGTCTTTCCCTGCCAGCATCTTCTGCTGAAAATTTTAATAGCAGACTTCGGATTATTTGGCCATTAAGTGGATTGAGACTTAGCTTAATCAGCTAGTCTGCCATTAAGATCAGTGGCTTTCCTGGGATTGAATTTAGCTAGAAAATAATTATTCACTGTGTTCTCAGAAGGAAGGATTGTGTTTCAGTATTTTGGTAGAGAAAACTGCTGAGGCATAACGAGAACACAGAGAAAGAAAATATATAGCATGCTGTGCAAATGATATGGTCCTCCTTTCTTCTCTGCATTATTCAGTCCTTGCCAGATTTTAGCAGACAGGCTGCACTCAGTTTGCCTTTCAGAAGCTGATGACTGGAAATGCCAGCTCTCCCCTATTTCCCTGCAATAGAGGAAACATGCACCTCCAAACACAGTGAATTATTCCCTCAGAAGGGAGGCTCTGAGTAGCAAGAAATCATTACTTTTCCCTCAGGTTTCCCCTCTCATCATTTTGTCATTTAAGCTTAGCATTGTAGGATTAAAACAGGAACTAGCTGCAGGAAGTACAGGTAAATTAATCTTATTGAGAATGAAGAGATGATCTTTTTTGGTCAGTACATTTACATTGAAGTAAAGCTGGTAGGAAGCAGTCATGGATCTGTCCCACTAGGACAGATCTGGTTGTATTGGGGGTGGGAGAATAGAAATATTCACTTTTACCCTCTCTCTGCAGGGCCTTCTGCTCTCATGTAACTAGGCAGTAAAAATTAGTTGGAGGGGAATTCTTATTCTTAAGCACATCCTTCTTGATTACAACCAGTACTATCACCGCCTTCTGGGAATTATGTCAGTGCCTTTGAAAATTAAATCATGGGGAGGGTTGCTGGTTTTCCAGCAGTTCAAGATCTGAAATGCCTTTCAGGTTTCACAGAAAGAAAACCATGGTGCATTTTTTCAAACTCAGAGAATGGCACGTTTATGACCTTTTTTCAGTGTAAACCCTGAGAAGATCAGCTAAGAGCACAGAGCGGAGTTGCCTTGGAGAGAAGCTCTGTTGGTAAGCTCTGCAAAGGGAAGAGAAAGTGATCAGCAGTCTCGTGGGTCAGCAGTTGGCCCCAAAGGGAAGTGGTGGACTTTTGGCTCTCTGCAAAGTCCTGCTTGGCCACACAAAATCTGTAGCCTAAACAAGCCCAACACAGCAGCATAGCACCTGTCCAGTGTATGCCTGAGCCATATTTTAAGTGTGGGTCTGAGCTCTATTCACCCACTAAAAAAAAATCTGGGCACAATTCATCTGTGCGGAGGAGAGATGCAGGGACCGGACGAGTAAAACCCAGGACTGCCTGCCACAGTGTGATCAGGACATGAACAGCAGCCAAAGCTGTCATCACTTATCCCACACCTGTGGGAAGCACTGGGTATCTGGTGCCTAGAGAGACTCAGCTTTACCTGCTGCAGCTAAAGGCATTCTGACAAATGGGCACTGGAGATTATGGAGCTTCTGCTCAGGCACTAGCCCACACTGCTGGGCTCTGTGACTCCTTTATGACGTACTCAGATAATACCTGTGTTCTTGATGATATGAAAATTGGATTAAAAGCAGATAGATAAAGCCTGCTGTGTAGGATCAGGCTGCTGAGGCATCTGTGCCAGTATCCCATTCTGGGATCAGGTGCTCTGAACAAAAGGTTCACAAGATTCAGTAAGGGACACGTAAATGAATAAACTCCTCCCTGGTCCTCTCTCACAGAGACTGTTCTGATTCATCTTGGCTGAGTTTAGAGGCATTCAGAATTCCTTCTTCTTTTCAAGGGAAGAAGAGTTTTCGTATAGCATTAAAAGAGCAGCTAGTTAACGAAACATTTTTATGATGAGAAATGGTTTGTACTTATGTATGTGTGTTTTTTGCGAATACAAAAATACAGCATTCTCCTACATGTATTTACCTTGACATCAGCATATACACATACCAAATATTTGCTCAGTTTCCCCCATAATTTATTATGGAGATCTCTAAGTATCCCTTTCTTAGTATGCCCTCTCTTCCCCGCTCTCATATCACTTCAATAAAAAGCCAAAATCCCCAGAAATATAATAATGCTGTACAAACATCTGAAATATGAAAAGAAGTGAGAGAAAAACAGGTTCTCTTACACAAAACTGTGAGGGATAAAATGAAGGCTCATCAACTCTGTGTAAAGAAGCAGAGATTCAGGTCAGGTATAAACCTTCTCCAGTGCTAAAGCAGATCAGGTTGTGGAATTAACCAGCTGAAAAGATCACTGAGTCACATCAAAGGAGGGATTGTGGAGCTGGAGGCTGTGGAAATTGCATTGGCATTAGGATGCAGTGACAGAGCCCCAGTAAGGCTGGCTCAGCTGCCTGACCTTGCCACCTCCACCTGGGGGTCAGTTTTTATTTCATGCACAATTAAATGTGACTTTTGCCTTATCTGCATGTAACAAGCTTGTTGTTCAGCTTCTGGTGTCCCTTGAGTGAAGTCTCAGGCTATGGCTAAGTTTATCCAGCCTCCAGCAGATGGGAAAAGAGATGACTTTGCCCCAGCTCCCTTGGCTTTGCACTTTCTTGGAGCATGGAGGGCCAGAAGAGCTCCCTTGTGGGCAAGGTGTACAGCAGTGGAGGGAGGAGTAGAAGCTCTGGTCCATACCTGCAGCAGGTGAGGCGTGAGACCAGCAGTGTCAGCCAGAGCTGTGCCCCATACTGCTGCTGTTCATGTTGACCATCAGTTAATGAGCTGGACAGAGCAAATTGCAGAGACATGCTGAAAACAGCTGGCTTGGCATGGCTATGAGCACATTGAGCACAAACACTGACCTGTCACTGCCATTTCCAGATTGACCTGTTCCCCAGGTGCCAGCAGCCAGTGGTAGAAGGATTCTTGCTCCATCACCAGAAGCCAGACCTGCACTGGGCTGGGGACAGGAGTCTCTGCGTGTGCAAGCAGAGGGTGCCAAGGACTGTATGCATTTATGTGCTATGTATTATCACCTGTGCTCCTCTTACTGGGATTTCCTTCATTTTTTTTTCTGCTGGGGCTTTCTCATTTCCATGACAGTACCATACTCCGAGTGACACTGGCAGGGGTCAAGAGAAAAAAGGTCCCTCATCACAGTAATGGTATACAGTCATCCTAACTGAGCTGCAGTGTGATGTCTTCTACTTGCCTGTTTTTTTTCAAGCAAACGCTGACTTCACTGAATCACAAAATTACAGAGTGGGTCATGTTGGAAAGGACTGAAGTGGGATCATTTAGTCCAACCTCCCTGCTCAGGTAGGGTTGTCCTAGAGCAGATGGCACAGGATCGTGTCCAGATGCTTCTTTGCATATCTCCAGTGAGAGAGACTCCACAACTATTCTGGTCAACCCCTCTGAAGCTTCATGGCCCCCTCCAATATTGGATCAGGGTGCCCTTGAGTACCAGTGATAGACAGACTGCTACGCATAGCAGCTCTATACAGCGGTTTGGAAACAGTTTGGAATTAAAAAGCCCTAACCCATGCTGAGTATATCTGTCATGGGGATGGACAAGTGCAGTGTGTAATGGCTCCTGCTGGGACCCAAGCTGGGAAGGGTACTCTAATGGGTTATAGCCAGGCACTGGAGAGGCTGCAATGAGAGAGCTGTGTCTGGGTGCAGTCAGCATCACTCCAACACAAGCTGAAACTTGGCATTTCATCCTGGCTTCTCTCAGTGACACTGTTCCTTCCCCAGTGTAAGGCAGCACAGCTGGTGCTCGTCCTAAGCAGGCTTTGCAAGCACAGGCAGGGAAAGGGGGTGTCTGCAGGCCCCCCACCTCAGGATTTCTGGCCCTCATGCCTTGCAGCAGGATAATTGCAACAATTTTACCTCTCTCTAGTATGTGCCTGGCCTACTCCACTGGTCTCTGCATATGGAAAATGAAATCTTATTTACATGAATTCCAGAGAAAGTCCTGTACAACTGTCAGCTGGTCACCAGCCAAAATGTAACTGAAGTTATGAAAGGTGAATGATATAAAAGAAATAGTTAACTACAAAGGCAGAAGAGAAGGTACTACCTAAAACTTTTAAGTAACAGGGCTGTTTTTAGACTGGTGGCAATTAGATTTTTCCAAACCAATGTCCCAAGGACTATGAATACTTAAAACAGAGATCTTAAAGAACTCCTCTCTTTTTCAAATCCATTAAGTATTTTACTCGGAGGTGAACAGAAAGACAAGTCTTGCAGGTTGAGTAGGTAGTGGGTAGTAAAGGTAGTGAATTCTTAATCTGTGTGTCAGGTTGCTTCAGGCTTGTTTCTTAGAGAGCCACCAATGTGTATACAGTCAGCAAGGAAGGCATAGAAGGCTGTAATCTGTGCTTTACAGTAATCAAGTGTTCTGTGCATTGCCAGGTGCTATCCTTCTGCTTAGGAATGTGTTACTGTAGCTGGCCTCCCAGGCTGGACACTCAGCAGCTCTAATCCTGCAGAGATATCCGCGTTTGGCTTGCATAGCATTTGCATGAACAATTGTCATTATATCAAAAGAAGATAAATTGCTAGTTAGACAATTATTTGAAAGGAGTTTCAAAATAGTTTTCTGAGAAGAAGGCTGTGCTAAAAACAAATACCTATTTACGTATATGCATAGTGTGAGGAGCATATAAGGAAAGTAGGATATAATGCAATTAAGTGTGTGTAATGCTTCTCCACAACTCTACATGCCACTGTGGGAATTAAGTTCCTTTCCCCTATAAACTCTGTTCTGGCAGGAGAGAGTCTGTACAGCAGCTGCCTGCCACTACTAAATGAATTGCACAACAACCATTGCCTATATCCCACTGGTCTGCAGAGCCTTTCTATTTTCATATTTTCAGTTTTTCACTCCTATAAAGCCCAAAGACAGTCGTCTTGCCACAGACAATTACAACCTCCCTTGGACATAGCTGCATGTCTTTCCTATTTATTCTACCTTGCCTAAGGGGGAGTATCTCTTACTATTGAAGAGCAGGCCTGAGTCTGTCATTAATATCATTTACCAGAATAATGTGCTGTTCTCCTGCTAAAGAAAACCCAAAGTCATACAATCTCCTGGAAAACAAAAAGAATATTTAATGTATTTATAGATCTCTCATCATTACTAATTGCAAACTGTTGCCTTCTGCTCAGACTGAAAAAAAAATCACAATGTGCACAAACATTGAAGTGAAACAAGAATGCAGTATCTTGCATGCTTCCTTGGTTAAAGGGTTGTTTTTAAAAGCTGAAACAATTATATGTTCTGTGTGTGAATATGGAGCAGAACAGTCACCCTAATTTTGACTGAGATTCCAACCAGGAACCCCCAGTCAGAGTATTACCTGAATAAAAGACCTCATTATGCTTGAAAACTCTTCCAGCACCTGTAACTACAGATCTGTGCCTGCCAAGTTTTGCTTCATTTGAGGAGTAATTAAATTATCCCCACCTTCCTGGAGATAGATTTGCAAGTCAGATAAATTACAGGGACATGCAGGTAATTAGACAGCTAAATGCTGTCATTTACAATGGTATTTATTTAACCTACAATCTTCTACTTACAGCTGATTGGACATTAAGAAGGCGGAGGTGGATTCACTTTTAAAAGCATTGGGTCCATGGTGCCTGTTTAAATGCTGTTTTAAAGCATTGGGTCCGTGGTGCTGTGTAGGTCTAAACTGATGTAACAACTTTCCATTATATTTCCTTTATATTTCTTGTTGTCACGCTTTGCATCAGCTCCTTGCATGTCTCCCATTCTCATTGAGCAGTGACTGAATCACTTTCCCTGTTCCCTACTATGTGGTTTTTCTGTCTCCCATTCTCTAACCAAATCCCCTTCTTTTCTTCCTCCCCGTGATTTGAAAAATGTCTCATCCCATGTTGTTCTGCACCAGAAGGTGAGTTTGATTAGGAAGCCACAGGTTAAAAAGCTTGGCTAATTCACATACAGATACATTTGCACTAAAGGTTAGACACTTGCATCATCCACTTCTCTAGCCTGGAGTACCAGATAGCTAACGTGTGCAGTAGCTAAATAGCAACTTGTTGTTTTTTTAAAGGTTACATTGTTTTTAGCTTATCTGCATTATGCTGGGCATGGTGTTACTGGCATTTCATGACATCAGAGTTACCTTTATTCTGACAACAATACAGAAATACCCAGAAGCTACAGCATGTTCTAAGCCCTTTATGATGGTTATGCTTAAGGTAGCCTTACAGAAAAATGCAGATTTAACTTCTGTCAAAAAAAATAAACTTCTCTGAGGGCTGTGGTATAAAAGTGAGCTCACTCCTCATTCCCTTCTACATCCTAGCAGCCATTTAGTTCAGCCTGAAAAACCATATGAGATAATCATAAGATTTTTATGTCATATTTTATTCAATCCTTTTTATTGAACTGAAAGAAAACAATACAGAAAGTAGAACACTTCATCAGCTGTAAACTAGAGGAGGAAAAAAACAATTTTTCTCTTTCTCTAAATGGATAAAGAAGAAAAAAATGTCCAACATTCCCCCTGGCCCCCACTCTCACTCCCTAAAACACCAAATTAATAAAAGGGAAAGAGCCAGAGGATAGGTAAGCATGTGTCTCTTTTCTATATCTGTGGGGAAAACAAAATTGTTCTTTTGACTTGAAATAATATTTGGTTCAGTAAAAATTTTGGATGTTGTAGAAATTACCAACAGACTGATTCAAGCCAGCACTTTGAACCACATCTTGAAGGCAGATGAAGGTCTGGTAAATCTAATGAGTTGAACATTTCTCTGCTTCTGAACTAAGTTGCTTTTATCCATGTGGCAGTGACAGCTTCAGATTACACAAGTGGGACGCTGCAATCTGTAGGGTTCAGGAAGTGTTTGTTCTACCAGGGCTTTCAGCCCATCCTTCCTGCTCCACAGATTATGGGTCATTTGAGAACCAAGGAGATCTGTGGAGATGAAGCAGAGAAATTTGGCATTAATGTGTCACTACACACAAGAGAACGGCTGTTTGTTTTGACTCTGTACAAAATCCCAGTGCAGATGAGGAAAGCACTTTCTCCTCTGGAATTCACCAAGGTTTTTGGAAGGAAAAATACAGCAAAAGACACTGCTGAACAAGATTAAACATGTAGTAGTCAAATAAACCACAATTTTAACTGAGATAGCAGAAGGTACTAACATGTTGTTTGTTTTTTTTAATGCAAAATGGATTTTAAAATAAGCATTTTCCTAGCATCAGGATTTGAAAGTGAGGCTGAGATAGAGCATCTAAAATTACATGAAGATGAGACTACAAGAAGATTTGCTCATTGTTAGAGTTAGGTCAGGTAGCTGGACCTGGAAGGAAATTATAGGAAATGTTGACTGGTGCAGAAATAGAGATTCTCCTGTGGGGCTCCTGCTGGCCAACAAGCTGACACCAAGTCCCCATTGTGCTGCCGCAGCCAGAAAGACAAATCAGATCCTGAGCTCCATCCTCAGGGACATAGTGAGAAGAGACAGAGACATGATCATCCCGCTCCATTCAGTGAAGGAGAGCATGCCAATATCCAAGGAAGGTTTATTTTGCTGTAGAATTGGAGAAAGGAATGATAAAGATACATCCAGTCATATCTGAAAATAGATAAGAGAAAGGTTTAGGTTAGACATCAAGAGAAATACCAAGCCTGTTGAATGACAATGGCTTGTGAAATATTTCCTTACAAAATGTGGAAACAGGTGCTGCAAAGAAATTCACTTGAGAGTTAATGCCACTAAATATATCTGTCTGGTTATGCCTGTTTCAGTACAGAAAGAAAAGACATGAGTGGTTCCTCCAATCCCTTAACTTACTGTCTGGTATCAACACAGTAAGAGGGGTGCAGCCATCCTGCTGTACTGTGTGCCAGATTAACCAGGGACAAGCTTAAGTCCATGAAGATCTCACTTTAACGTCACTGGGAGGGTTTTTCCACTGGTGCTAGGAAACAGCTTGCTTTGCATTTCAACTCCATTTGTGAAGCTGTTGCTTGGATGTTAAATAAAAATATGACACCTTATATAAAAAAAGAAAATTAGCTATTTGTTTTGTATTTAAAATATTTTATATTGTCAGAATAGCACAAGGAATATATTGCCAGAAAGGGGAAGAAAAGAGCCCATGAACCCTCAAGGCGTATCACATTATCTCTTTTGGTAAATATACAATGGTTTATTCCTTGACAAGGAATATTCATTCACCTTCTTTTCTGAACAGTTTTGTTTTTTTTTCCTTTGGTTGTTGAGTGGGCAGGCTGTGATAAGGGGTACTTAATTTGACATTGAATGTATTTATGACCTACAAAACTTGATATAGACCAAAAAAAGAGTGGGCAGGGGATGGAAACTGAGAGCTGGCTTAGCAGCTGAATATAGACCTAAGAGCCAAGAAATTCTCAGTACTAATTGTACTGCCACTACTGATTTATGGAGTGTCCTTGGGCACTGTTAAAACTTAGCAAGTGTTTTGAGGTGGAAGAGAGCTATGTGTTTCTATTAAGATGGCATAATGAGGCTTTAATTAGGGAAGAATTGGCTACTTCTCTGCTGAGATGGAATAACTATTGTAGATGTGAATATATAAATACTCTACTGAAGCTGGAAAGGAAGTTATTGGTTCCTCTGACATAAAATCCTGAGAATGGGCTATAGAACAGTTTCAGAATTATTATAGAGATTGTATGTAATTTTGTATGTGCCAGGGTCACCATCAAAGGTAAATACTTTAAATAATTTTAATTTATAATTAATTCTGATTGAATTCCAGGGTAATACATATAAGCCAATATGTACTCAAGATGGGTGGAAACCATATTTCCTTCCTCCAGTAGCATTAAGCCAACTTTGACATTTTATACTTTTTAAATTAAATCACTATGATCTTTGCAGGCCAGTGTTTGCTCTGACAGTATTTTTAAGCTTGAAATTCAAAGATAGATTATTTTAATAAATGTGCACAAAGATTAAAAATTGAATACCTTCAGTGTTGAGACTGCATTGTCTGTTATCTCTGTTTTGAGTAAAACAGATGGTTCATATTGCAAATGATGCGTGAATAGGACTTCCCCAAAGTGATGGAAATGGATCTGTGAAACTGGCATTGTATAGAGGAAAAGAGGCTGATGTTAGTAGATATTTTTTGGACAAACATCAGTAATGAACATGTTCTTTGATTATGTTTCACCACCCGTTAAAAAGCAAAGCATGTTCAGAAAAAAATAATCAGAGAGAAAGATGTCCTTTTGGAGACTGACAGTTTCAGGGACAATAAACTAGTCAGCAAGCCAGTGCCTGGTGCTGCTGCTGATTCCCATTGTCACCTTTGGCAAGTACAGCCACTCAGTGTCTCCGGGTCAGCCTCTGTAACGTGAGGGTTACAGCCTCCTGTTGTTTATCCTCTTTCTGATGCATTCAAACAATGGATGTTTGGGGCAGACATTTTTCCCCAGCGCTTGGCACAACCACTGCACACTTCTGTATTCCAGAAATTGGAAACAAGCAACAGTGTGATGGGAGCAATATTTCCCTGAGCTTGAATGACCTTTCATATGCAGTGGATTGTATGGAATAGATACTACAGCATAAAAAAGCCATTTCATTTGAGCAGAGTTTCTCACCTCACTGTTCTCAACAAAGCATTTTCTTGAAATACCACATTGCAACTTTAAGCAAATGAGGATCAGGTCTAAATTCCTCTTCGAGCTCCCAGTTTAGAACAGGCCTTAATGAGCTTTCAGTCTGTTCCTACAACTGTCAATATATGTGTTTCAGTGATTAAAATTAAATACATTCCCAGGCTGTGTTATGTTGACCAGATTTACATAATCTTTTCAATTACTGATTCTTCCAGTTTTTGAGGGAAATTCAGATCTATCACAGCAAACTAGTATGCAGAAATAGTTTCCTTAATTATGGTATTGAAAGTGCCTAACAACCTTGTTTTAATATGGAGCACCCCAATCACCAGCTATTTTTTGTGTGTTTTACTTCTGTTGTCATAGATCACAGAATGGTGTTGGTTTTGGAAAATAGTTGAATGCGTTATTTATTTAGGTGTTTGGGCCTGGTAGCCTAAAAGTTTTACAAATTTATGAAATGTCTGTGAAAGCAGCTGCATCAGGTTGAACTACGGTTTGGGAAAAACATGTTTGTAAGAAGCAAGAACCCCAACCCTTCCTTGTCCTTTTATTTGCACATCAGGTTGTCTTGCAGACTTTGATCGCATGGGTTCATTTTCATGTGTTTATTGAACCTATTCCACAGGCACCCCAACATGGTCAATATGTTAAGTGCCATGACTGATTGCCAAATAATCCCTTGGAAAACTTTCCTTTTCCCTATTCAAAACCATGTTGCCAAAGAAGACGAAAGACTTTGCACAACTTCCCATTGGCTTGATGAATCTCAACCCTGTTTGCTCTGTGGCTCTTGATTCAGAGCACACAGGTGGAGAGACCCAAGACAGACCTTATCAGGAAGAATCTGAGAGACCCTGGGAAAGAAAGGTGATATCCAGGATCACCAGTTGGGAATGACAAAGAAGGCTTGGGTTGAGAAAGGATTGTGGGCAGAGCATGTAGAAGGAAAGTATGGACATTTGAAATTCTAAGAACAACTGAAGTTTGGAATGGCATGAAAAATTGCCTTGTTTTAGTTGTTGAGTGTTATATGTTCTGTTTTCTCCTTGAAGAGATACCTAATTTCTGAATTAATTACAGTTTTTATGACATACTGGGCACTCGTGTGCATATTTGCTTCAGAGCTCACCAACCTGGAAGACAGGGCTGGGGTTTGCTCCTTGCCTAATAGAAAAATCTGATCTTGAACAGGTCTACCTAACCACTGTAGAGAGTAATGCAGGCAACCCTCATAAAATGATATATTCAATATTCTGTGTGTAGAATCACATCCATTTTCACAACATCTGGAATGATTCCCCTGACTTTTCAGGGCTCTTTAGCCTAAATGTTCCATGAAGTCTGTGTACAACTAACAGTTGCTGCTTTTTTTCTGGAGTGAGAAGAGAATGCACATTTTTGCATCCATTTGTGTGGCTTCTGGGACCTTTTCTGCCTTTAACATTTTCTGGCAATGCATCATCCTGAGCCTGCCTTTGGCAGCAGCCACTGCACTGAGGGGCCATGCAGGCAGAATAAATAACAAGGCAGTGTTGAGAGGCTTTCCTTGATACAAATTGCTGTAGGCTGGGCAGAGAGGGCATATTTTGTTAGCAAAGAAAAGGCACTCACAGCTGCTGCTGTAGGAAACAGATCCATTGTTGTCACTCTCTGTTCTGGGAAGGGACAGAAGAACTTTTTGATCCTCTTTGGTTTCTCCTGTATAGTCTGCCACAGCAGCCAGCACCAGCAAAAATGAGACCCATGCTTATCTTTTCAGAATATAACTTTTATTTCTGAAAGCTGATTACTCAGGCAGACTGCAAGGCAGAGCTGTGATAGTTTCAAAAGCAGGGCAACAAATTGCTGTATTGAAGTGGTAGTGACAGGAAAAATGGAGGCAGGGTACAAGCAATCCACTTAAGGGACCTGGAAAAGCTGTGAAGAAAAGGATTGGGGCTGAAAGACAGGTGTTAGATGAAGAAAGCTTTTACTCATAACTTGTTAGACCACATCTAGAGTACAGTGTCCAGCTTTTCCCCCTGCAACACCAGAAAGGCATCAATGACCCAGAGCAAGTTCAGTAGAGAACTTCCAAGATGATCAGGGCAGGAGCAATTGCCTTAAGAGGAGAGGCTAGGAGAGGTGGGCTTCTTCCATCAGGAGATAAGATGGCTTTGGAAGAACTTAACAGATGCCTGATGAGTACAAGGAGGTCATGGAAAAGATGGAACCAAGCTGTTCATATTTGGGCATGATAGGTGGACCACGGACAGTCAAATTGTCATGAGATTTAAGGAGAAGCTTTTTCACTACGAGGACAGTCAGGCAGAAAAGCGTCCTGCCCAGGGAGACTGTGCAGTCTCCTCTCTGGGAAGATTTTCAAGACCCAACTGGATTAACCCCCAAGCAACGTGGTCTGAAGCTTACCTTGCTTTATGCAGGGGCTTGAGCCAGAGACCTCCTGATCCTTTCCATCTGAGTTACTCTGTGATCCTAACTACCAGCCCCTCCATCCTACTAAATATCATGGCTGCTCTGCACAGCTCACCACACCTGGTCATCACCCAAAACAGCCACTACATAAACTCCTAACCTTGAGACAAAATGCTCAAACCTCCAAGCTCCAGGGTCCTTGAAATATTTTAATTTCCTTAAACAAACCTTGAAATGTTGAACACAATGTCTTCAGTAGAGTTACAGCAATTCAGGGCTGTGGAGAGAATGAAACAATGGTTTCAACTCAGAAATGTTGCCTACCTGTGTTATATTAAGCCTGAAACCTCCTGCTCTCAGACCATTGGTCTTCTTCAGGGTAAGTTAGTGTTGGGTGCTCTACATGGCTTAGGGGTCCAGCAAAGTCAAAGATTGGGGTACCAGGAGACATTTAAGATGTTCCTTTCTTTCAGACTGTGACACTGTGACAGAGGAAATGGTGTTAATCTTTTCATGCTCCCTGGTTTGCTNTATATATATATATATACACACCACAGGTATGGTGGTTCTCTGCTTTGAACCTCCTACTATAAATGAAGAAGTAAATGCAAACCCCAAGGCCAGTGGTTTGTAACAGTGTTACAGAGGGGTAAACAGCTACGAGTTGGAACTTAGCACTTGAGAAAACGCACGAAGGAAGGTAAAGAAATTACAGGAAAAAAGATTTTGCATAAGAAGGA
>WEIU01017069.1:0-17509 GCA_013389925.1 Aegithalos caudatus | reverse complement strand
TTTCACATCTTGAGAGAGGCCACTATTGCTCATCACTCTCTGAACTTTCATATAGTCAAAAACTTCAGCTCATGCCTTTCTCTGCTTTGATTAGGTATGGTCCAATAAGCCTGACTACTGCTGGCAGACTCCCAAACTTTCATTTGCTAGAAAATAAGCCTAATGACCATTATTTTATTCCCAAGGTACTTCAAGTTTCCAGACAGCTTTCAAATTTGAGATAAGGAGGCATAAACAAGCCAGTTGATTAATTACAAGAGGTGTTTTATACATTAGATTCCATTTTTCCGCTGCTAAGTGGGAGGGAAAACCTCCTCATCTGCCAAAAGAGTGCCTGTTTGCTCATGTGGCTAGTTTTCATGGGAGCAGGCTGCTCTTTGAAATCGCTGTTAACAATGAGGAAAGATTTCTCGTTTGAGGAAACAATGACAAATGAGTTGAATGAGGCTACCACCCCCACTGTCCTTGCTTGTGGTTCTTCACCTGTGGATCCTGGATGACCACACAATGGACCAACATGCTGCTCTTTATTTCTCTCTATTCATTTTGATGGAAGCTAACAAAATCCCAGCATCAAATGAGCACAGGCAGATCTCATCTTCACCAGAGGGAGGTTGGGAAAGCCTGTCTCCTGATTTATGTGAAGGCACATTCATCTGTAGCAACACCAGTGATTGCCATCCATGTTGTTACCCTGCTGCCTTTGTAATAATGTCTCACCCCAAGGCTGCATAACCTGCCCACACTTGTGGCAAACTCAGCCTAACCATGGCATTAGAAAGGGCATCATAGGAACCCTTCAGTGTCTGCCAGGTTTTTGTCAGAGATGTCAGGGTGTTTGTCTCTCCCTCCTACCTTGGGTCTTCAAAACTCCTATAGTACTGACTTCATGGGGCTGGGACAATTTCCTCTCCATGCAGGAATGCTATCTTTGCAGGTGCAGTTTGTGTCTGCTGCACTTTGTCCATCTCACCAGCAAATGTCCCTCTGCCTTAACCCCAGCCCTCAGCTGAGAGGTACAGAAGAAGAAGGGAGGACTAGGCCTACAAAGGATTTATCTGTGGCACCTCTTTAACAGCATCCTATTCATTTCCACAACTTCTTCTAGCATTTCCCCATGGACAGAAGTTTTCAGTTGGCTTGTAAGAAGATAATTTTTTCACTAAGTAAAATTGGTCTTGCTACCAGAAGCAGAAGCAGTGGCAAATGACATCTGTTAATTCCTATCCCTGCATCATTCCCAAGTGGTTAAAAGCCCCGAGTCCAGAAGACAGCAGGGAAGGGGGAAGGGCAGATAAGCGATGACACAAAAAATGAAAGCCATCTTGAAACAGAACATTAGAGTATAATTAAAAGGTGCTGTACTTTTTAGTTTAATGCCATGCTAGATAAAAAATGAAAACAGTAGCTACAACTGTAATGAAATAAAGGCTTAAAACAGTCCTAAGAGTGAGATCTCACATATCACAGACCTGGTCTTCTGCTGGCTTCTGGAGAAAGGAATGAGAGTCACTTGGCACTTGACAGTGGCATATGCTGATGTTTCTAAAAAGTTCTAGTAATATACCATCCAAAGACTACAATAGCTACAAAAGGTGACTCAAAATGCTGTGAATTTTGAGATCTCCAATTTTAACATCTCTATTCTGAGATCTCCAGCTTTTAATTTTTGCTGACCAAAAATTAAAAGCTGGAGATCTCAGAATAGATTAATGGTCTATGCATAATAATAATGGTCTGTGCATAATATGTAGAAAACTCAAGTACCTGAAAATAAATGAAGTAAATAAAGTTCTAAATCAAAGAAATTATTGCAGCAAAACACAATCTCCCCTCCACCACCCTGTTCTGCTGACAAAACCCATGCACACTCAAAAACCGCTGTATCTTCTAAAGCAAGGCAATGAGCTAGACATGGAAGACGGTGCCAACGAAGACAGTGCATCCATATTTCAAGTGTTTTCATGACTGATGATGACAGACCCTTTCCTGACTGTGAGTGGTATAAGAAGGAACTAATTTTCTTTGGCTTTTCTCAAAATAAGGCAATGAAGCATAGATAATATGGTTTGGCAAGTGACTTCTCTGAGTATTCAGGACAGATCTTTAGCTTGCAATATCAGCATAGCATCATTGCCTTTATATTAATTTAACATCTGCCCCAGTTTATTAATGCTTCTGTTGCTGTTCTTTCTTAATGGACATTCATACATAACGTAACAGAGAAATCCCCAAAACAGCTGTCTTAAATCAGTGGAGCAAAACAATTTATCCCATAGTGGAAAGAAATATTGGAATGCTATTCAAGAGCTCCAAAACTATGCAAATAACTCAATCTGGGATTTGTTTGAAAGAAAAATGAGGTTCCAGGGCATGGTTAAATTTATTTCTGCCATGACATGGCTGCTCATTCTTTCATCTCTAGCCTCTATGTTTGCATGCTTTGCATGTCCACTAAACAAAATCCAGTACTAGTATTCAAAATCATTCCCCAATACAAGGTTTGCCTAAATTAGATTAACTATCACTGAGCAAACACGTGTCTAATCCTTCACCTGGATTCTTCTATTGATCATAACTATTTCTTTGCTCAGTATTCTGTCCAAATACATTCTAAATATATAACATAGCGTTTGGTGTTGACATATGAGGAATTGCAGGGGGGTTGTCTTACCTCTCAGTCAGCAACTGCTAGCTCAACATATTCTTGTCCATCTGATTGCCTCTCCTTGGACCCGAGAGTATTTCCTCCCACAGGCACTGACATCTGTACCTTTGGAAGCCATAGCAATAGCAATAAACCCTTTTAGTGTTTCTTTGGACATTGAAGCTTGCCTCAAAGGTCCACATCTCTCTCTCCTGTTTATTACCTACTTAACTATTGGCTGTTCGTTGGCTCTCCTGTCCTTCAGTCCACTGGCAATTCATCTGCTCTTAATGAGGTGTCAAAAATGATTGATAATGCCTCTGTAATTATCTCTGCCTGCTCTTTAAGAACATTCAGGTGAGACTCTCTGTCCTTGCTCATATGTGAGCATTTAGTTTGTCACCATCATTTTCTTTGTTCTTTTTCACCAGCCCAAACCACTGCTTTGTTAATTGTCTTCTCACTTTCTCACCAACTGAATCAAAAGTATGACTTCAAATGCAAAGCAACAAATCCTGTACTTGCAGATACCTTGCTTGTGAAGTTTCAGTGAGATCAGTGATAAGTGCAAGATACAAATCAGAGCACATGTTAGCCTTAGAGAAATGTGCTCTTGTATGCTTCAATCTATTCCTTCTGGTTAATATGTTTGGATCCCAAATTGGCTTTGATTCCTGTGCTTTCATCTGATGTGCCAATCTGGGGCCAAGTTTCTGTATTAGTAAGACAGATTTTACTCTTTGATGGGGATAGCCTCTGAAGGCTTTTGGTTGAACTCCATGCCCAAGGCAGATGGTAAAGTCAGTTTTACAACCCAGGACTTTAATTTGGTGTAGAGCACCTATATTGCAATGAAAAGATAAAATTATATGCTTTAGAGGTACATGGGGATATTTCATCTATTTATTCAGATTATGGTGCTTTGAAAATCATTATAAATTAAGACAGAGGCATGACTTGGACTGATAAAGCCTGTTTTCACTGAAAAATGAGTGTAAAATAAATGTTGATGTATAGGATATCAAGAAATTTATTGTCAGTTTTTTCTTCTTAGGAAAGATTCAGTGCATTCAAAAAAACACAAATTAATTTCCTTCAGGTACCCTTGATTGTAGATAAGAACCATATGACTGTACCATTTTTCACTGATTTTTTAGGAGTGTAAAATAACTGAAAAATTGAAGGCATTGAAACTGAACAGGAAAAGGTACATGACATAATTTTAAAAGCATCAGATCCAGTTTTTAGAAACTCATTATAATTCTTTCTATAGACTTTGATGCACAGAAGCATCCATCGAACATATATATACACACCAAGGCATGTGTAGTGAGCTCTTCAGCCTGGGATTAGAGAGAAGGCTTCACTGAGCACATTTATTGGGTACTTCTCAAGAAGGCTGGTCTCACCCAATCTTAGACATCTAAATCAAAGACATTTATTATTATAAATCACTCCTTGTGGTCTCCTTCCAGTCAATGAAAAAAAAATAAGGCATGGCCTATCTGTCACTTAGTCATCACCTTCAGAAGAGGAGGAATTGTTCTCTAAAGTCTTTTTCTCACACTTGGGAGATAACCCCCTTTGGCCAAAGAATGCCTTCATAGTCTTCCTCTGCATTCCCTCAGTTTTGATGAAAAATCTGGGCTGGTCATATAGAGATAGGTTTCTCCATGGTTGTTTCAGGAGTCTGTTTAGGGTCAGAAGAGATATTTGGACAAGCGACTAATGGTTATGGGTTTTATTGCCTTGCTTGTGAAACAGGAGAGTCTCTGCTGGTATGAGATGAGAGCGCAGCTCCTAGCACCCTCGCTGCCATTCTGAAAGGGAATCACTACTAGAGCATGTCCTGCTGTTTCTTCTGGCTCAAGCCTAATGAAATGTGCACTAAGGTTTATTACACTGATTCTTCCCTCTGTTCCTTCTAAGATTTGCTTTTGCAGTTCTGATGACGTGCTATGAAGAAGGGCTACATTTTCACTGGCATCATTATTTTTTTATTAAGCTCGCCCACATCATGCAGTAATTGGGTTTCCTGATTTGGAATCCTGAAGGCTCTCAATATTCTTTCGACCTATCCATCATGTTAATGTCCATACCAAATGTCTTTAGCCACTAGCACAGATCATTATGCACCCTGCACTTCAGCCCCAGGCAAGTCCCATTCTATCCCAATCCAGTTACCCTGGCACAGATGAATTCTGCAGCCATTCTAACTACCCAGTCACTTAGAAGAAAAGATCTAATGTTGGCACCAATGAGAATTTTGTACACACCACTTTTTGTCCCCAAACTGGAGAAAGCACACTAAACTGCTCATTGGGAGGATGGCATCCTGAAAACAGGATGCTGCCACGCACATTGCTCTGCATAAGCAGTGGGACTGGCCTGAAGTGAACAGCTTCCAGTTTGGGTAATTTTTGTGATCCGAGTGATGAGCTCTATACAATTATCTGTGCTGGAAACATAAACATGTACATACTGAGCACTGAAATGGAGTGTTTAGATTATTTTTCAACACATTAAGCAATTTCTCTTAAAGAAAGCCAGAATGGTTTACTCACATGAAGCCAGGCCTGGAAAAATGTTTAATCAGGACAGACATTTTAAATACCATTTCTTTGCACGTATTGTGTGGTGGGTTTTCTTTTTCTTTTTCTCTTTTTCTTTTCTCTTTTTTTTTTTCATCTTTTCCTTTTTCTTTTTTTTTTTTTTTTTTTTTTTTTTTTTTTTTTTTTTTTTTTTTTTTTAAATGGTGGGGGGTTTGGTTTTTTTTTTAAGTGCATAAATATTCAAAATTAAAACTTTTAAACCACTTAGTTTAATGCTTAACCACTTTAATGCTTTCTTTATTCACTTTGGGTTTTGCTCTTGAAGCAGACATCTTGGGATGTGAAATATCTTTCCTTGTGTTTTTCTAAGAGATTTAGATAAATCTGAAATTTTATATAAATCTGAGATTAAATTGGTGCTTGTTAGATCTTCAATAAAGGCAACAATGTTCTGGGGCGTCTTAGTCACAAAGGCCAAACAGACCAACGGAATGCCAAGCAGGAAGCAGAAATATGCACATTCATAAACAACACAGTGTTCCCTGTGAATGTACAGTTTCCCTGCAAACACCTTGTTCACTCAGCCCAAAGCAACTACAAAGTGCCTCATGTTTGTCATAACACCCACACAATTACTGCAGGTCCCTTGCAGGATGGCAGCTAATGAGGTGCTGATAATGCACCACCTCTCTGAACTGGAGATTTCCGAGTCTCCTGCACTGGGAACACCTGCGTGGGGAAGGAGGTTGCACAGGGTACAGCTCTGACCCCTGCTCTGGGCATGCCCTTGGCCTCCATTCCTGTCACTCCCCAGGCCTGGGAATTATTACCAATATTTTCCAGGTGCAAACATAAAGCTTCCTCTCTGCTAATTGCAAATTATTTAGCTTTTGGCAGACTGTTGCTCCAAAAAGAAGCTTTGGAAGCATTAGCCATACAATAAATAGTGCTGAGAAGGCAAGTGTGTAACCCTGAAAAAAGAGCATGTTATTCAACTATCAGAGTGACTGACGTGTTGTTTAACTTCAGCACTTTCTTGTTTTAATTAAACATGTCCCTTTTTTTTTTTTTTTTTTTTTTTTTTTTTTTTTTTTTTTTTTTTTCACAAAGAGACTGTCAGCTAAGGAGCATAACGATTAAAATAAAAATTAATTATTCAGATTTGCTGAGGACAAAGAAAGAATTCTTTCTCAGTAAATTTACAGTGAGTCAGTCTGCCAGGGCCAAGAATCAGCACTAAGTGAAAAGAAACCCAAGTAAGCTATTAACAGCAATGACAGCAATACCAGAGATGGGAGCTCAAAACACAATAAACATAAATGTTCTTCAGCTGTGGTTTTAGTTCAAACTGACTGAAGAATGAGAGCAGTGCACTTCTTCAGAAACTGACTTCAAACACTGAACTGTTAACTCTTGCCACATAACTCACTCCAACCTTATTCTCAAGGCATAATCTTAGACACATATCTTCACAACTAAATTGTAATTGCTTTACATTGTTGAGAAATTTGAGACAACTTTACTAATGTGTCAAATTCAGTGTCATATTTGGGAAAAAAAAAGGATTAATCTATTACTGGTAGAATTTTCATCCACTACTTACTGTTTTGTTCCTATTTTCCTCTCAGGGTACTACATGGCCACTTCACTGTGGGATCCAAGAAGTCATGCTAAACCTGGCACAGCTCAAATTTCAGCTAGAAACCCACAGGAATAGCACTTTATAGGTAAAGTGATGCAGAATCAAAGATAGAGCACAAGAAACTGATAGCCTTATTTTGGTCATGGCAAAATATAGGTTGAATACTGATATGGAGAACTCTGATGCTTGAATAGCCTGAAATTACTGAGACCATACTGCAGCCCATCCTAGTGCAAGATCAGATTTTTGGGAAGAGCTGTCCTTTCTTGAAATTTAAGTTTCTTTGAGCATAGGAAGTTATCTCTCTAAATCATGTTGGAAATATGCTTAAAATCTGCCACACTTGTGAGTAATTCTAGTTTTACCCTGCCATAGATAGATCAGTACTGCTTAGTTTTAAGGATAAAGTATAATTACTAAAGACAAAAAATACTCTGCACAAAGAAAGTCATGTGTTAAATATAATTAATTAGATTAGAAAAGGTCAGATGATAACAAAGCCGAACTATATGCCAAGACCTCCAAATACTCATTCAGCTATTAACTGGGCACTTCACACACAAGAGCCTTGGCTCTTGGCCATTACATTTGACAGTACAAACTTGGTAACTCCAAGTGAGTGCTCTTTGAGGGTCAGGTGGTTGCTGCTTTGGTTCTCTTTCCACATTTGTCAGAAGCAGCCAGTCTGACTGCAGACAGAGACCAGAACCACACGCGTGGCTCTTCCCCACTTCTCCAACATTTGGCAACGCATAGCTGGCAACCACCTTGTGAATAAAATTACTTCTGTCAGACTTTTCAAGAAATGCAGAAACTAGAGATTAGGAATGAAGGGAATGAAGCCTTTTGTGTTCCCTCCTGGTGGTAAGGATCCTTCTTAGAATCAGCCAGGACCTGGCTTTCCAGGAAGTACTCCTTAAAACACGATTTTGCCCTCAACAAACCTTGCCAAAGTAATTCATGCCCAGCATTCAGAGTAAAATAGGATCTTAACCATTAATCACCACATTTTAAAAGGGAAGTATCCTCCTTATGTGCTTGAGGATTTTGTCTTTGTTGGGGTTAACCCACAGGTCCCCTGTTAGCATTTTCTGCTCAATTAGTCCTTTCAAAAGGATTATTGAATCTACACAGATATTGTGTAATCTAGGTTAAGTCAGGAAATAGCATAATGAGAAGCCGTTACATGGAGAAGGGAGGTCAAAAAAAGCAGCAACAGGAACTCAGAAAATATGAGGATATAAATAAAAGGACAGGTGCTATCTTCAGTCATGTAATGTGATTTGGACTCAGTAATTGACCTAAAAATAGAGGAGACTAAAAGAAAACATTCTGAAAAGCACAGTAGAGGCCATAATCTCAGCTGGTGTAATTCAATGTACTTCCAGAGGAATGAGTACAGAAGTGAATCACTACAGCAGAATAATAATAACCTATATATTTATAGAAGAAGTGGCAAAAATAGCACTTTTCAAAAAACATTACTCAAAGCTAAAGCAAAATGCTTATCGAAGTAGACCACATTCTGTGAACAGAGCTGTGATTACTATATTATGATATCAGTAAAGGCAGGCGATGCATAGACTCAGTTAATTTTAAATGCAAGTTCAGCAAGAAATATTTGGTAACTATGATACAGATGGTAACAATCCTAAAGAAGAAGGGATCATGTTTATATTTTCCTCTGTGGTAGTATTTTTGGAATGACAATGGCTAAGTCAGAACAAATACTTAAGTGGATCCTGCTCAGCTGGGTATATATCTGATCACATTTCAAACCTTGACACTTTTGCCTTGGATATAAGTATCTCAGACTCTGGAGAATTACTGAAGGAATTTTACTTACCAGAGGCAACTGGTGATTTTAAAGGCTGGGCATTCCCCATCAGCCTGTGGACAAAAGGAAACCAAAGGCTGAGATTTCCTCAGACAACATAAATCTGACTTTTAAACTTCTTGCTTTGAAATGAGATATTAGATCTCCAATCTTCCCTGTTTCAAAACTACCCTGCTGAGAAATTTCCTGAGAAATTTCACTGTTGAGAAAACTTGAGAGACAGAAGAGATGAGGAAATGCTACTTTCCTCGTTGGTTGATTTTTTTTTTCACTTGAATAGGAAACTTTCATAAAGTTGGAAAAATTCTGCTCCAAGAGGAGTAAACAGGAGGAGAAACATGCTTTCTGGCTGGTATCCTTCAGGCCAAGAATACTGCTAAATCTGTGCTTTAATCACTGACATTTTATGCAACCATCTATAATTAAAATCAGAGTTTTCACCCAAAATGTATCTTATGCAAGCAACATATGTTTTGTGAAAGTGAGCTTAACTGTTCCCATGCACTGAAGGAGCAACTTCATTCCTGGAGAGCTGAGACCAGACCGCCTCCTTCCAAGGCTGCTGTGCTGCAGGAAGCCAAGCGTTACCCTTGCCAGGCTCGTGAGGAGCGATACCCTCCTTGTTGTAAATCAGTGCAGCACGGTACTTCCTACACTCATTTAAACCTCCAGAGACTAGGACTCCTCTAGAAGCAGGACTGTTTGACTGTCGAGCCTTCAAGCAGCGCCAGGATAATTGCATCCAGAAGTGGTTTTTCTCCCACAGTGGCTAAATGCAAAGCCCTGTAGCAGAGCCAGCTCCCCAGATGCACGGCTGGGTCATTGCGTCCATTTCACACTTTCAGTAGCTGAGCAGCCTCCTATGAACCATTTCAGAATGGTGCACCTCAGCATAACAGAGGAATGACAAGTGGCAGAAAGGGCTCTATTATCTATGTCAATAAGGTTAAGGAATAATTCCATAGTGCAAAAATCACACTGTTTAATTGAAAGTTTTAATAGCTTTTAAAATGTTAACAGAATAGCTTCCAGCCTTTCCAAAGATCAATGAAAGCTGCATACATGTGTTATTTCTTTGAGAACTAGCACAGTCACGAAGTGTTATAGAAGTGTTAGGGTTATTGGCTTTAAATGGAAGCCAACAAATTATAAAACATCTAAACCAACAGCTTTGATTCACTCCACTTGCTTTGCAGCTGAGGCTAAAATGAAATAAAACTAATATATATGCCTCAAGATTAGGAGATAATTTTTCTATGGAGTAGTAAAGTAAGACACTTTTTTTCAAACAGAGGAATAATGTCCAAAAAAAAAAAAGCCCCAAAAAACCACTAGGAAAATTTAAACAGTACTTGGACATGTTTGCAAAACATAATCAACTTCTCAAAAAGAAAGAAAGGCAACTTTTTCACATCAATTTGAATCAACTCTTCTCAAATGCTTAGAAATCTCTTCTAAGAGACAAGAATTGGCACCAACTTCAATTCTGTGCTGCAACATCACAAAGCACAGTTTAGTAGGATAATGTTCTCTTAATATTTTGTCCTTGGTTTCTTTTGCACAGAAATGTCCTCAAGATTCTTTTTTCATTATTTCTGTTTTGCTTGAAATACTGATCTGTTGCTGATGTGCTCTGTGAACCCATTACCTTATCCTCTGACTAAAGTGCCATCAGCTGTCCCTGCAAAGCTGACACGATGGTGCCAAGATGCCTGTTGAGCAGCAAAGATGTTTTCATGGTTTGATTATTTATACTTAATCATTTTAGAAATATCAGAAACTGGTCACACACTGTGTAACCACTTTTATTGCATTCTATTAATGTACATTTTGTTCAGGTCTTTTCTAGAGTGAACCTGTGCTTTATGTACATGAGTATGCTCTGCCTTCTGTGCACAAGAGCCTTCTTATTCCTCACTGGAAATTCTGACATTAGCCTTGCACATGGTCATAAGAAACGTGCTTAGGATGGTGCAATGGCACTGAAATGCTAAGGAAGCCTCAGTGTGTGTGTTTATATTCTCCCAGCAGAGACAAGGGTGTCTGGGGCTCTGCAGTAACACAAATTGCAGACCAAGTCTGCAGCCATGACAGATGTGATTAGCAAATCTGCCCAAAATTTGTTTAATAATAGGCGAGCTCTTTCTGATCATCTAGTGAAAACCATTACAGTTGGATTGTTTGAAATACCATTTATTCCATATTTGCCACTCCATGTTTTCTCCAGTTTGACAGAAAACTCTGTCTTAAATGTTGTGAGTGGGCTGGAACAAGATTATATTGAAAAGTGGACAGTGGTGTTGGGGCTGTTTTGAGACAGGCTTGTAAAATAAGCAGTTGATTGGTAAACCAGTGGTCTCTTCTATGAATATCAATATTAGTGGGATGATGAATACTATTTGTTCTCAAAAGTTGAAAACACTGCATCCATTTAAACAGCAACAGCATTGTTTTAGCTGTCATAAGGCCTCTGGCAGGATATGTGGGAGAAGTTGACATGTTTTTGTAGCCAACTGACATAATTGGGAGAAAAAAAACAAGCAAGATTTTTTTCAGTTTCTGCAGTTTGAAAGATCTTGTCTATTGGGTCCCCCCCCTTCTTTTCAGCTATATTCACAAATCTAAGAAAAGACAGTACCTTTTACTTTTATAAAAAAGACATTAAGCAAGGGAGAGCAAGTGCAAATGTGATTGAGGACTTAAGAGTAATGTAATGCCCTTGATAATTAAATTCAAAACCAGCTAACTGAAAATCCTTGCATGAACTTTAGGGTTCTTTAATGGTAGACAGGGATGACCAGGAAAAACATATTGGATCCCCCTACATATAAAATTTTGCAACTGTTTTGCTGAATGTCATACCCATCATCAGATGGGTATTAGCAGATGTTCCCAACACTGACAGGTCTCAGGTGAGTGAAAATAGTTTAGACAGCTGGATGTATAAGGGGATGACATAAAACACAGTTTATTTCAATCATAAAATTCTGTCACAAGAATAATTTTTTTTATCCTAGTCTGTCTCAAGGTTTTTTGTTGTTTCCCCCAACCCTTTTCCTAGGATAACTGCAAAAACAAGACAGGAAGGTAAACTCAGATCTCCATATCATGTAACAAGCCACAGAAGTTTGTCTCTGAGCAAACAAGCCACTCTGTTGTCAGCTACTTTTGAAGAGGTTGCAGATGCGCAACTTGATCTTCATACTGAATTTGATGAGCAAAAGTGGAAGCACTTCAGTATGCCACATATTTCTAAAGCCAGACTTTCCCAGCCAGATGATTAATTCATAATCCATTAGGATATGATGTCTGACACCAAGACCTTTAGTTCTAATGAGTAACCAAGAATTTGGATACTCTGAGCCCTTCATCCTTATTCAAGACACTGACACAGACACAGACACAGTTTTCCTCTGGTGATAGTCTTAGAAAACAGGATATAAAAGCAATGTCCTCTCTTTAAAAGTGGTTACTAGCAAGCTGCATGTGTTTTAGAGGAGCTCTTTAGGTTTTGTTCTTACAATGCCAGAGCCCCCCTCACCCTGTGTGCAAAAGATACAGACAGCACATTCAATGTAGAAAACAGCACTCTCAAAACATGAGACTCCTTTCCTAAACATGCTTCCTCCCATTACAGGAATCATGAGTCGGCAAGACAAACTGCTCTGCAGAGCTTGGATATATCTGCAGATTACTCCCCTTAGGCCCTGCTAGGTTATGTCAACGTTCTGCATTGACACAGAGGACTGAATCTTCCTTTCAGTGATGGACAGGAAGTAAAAAAGCAAAGTGGAAAGGAAAGAAACACTTGCCACAAACATCCCCACACCCGGGGGCCATATGGGAGATTATCTGGGTGAGCACCACACCCATCCCATGCACGGTGGGGAAGGTTCAAGGTGTGGAGGCAGGAGCTGTGCAAACTCTTGCTGATGACCAGGCTGACATCCCACCAAACTGGCTATGCCATACCTTAACCTCACCCCAGGTAGAGGGTGAAAAGATTAGCTCTCACCTGCTTGGTTCTCACCCCACTGGCAACAGTATCGCCACAGACCCTCACTTAGCATTTGTGAGCACAACTGCTCAGCACAAAAAGAAGGGGTCTTGGGCTTGTCTTCATTCTCCCAGGCTGCCTTGCATTTTTGAAATGAAGAATTATTTTTATTAAAGGAAGATTATTTTATTTCTGTTTTTTACCATCTTCCTAAACAAGCATTTCCAATCTCAGGGTCTTCATTAAGAAGATGCTAAAAGATGCCTTCTTATTTAAGAGAAAATTTTAATCTCCTTGACTTCAAAAACAATCTGAATAATCCAGCTTTAAGTCTCCTCATTAAGGCCAGATTTATAAACTCAATCAGACTTTTGCTTTAGGTTTTGCAAATTTGGTTTTAAGTATCTGTATACTTAGAGTTGCACAGGTCAGTTTGAAACTTCGGGAAATTAAAAGAAATTAAAACCTCTACACCAAAAACTGCTTCCATTGTAGCTGACATGAGAGAAGATATACATTTTGTATGGAGCTTGTCTTCCCTGTCAATTAGGTGGCTAAATTACAGCTGCTGGGTCAAGGACAGATGAAGAGAATAAAGCTAAAACCTTCTTGGCTTTCTTTTACTTTAGACGTATTTGAAAGATCAAGAGTTTAGTCTTTCACACTTTCCACAGCTTGATAAAGGATGCGTCAAGGATGTTTGAGTTCTTGCATCTTCATAAAGAATCAAAATTGATATTAAAGACTTTACAATCTCTTTTATCTGAAGTTAATTAGTCACTGGGAAAAATTTACATGCTAGCAGAGTCTAAGACAATCTGACTAAAAAAAAAACCTTTCCTTTATCTTATTAAACATCCTCTCATTTGGCTGTGGTAATTCACTACTTTTCTATTTCTCCAATCACTGTAAAATTTTGCAGGACTTAAATATCAAAAGTGAAACAGAAGAGGGAAACAATAAAAACGAACCATCTGTTTTCTGAACACCTTTTCAGTCATGCTCCATAGATTCTTTCCTTCACAAGTGAGCTTCATCCAGGTAATATTTGTTTAAAAATTGAACAGTTGTCCTCTATTTCAATAGGAGTTTCTCAGCCTTTGTTGATATCAAGCACTCCAGCACACCAGCCTCCCATCTCTTCCCATCTAAGAATGATGAGGTCCTAGAAGAGGCTGGCAACAGACAACAAGGGGTTACATTCAAGGTGTTTGAGTTCATTTAATAGAATTAAGAGTGATAATAGTCCTAGGAAATTCTCATTCCCTTGACAATGATAAGGATCTTAGGTAAAGACAGCCACTGTATCTAAAATAAGTTTTACAAGCCTGCAAAACAAGGGTTTTTTTTAACTGCAGGATGCCTGCTTGTAAACTATTTATCCATAAATCCCTCATAGAAGCAAGTGACATAATGCTAGCATTATAAACACAAACCTTAATAAACCTCTGATTTAAAAGTTTTTAACTTAAGACAAAGCCTGAGACTGTTATTTTTAAAGTAACTTAATTTTTTTAAAATCTTATTGAGTGAGGAGATACTTCTAAACTGGGAGGGAGGCATGTCTCCAGTAAACTGAAGAAAAATTTTGCTTTTAGTAAAGTCTGCTTTACTGTCCTTGCAGTATAGAAACAACATTTTCAGTATAGTAATAACTTTGCAAAAATAATATTATACCACATAATTCCAAGCAAAGGAACAAAAGTTATATTGGTCTTCACAGGCTTTGGGCTAAAAAAGAAAAGACAGGTTTGCTCCTCCCTTTCAGGTGGAAGAGTTTAAGTATATGCTTCCTGTCCTTCTATGCACTGATGAAAGAATATGATCCTCTCAAAATTCAGTGAAGATCGTAATTAAAATTAGATTCTCTTTCTTATCTACAAAGCCTTGAAGCTGTCATAATTTGAGTGCTATTCTTCTTGATCTCCTTAGCCCTGACAGCTTAAGTCAATGTTGAATTAAACTTGCGCCAAACTATCCCCTTTATCAGCATCTTTTTCTCTGACAGGAATCCCTAGGCACAACTGAAATAGGAGAACCTTTAAAGTAGACTGGCTAAATATTCCCCCCAAATTACCATGGATTTATTTCCCTCATGCTCAGTGAGGATGCTGGCAGTTAAAAATATTTTCTGCAAGAGGACCCTCACTGTGATAAATGAGAGTTGCTCCTTTGATTTTAATGGAATTACATTAAACTACTGCAGGTAAGGATCTGACCCTCTACACTTTTGGATTTCACCCAGGAAGACATTACAGCAGGGCAGGTGGTGTCCCAGCTTAAAAATTTTAAAAATACCTACAAAGCAGACAGAAGCACACAAGGGATGACTTCATTATATACACTACATCTTCCCTGTGTTTCAAAGGGCACATGCAGCTGGTTTAAAAAACCTTTCAGTGGGAAAGCAGAGCATGGACATTATTTATGATTCACCTCCTAGAAAGAAAAATATCTTTCCTCTTCAGCCCTTGATGAGGGCTGGGCAGGGAAGAGCCAAATATCAGCTGAAGAGCCAAGCTCTGGGGTAGCAACATGGGAGAGGTAGATTAACCCAGCAGCCACCAGAAAGGCTGGAACCCTTTCTCCTCTACCCCACCGAGTGGGAAACAGCCTCACAGCAGGAGCAGTGCCAGTGGTGGGATACCTTCCACCAACCCAGGTCTCAGGAGCTCCACATGTCCTGGTAGAAACACTCTGGCCAGCCCAGGTGGGACTGGGTAACTGACCATCAGAAGCATAAACACCCTAGTATCTCTCTCTCTCCTAGCTCAGCTTTGCCCCTAGAGCAGAGAGCAGGATCAATGGTGTTATGGGAAGTGGAAAACAATGGTGTGAGCAAGGGCTAGGACAACTGAACAGGAGAATTCCCTGTATCTCCCTCCCCAGCAGCTGCCTCAATGAATGCGTATCTCCATGCAGAGCATCCTCTCCAGGTAGGCATCTTACCTCAGCTTCTCCTTCTTATCTGCAGACAGTTCAGGGCTTCCCCTGTATACAGATCGCAAAATTTCTGGGTTTTATTGGCTTTTCCAGGCACTTCTGTAGTCCCTTGCCTCAAATCAAGTTCTGCTTCATCCACCCCAGCAGCTCTTTTCTCCATGGGCGCGTAACTCACAGACTCTCATCACCCTTCATCTATCTCCTCTGAATGATGTATTTTCTCCAACAAGAAATGAAGTTTACATGTGAAAATGCACAATGTTTGAGGGATAAGTAGATAGTTTGCCTCTGACAGACACAGAAAATCTCCCTGAGTGTAGCTGCCAGGTGAACAAGATGTGTTTTGCTCTGCTTTCCCTGGGGAGTCTCCCAGGGAAAAGCGTCACGACAGGCTCTGATGTGACATGTAACATACAGTAATCAAGTGCTTCTTCATTATGGCAGAAACATTATGGCATACTGATAAGTAATGATTTAATTACTCTTTCATTTTTACAGAAGTAAACCAGTAAGAAAACAGAAAACAAAATAAACATGAGCTACTTATATGACTATTGCAATAGCACATGATTATAGCAAGCACCCTGTGACCCTCTGCCACCCACTCTCCAACAAAGTGTGCAGAGAACTTCCCGGGGAATATTGTTGCCACCCAACCTTATCATCTGTATACACAGTAACTCACAACGTCCAGCACACTAATGCCTGCTCTCCCACCAGCAAGACCTAGCTGAGTCGAATGTTGCTGCACCCACACAAGTGCACACACACGTGTATAGGAACAGGAAGCTGGAACAGCTGAGGTCCGTGTGCCATGAACCACTGTGGTTTTCCACAGGGGATGAAAACTAGTGTTTCAAGCCGAGTTCATCAGGAACAGCATCATAAGGCCTGCAGTGAGGGGTGCCATCTGCTCACTCTCCCCGAATTCAGGCGGCCCACGCAGCTCAGGCATCTTCTCAGTTTGTGTGGAAAAGCTGGCTCTCCGTTGAGCTCAATCCAGCACCTGCAGCAGAAGGAGCACACTCGTCAGACACCCAACACTGTGCTCACGTAACGTGAGCAGTCGTCACCCATACGCCCCTACCAGCTAAAACTGACTGCCGTACCTACAGTCATCACCACGCTGTGTCAAAACAAATCCACTGGCAGCACAAGGAAAGGCATTTCAAGACTGATTAAAGACTTGCCTGCAGGATTTTCCAAATGTAAAGCCTATTTAATCATTGCATTTCTGTGTGCTTTCAGGAAAAGCAACTCAGCTTTGAATGACTCACCCTTCTGAGCCCAAACCATTTGTTCTCTGTGCTAAGTATGGCATCTATTTACTCAGGCAGTCAGGGGCCAGGCGTGAAATGTGTGTCAGGTCTCCTCAGGTCCACGATTATGTACTGTCATACTTTTAATTGAAGTAGTTTCCATGAAAGACTTTTCCACACCCTCAGGACAGCTTGGAAATTTAGAGCACGTTCCTCCCAAAACAATCACCTACACAGTGGTGCTCACAGAGAGAACACAATGCTGCAGAAACAAAAATAATTGTGGAAAAATACTGGAACACAAGCATTTAAACAATAGTGACGGGTATTTTCCAGAAGCCGGCTGACTCCAGAGATTTTGCTATAAAGTAACTTTGTGGGTGATGCTGCCTGAACTGTGACCCATTACTGGAAGTTAGTAACATGTAGTCAACCCTCTTAAATACCCTTTTTTCTTCAGTCTAAAAGCCTGTCTTCATACACGCATACTTAAGAGATTCCAGAGGCCTACATAGTGTCTCTACAAAAAGACACTACATGTCTTTTGTCATATAAACAATAAAAAATTAATGTAATTGTCACAGCTATGTGCCACCAGGATAAGGAAAGGTGACTACTAATTGTGAAGGATG
>WEIU01017065.1:486338-520331 GCA_013389925.1 Aegithalos caudatus | reverse complement strand
CCGGCGGGCCCTGCCGCTCCCGGCGCCAGCGGCCACGGAGGTTCCAGCGGCTCTGGGCCATTCCCGGAGGCGTCACGGGCTGGGGAGGGCAGCAGCTCCTTCCTTCCCCGGGAGAGGTTTGGGAGCGGGTGAGGTTTCCTCTGATGGAGGTTGGGGGACAGGAGGGAAGTTCCTCCTGAAAGTGTTTTTGGGGGATCGGGGACATGGTACCCCTGGAGGAGTGTGGGGTGTGAGCGAGGGATTTTCTCCTGGAAACGGGTGTACCTGGCTGGGTTGTGTTGCCGGGCGGGATGGGAGGTGTTGTAGCTTTTTCTGTATGTAGGTGAAATAAACTTGAATAAAGTGATTCCCCCCCATCTGCTAGTGCTGCCCCACAGAGACACAGGACGGGATCCTCCGTGCACGGAGGGTGCTTCCATCCCAGTTCCCAAGCACTTCCCATAAACAGGCTATGAGGTGGTGGGTGGGCAACACTCCCTTCCAGCTGCCCACCACTACATCACACATGGGGTCACATGCAGAGTTGCAGTGCTGGCTCTTAACTGCCAAGTGCTGTGTTTGGGGTGCTTGGAACACGCTGAGGTGGTTGGGTTTGGAGCTCAGAAGGGGCCTAAGTCCTGCATTTTCCACGGTTGAAAATGAAGATTAAGTCCTGTGGGTTTGGGCCTAAAAGCAAAAACTAAGTATTGTGTTTTCACCTTTTGAGAGTCTAAGTGATGGCATTTTGGACCTTGAAAACCAAGCTCTGGGGGATGATTTTGGGTCCCAAAAGCTGATGTTTGTGAAGCTCAGAAAAAACCCTACGTACTCCATTTTCTTTTCTTGATGCTGCAGGTTAAGTCCTGCATTTTCCCAGTTCAGAGGAAGACACTACCTCAGTGTTGTGCTTTTGGGGCTCAGAAGCAGAGGGTGGGCAACACCTTTCTGAAGCTCAGAAAAAGAACAAAGTCTTGCATTTTCTTTTTTTGAAAATAGAGGTCCAGTCCAGTGTTTTTGGGACTCAGCAAAATGAATAAGTGCCACTTTTTGGAGACTTGGAAACAGCAGCTCAGCTGGCTGTTTTCAGCCCCCAAAACAGAGGCTTGGCCTGGAACTTTGGGTGGGAGAGCTGGGGATGAGGACCCTCTCCAGAAGAGGGGGTCCAGTCGCCTTGGTGCCCAAACTTAGGGATGCTGGCATGCATCAGGCTGTTTCAACAGTCTGAGATAATTTCAGGAGCAAAAAGCACTTTCCAGCCCCTTTTCCATGTCCAACTGTTTATTGTGTTCAATCACTTCAACAGTTACGAATTACATTTAAACAATAACTTTATGAAAGTTAATAGTTCTATGCAATTGATGACAGCGAGTGATTTACAATTTGGCCAAAAGCCCAGATAACTGCAATTAGCTGGAGCTTTAAATTGGCTTGTAACAAAAAGCAGCAATTATTGAGCCAGAGCTGGAAGGAAGGAACTGGAAGGAACTGGAGCATCTCAGAGCTAGAGCTGGAATGAGGAATATGCCGTAGCCAGAGCTGGAGTTTCAGCACGTTGGACTGGGTAACACCTGCAAGTGAAACAAGCAGAAGGAATAGACATCACCTGGATCTAAGGCAGCAGGGGGTCTATCAGCAAGAGCTGTGAGAGCCAGGAACAGCTCTTGTCCAGCATCCATCAGCTGGAGCTGTAAGGAGTACAGGCATCCATGAGGGAGAGCTGGGCTCAGCTGCAACTGCAGCGGGAACGTCTCGTGGCCGGATCTGGAATTAGTGCAGCCCGGATCCTGAGCCAGGCTTCCCCTGGAATAGGACGGGGGAACCACGGACTGTGCTGCACATCCTGATGAACATCACTGACCCAGGCACAGCACGGCTCTGACCCCAGCCTGAGCGTGCCAAAGGGCACCTTCATCAAACACAGCTGAGCCAAGCCCAACACTAAACAGCAAATGAAACAGGCTGCAAAGGGCCCAGAACAAGAGGCCCCCCTGGGAGGGGCAGCAGAACAGCATTGTCCCCAGCCTGTCCATGACCAGAAGTCAAAGCTGCAGCAGCACACACTGGGAGGTTCCTGATGGTGTGGGGAGAAGCCACCCTTGGGCAGCTCTGGGGCAGGACCTCTCAGCTCCCTTCACAGCGATGGCTCCCACAATTGTTGGGCACAGCTGAATCCCAGCCCCAGTTCCTGTCCTCATCCCCCTGCAGCCAGGGCCCTGTCCAGGAGCACTGCCAGCACAGCCCCAAACCCCAACAGGACAAGCCACACAGCCAGGAACCACAAGCACAACCATTTTCTTCCCAAGGAACAGCTAGGCACAACACAGAAGCAGGGCACACAGCCACCACCCTGGCCCCAAACTGGCCAGCACCAGAAGCTGCCAGCACAGCGCGTTCTCCTCAGCCATAGCCTGGGCACAACTTCCTCAGCTCATGTGCATCTGGGGCATTGGGCCACTCCTTCCTTCCTGCCTGATCCTGCCACCTTCCCCAAGAGCACAGCCTGGGTCAGAGCACTCACCTGGGCTCATGCTGCTGTGCCAGCCTCTCTTGGTGCCACGCTGGGGCTGTGCTCTTCACCTGGGCTCATCCTGCTGTGCCAGTGTGCCCAGGGCTGCTCTTGTTGGGGCTGTGTCCCAGGCTGAACCCCTCGGCCAGTGTTTCCTGCATGGAGTCCCTGGTGAGGAAGAGGCTGCAGCTTTGCCTCTTGGCAAATGGCTCCTGCCCCAGCAGGAACTCCCAACCCACACCACAGGTCCCTGCAGGCAGCAAAATGCAGTGGTGGAAGCAAACCCTGGTTTTAAGGACTGGAGTCAACCCCTGTGGGCCATTACCTGCCCCTGTTCCCTGCAGTGCTGCCCACACACCGATGGCTGCAGCTTTCCAGGCAAACCAGAGCACCCGGTGCCTCTCAGGAGCTTCTCCAGGGCTGGTGTAGGGGCTTTGCCTCCTCTCCTTCCCCTTCTGTGGCCACAGGCCCCACCTGCCCCTTTCCAGCTCACCTGTGTAACTTGGATTGGTTTGTTGTTATGGATTAGGCTGCAAGTGAGTTGTTGCTGATGGCCCTGTTGTTCTTTTTGACAGTGGCTGCATTCCCTAGAGCCAGGCTGGAAGGATGCTAAGCAGAGGTTTTCCGTTTACATCTCATTTGGATTTGCATTGATTTGCATAATGCCTTCCCTTATTCCACCTAGGGCAATGGTAAGGTGATCTTGTGCCTTCTGCCAGTTCTGGGCAATATTTACTGACGGGTCCAGGCTTTCTACATTTGTAGCACAATTTCCTGGTAGTGTTTGCCTGCAATGCTGTCCTTGCATTATTCTGTGAAGTGTTACCTTAAGATCAGCATTCATTTTTGTAATATATTGGGAAATCTCGTTTTCTCTACTTTGATCATTTGGTGTAAGGAAGGCTGTGGGTCAGGCAAGGCTCCAATTATTCGTTTGCATCCTTCGTTAGCATTGGCAAAGGCGAGGTCTTGAACCAAACAAGGACGTGCCACGTTTTCCTTGCGTTGTCTCTCTGTTGCATCTATTAAGCGATCGGCTATTAAGAATACGGCTCTGAGCAGGAGCAGGGAACCGAGCCGGGCCGCCTCTGGAGAACAAGGCTCAGCTTGCCTGGACACAGGGACAGTCAGGAAACCCCTCCCCAGAGTTACCGAACTTCACAGGAATGACCAGATGGCTGCAATTGCCCCATCCTCTGCGAGAGCCCAGTCGGGGGAGACCCATTCTGGGGAGCTTCTGCCTTCTCTGCAGCCTCCCCACAGCTGAGTCTCTGGGAATACACTGGGAACGCACTTGCGTAGGTTCAAAGCCCCAGAGCACCGCCTGGCATTCTTCTCTACCATGTCACAATTTCCTGCGGGAGAGGCCGCAGGCTGGGATAGCCCCGCGGTGAGAAAGCACGTACTCATCCTGGGCCCGAGCCTCCGGATCGCCTCGTCCATCCCCGCAGACATCCAAAGGTCTCTCCACGCGCACGGTGCAGCCTGGAAGGTGGGGGGGAAAAGGAACCGGCTCCACAGCACAGGAGCCCCGGCCCCTTTGCCCCAAGCGGCAGCCCCAAACACACGCCCGGGCAACGTCCGGCTCCCCGTTACAGCCCGGGACCGCCGCGGGGACCGCGCACACCTCTCCCGGGGCGCCGGGACAGCCACAGCTCCCGCCAGGGCCCNACCAGCGCTCCGCCCCCGCTGCCGCCCGAGGCGCCCCCTGCGGGACTCACTCGGTACTGCGGGAGCGCCCCCGCGGCGCATCCTGCCGAAGCCGAGCCGGGTCTGTGGAAAGCGCCCCATGGGCACAGCCGCGCCTGCACCCCGCTGCTGAGCCAGGGCCCTGCCACGGCTGAGGTGCCACACCCACGGCTCCTCCTTGCTCGCTGCCCGTGGCACCTCTGCCTGCGACGAGGCCGAAGACGTCGGCAGAGTGAAACAGCCCCTCCCGTCCCCAGCCCTGTGTCCCCGTAGGGCCCTGCTCGCTCCCAGAATGTCCCTGTGTCACCCCACGGTGGCACCCAGCTTTGGTCCTTGATCATTCCCAGTGAGAATCCAGGGCCACCTGCAAGGAGCCTTCTGCAGCAGGCATTAGGAGAGAAGGGCAGGCAGAGCACCTGGCATTGTGGAGATGTGGGAAGCCAGGCCCTAGCAGGCAGCAGTTATGAGCTGGGCAAAACCTTCCTCCTGAGGGATCAAAGTTTCTAAAAAAAAACAAATGGAAGTAATCTTAGCAATCTGTTCTTCCAGGAGATAAGAAGGAGTGGGCATCCACACGGGAAATGGGGAGCAGCTGGGAATTCTGTCTCACATCCTGCCTTGGTCACAGGAGGGAGTGGGATTTGTCCTGGCAGTGGCAGTGTCACAGACACAGGTACTAATGTGGCTGCCTGGACTTGGATGGGACAAAGCCCTGCTGTCCACAGCAGCTGCCAACACTGCACTGCAACAACTGAGAGTGGAAGCACAGAGCCAAAGGGAAAAAGTCTCCTTTACCTCTGTGAAGGATCATGTGCCCTGCACATCTCCAGGAAGGTCACAGCCACTCACCAGCTGCCTGAGAACCCATGGCTCTGTCCAACAGCTTCCCAGACAGTGCAGCTGTCCTGGTTTGGAAAGACAGGTGTCTGCTAGGGAAAGCCAGAGCCTCCATTGGAATGGGAAATGTAACCCCCATTCCCTCTGAATCATTATAGCTTTGAAATGAAGGGGTTTCCATGCAAAGATATGGGAATAGGAATAACAGTTCTTTACGAGGAATATTAAAAATGTAAGTGTAGTAGTACAAAAAAGCAAACAAACAAACAAACAAAACACCACTGACAGAGTCAGAATACAACGTGACTGTGTTGGTCAGGGTGTTGGTAGCAGTCCAATTAAGTCCTCCTGCAGTGACAGAAGTGGCTCTGTTGGAGCAGAGATGATCCTATAGAAGGGTGTAGTTTTCTCTGAAGTTCCAGTGGCCGTTCGATGGGTCCAGTGTTCCTCTGGGAATCCAGTGCAAACAGGCTGTCTTGGTGTTCTGAGATTTTATCAGGTTTTATCCAGTTAGGAATGCTTGGCTCCTCCTTCTGGGTGGAGCCTCTCCCAATGGGATGATGTAATTGTATCAGTCATGTGGTGAGCCTTAACAGCAGATATCCCCTGGAGAGAGGATGGGTCCTGGATGAGATAAAGAAAACACCTCTCCAACCTGTTATAACATATGGCAATAGATTACATATTTTTGGTTACATCTTGCATTGCAACCCAAGACGGCAGCAGAAAGGAACTCGGTGTGCCTGTGCCAGGGGTTGTATGTGCATCTCCACAGCCTGGAAAGAAACCAGAAACAGGAGAGAATTTATCACAGTTCTGGCCCTTCAAAAAGAAAGGAAACTCACTCACATGATTGAGGGACAGACAGTTAGTCCTGGAGGGTGCTAAGTGTTTTAAATCCAATTGTGCACACAAGGTATTTCATGTAGCTGAGACCTGGGTGTTTCTCCCTGGCTCAGCCCCAGAGTCCAGATGGAAGCAGAGCCATGGTACCAAGCACCTGCCACATCCCTGCTACGGGTACCGAGGGCTGTGCCTGGGCATCAGCTGGAGCATCAGCCTCCTCACCGCCCACCGCGGGGCACTACAGAGCAGGAATTCACCCTTCTGCTGACAGCTGCAGCTGTGGACCACTTTGGGCTGATGGATATGGTGCTTAGGGATATGATGAACTTGTTGGCAAGAGGCTGCCGTTGATGTGAAAAAACCTGGATATGAAATTGGACACGGTGACCTGAAACAGGGGTGGTTTTACCGTCTTGCCGAGGTGGTGTGTTGTAGTCACAGGAAATCTCTTTTTCTCTGACCATCCTCTGAGACAGGCAGTCCTAAAATCTCTGGCAGTCAGAAACCGCAGGTTGGGAAGGAGCTGCCAGGGCCCAGTGGCCGTGCTCAGTGTCTGTGTTTCCCCCTCTCCCAGGGTGCCAGAGAGCTGAAAAGCATCTTCTTTGCTTTTCGTGAGGTAGGATGTCAGCCAGCTCTGCAAGGTGCCCAAGGTGCCTGTGACCGAGAGCTCCCCGATGCCACGGGCCTGAGTTTTACCTCAGTTCGCTGAGCGCGGCAGGACCGTCCCTGGCCGGGCGGGCCCTGCGCACGCCGCGGCCGGGGAGTCGCTGTCCCCAGCGGTCCCTGTCCCCTGCAGCTCCGCTTCGCCTCTCAAGGACACGCGTCCGCTCCCCGCTCGTTGCCGGCTCCTTTCCTTCGCTCCCGGCTCGCTGCCGGCTCCTTTCCTTCGCTCCCGGCTCGCTGTCGAGCAACTGCGCCCGGTGGGAGGGTCCCGGCCGATTCCCCGAAATGTGCCCTCCCGCCCGAAGTGCCGCCGCTCCGAGACACCCCGGCTGGGGCGGGTTTTGCTGCTATTAGAACAAGCGCTCTTGCCGCTTCGTCTCCGTGATAAGTTTCGGTGGTTTAGATCGGGTTGCCACGTACGAGACGGCAATAACTTGCCCCGCCTCAAACTTTCTGCAAGCTCTGCAGCGCCAGCAGTGTTGGCTTTGTTGCCCCATTCAACAGCCCGGCAAAGCCACAGTCCTCCGTTTCTGTGCTCCTCTGCAGCGTTTGCCGAGGGAGATCCCAAACGAAACGGGCCTGAAGATTAAATGTCCATGGCTGTACACAAAGAATCGGTCTCTGCACCAGGACCCCAGTACAGCCGAGGGAGGGAAAGCAACACTTCTGGCTGCACCTCTCCTGTGACTGAGCCGAGATTTGAGACAGCCAAAGCTGTCAAGCAGCCACAAAAGTCTCACTGTGTGTGCTAGAAACCTTTCAGTGCTAAATGCACACTGAACCAGCCCACCTGTCATGTTTCTTCCAATGAAGTATTAGCATTAGTGTCAAAGCTTGTTAATGCCATACAGAAATGATCCAGTGAATATATACATCCAAGCTCAGTTTGGGTGTGTTGCTATACTGTAAACGTGGGAGGGAACAGTGGCTGTCAGTTCTCCTTATGCTGCTGTTAAACACAATCACTGCAGGAACTGGGGTAGCCTATCTTCCTAGTAGAACTCCAGGGGGAGAGACAGAATATTTAAACAAATGAAATAATGGCATTGCAATCATTATTTCCAAGTATCTATTTCTGATGCATTTGTTGGGGTAATTACCCTGGGTAGTATTTTTTACTTCAGGCAGTAAGTTAGGTGTATCAGCTTCATCCTGAGCAGGTATCAGCACATTCCCAGAGGGAATGTTAGCTTCTGTCTAACCCACTAGAGAAGCCAGCAGGAGTGGTGCTGGTGTACATGTGAAATGAAGCACACTTTTGCTCAGACTGCTTTGTGAAATTGTTGTTGAGATGTTTCTGCACACCTTCTTGTGACATGTTGAATTTAGAGATGAGCTGATAAAGGCAGGAAAACTGTTCTGTCATCACTGTCTGAGTTTTTGAAGATTTCAAACCCCTTAGTATTAAGCCCTAACATTTTTACCATTACTTATGACAGGGATGACACAACATCAATTTCTTTAAGGAAGCCCTTAATACAACTGCAAACTGAAATAATTGCTCCAGAGCAGAGTTTGCCCCAGCTGAGTGCTTCTGAATTCAAAATAACTATGCCCTGTAGAATGGCATAAGTCTCTTCTTCCCTTTGCTGAGACAAGACTGGATTCCTGGTCTTAAATCCCACAGCCAAGTTTGGGTTTGTTTTTTTTTTCCTCATTCTTAAAGACACCCTGGATTGTAGTTCAGTTCTAACCCAGTGGTGTCAACATAGAGCATTACAGACCAGATAGTGGCCAAGCCTCTGGCTAGGCAACAGGATTTGTGCTGGGCACCACCACAGCTCATGAACACACTGCTCAGAACACACTCTTCTGACCAAAAGATGCCTCTCAGTACAAAATTTTCACTGGATGAAACTGTTCCCTGCAGAAGTACTCAGGTGGTACACTGTCATGGTCACAGCTTGCTCACTGCCTGGGTTCTCCCAAGTGGTGCCAACCCCAGGCATGAAGAAACAGCAAGGTCAGGTGGCTGTCGTGGTTGTGTCCTACACCTCACTCCTTTTCATGTTCCCATGGAGTGTTAACTGCTGAGAAAGGTGCTGGTTTATAGCCTTGCCTCACTGACTGGCACCATCAAGACACAGTGACGTTGTCCTCACGTATGCACAGATGCTGCAGACCCACTTCAGACACTGATGAAGTATCCTCTGGGATCTTCCAAGTCCCCTTCTTGAGTTTGGCATCACTGCATTTATTCCAAGTGCTGATCCTCACATCAGGATCTATTTGGATATTCTGCAAATATATGCACATAAGCAGCTTTTATAAATAGCTACATATACCCCCCGATGAAAACTCTCCATCATGAATCACATCTTCTTAAGGAAGTTGGCTCTGCTAAGATAATTAAGCTAAATTCAGGTGACCTGGGGCAAATCCTTTGACAGATGTGTGTTTTCATTCCTGTAGTCTAAATGAGAATCTTTTCAGGGTAATCTAAAATATCCCTGGACCTGACTTCCTTAGAAAAGAAATTGCAGTTGGTATCATGATGACCTTAGGAAATAAAGCTTCATTTAAATTTAAAAGCATCAGCTACAATTAAAGCACCGCTTCATTTTGCTAGAATCTGTTTAAACTACTGACAGTCAAACCATAGCAGGGACCACTGACCTTACATCTCTGCCAAGCAATTAACTCTAGCAAACTTCCTAAGAATTTAGTCATTTAGTAAATTAGGGAAAAAAAAAAAAAAGGCAAAAAACCCAAACAAAAAATAAAAGCAACCTCCAATAGGTGAGTCTGAGCAGTTTCATTCTAGAGCACTCTCATTATTATGAATTCCACTGAAATAATTCCAATTATCTTCTACCCAACCTTCATCCCCCAAACCCAAGGACTTTGTTGTTCATTTTTGTTTAAAGCAAGTATCTCTACCTCCACACATCAATTTTTAGGTCAAAAATAAAAAAAAAAAAAAACAAAAAAACCCAGAAACCACCAAAAAACATGAGGGGTTCCAGGTTAACAACAGCAAAAACTGATGTTTAGAACAACAGCTGTTGTTCCAGTGCCTGACAGCAATGCCCCCCCCCCCNNNTGTCCCAGGGCCTGACAACAATGCCCCCCCCCCCCGAATTTTACTGTCTTGTGGTTTGACTTGTTCTCCCTCTGGGGCAGTCTCACACTTCTGAGCTGCACCTGGCCCCTGTGCTGACAAGTTCTAAGGAGCTATCCTGAGGCTAAGCTCTAGATAAACACAAAACCTACAGTACCCCAGTTTACTGTCATTTCCCTTGAAGAGCTCTTAAATGTTTCAGTAATTGTAAAATTGCAACACTCTAACTGCTTCTTCATTAAGCGTCAGAATAAACAGCTGCTTATTTTAATGGGCTTCTTCAGGCAGTTGCTAACAGTTATTTTGCCACATGCTGTGGTCTGTGCTTAAATATTATCAGGGGCTGGTTCTGCCAAATACAGTCTGTGGCTGCCTGCAAGGTAGGAGCATCTCTGAAAGCACCACCAGCCCTACAGTAGCTGTATGGCATTAAAGAAATGTGACATAACTTTGGAGCCATGGAACTGGTAAAGCTTCCTCCAATCCCAATTTTCTAGCTGAGTTTTGCCAGCAAACTGCCCAGACTTTGGATTCTTCTCCAATAAATTTGCTCATATCTGTTTATGACATTTTTCTTCTGCTTGCTTATGTGTTTGCCTCATGCTAGGAGGTGCCAGTCAGATTTCACCATGATGAGGACAGGTTTTTGTTTCTCTCATGTGGACCAAGTTGCAAGACCTATCCTCTCATGGCTGAAGGTTCTGTATGGTCACTTCCACTTCAGCTTGGGTGTTTATGCTCACAGAAATTCTCTAGAAATAACAAGTTTTTCAGAGCTACTTTGTTGCCTGTTTTTATAGCAATCTTGAGTATCTGTTTCTGATTTTATGCCTCACTGTTATGTAAGTTGCTGCTACACTGATTGTCTTCTCCAGCAGTTAAGGATGTAGGTTGTAAAGGAGCCCTTTCCAAGAATGTATTCCAGAAAACCCCTAAGTCTACCAGACTACTACAAAAAGGAAATATCTATTACTGTGGTGGGAGGACATGCAAGTTGTGGGGTTTTCATTGCTGGTGTTTTGGTTTTGTTTCATTTTTGTTAGTGGCTTTTTTTCTCTTTGGTTTTTTGTTTGTTTTTTGTTTCCTGGGGTTTGCTTGTTTTTGTTTTGGTTTTGGTTTTGGTTTTTGTGGGTTTTTTGTTTTTTTTTTTTAAATTTATTACAGCTGCAATAAGAAGTCATGAAGTCTTCCACATCTTCCTACCTTCTTCCCCCCCCAACCCTTGGCATGATTTTGTATCTCTGGGGTTTGGAGTCAGTCATCTCCTATTTGCTGGTGATCTCATGACCATCTACAAAATACCAGAGAAGTACTTGCTTTCTCATGTCCCAGTTGCCAAATCTGGTCAGGATTTCATGGAGGCACTCAGCACACCTACATAAACCCATACCCTCTGTGCAACCTTGCCACCCAGACGTGCGAATACTAAGAGAAACTCGAGTCCTTGATGCCTGAATTTCCCTGCCCAAGCTTTAGTGCACTACTAGCACAGGCTCTTAGCAGGTGGCTGCACCCAGGGAGAGAAAGAGGCAGCTTTGCAGGCTGGCACCAGGTGGTGTCACCTCACTAGAACATGCTGGGAATGGAACATGAGGAAACTGGGAGAAACAGCTGTCTGCCAAGCTCCACAGCAGTCCTAGATCCAGTCCTCAGCTTCTCTCCTAGGAGAGCTGCTGCCACAAACATGTGCCCACCCTTGATTATAGGAAGCCAGTTACAGAGCTCATGCCTAGCACAGCAGATAAGGAAAAGGATCAGCACTGCTCTCACTCCTAAATCAACAGCAAACCTAAGCACTTACTTAAAAACAAGGGCAGGAGAAGCTTGTCTTGCCGTTTTTGTCAATGAAAGACTGCTTAGGGAACTTCCATCATCTTCCCAGCTCCACCTAGGCAGCACAGTTTTTCCTGGTTCTGGTGGTTTTCCAGCAGAGCCGGGTTACTCAGTCCAGCACTGCACACAGCCTGCTGCCAGGCACACCCTGATGTGTCCCCAGAGTGCTGCTGGCAGGTCCTGCAAGCTCCTCTTGAACATAAAGAACAGCAAGGCACCAGCTGTGAGTCTCATTTCAGACACGTGGAGCCCTTACAAGGGCAGGCCTGCCTGCAGGCACGCAGCTGGGAAGCCCCTCACAGCATTCCAGAAAATATTCCCAGCAGGAGCCAGGAAAGACCTGATGGGCCAGGTACCCATTTGGGCCAGAAATTGCTGTCACAGGATGACACAATTAAATCATGGCATCTTTCCAGATGCTTTTTATTAAAAGCCACCTCCGCTAAGTTCCCTACAGACCAGGTCTGTAAAACAATTACCTTCCCTTGTACCAAGGGCTCCTGTATTTAACTCTGCACAAGATTTAATGAAACAAAATACACCTCTTGAAAAACCAGTGACTGGTCTGACTTCCACCTTGACAAAAATCCTTCCGTACAGGGAATAGATTAAAAGTAACCATGGCTAGGGATTGGCTGAAATCTACAGACAGCAGGTGGGAAGGTAGATTAACACACTGTGGCCTGCATTTTCCTGGGGCAACTCTTTAGTTGTATTGCAACAGAGATACCCTTCCTACAACTTGAGTGTGATTTGGATTTCTGCCTACTTGCATTCTCTGTTAGGGCAATAGGTTTGGCTACCAGTATTGTCAAGTAATTTCAGCTTGCAGAACTCAAGATAACAATGCTCATAAAAGAGCCATGAAAGGCAGTATGCACTGAGCTGCACAGAAAAAAAAANAAAAAAAAAAAAAAGATCTACAGCAAGTCTCAGACTATTTAAGAAACTTTTAAAAACCACTCCTGCTGCTTTATTGCCTATCCCCCTAAATGTTTGCCAACAGCTATCTTTTTAGCAGTGTTTTTTCCAGCAACACAGGTCTATATACTTCCATGTTTTCTCTAGCAAATTCCACTTACAACCAGTTGCAATGCAATCTCAAGGAAGCAGTGACCTGGATTATCAGGGCACCAGCTCCCAGTTTCACTCCTGAACAGACTTAGTGTTACAGCGTTTAACAACTGTGTAAACATCAGCAGAATGCCCTCATGGAATGATCTAAAGCAAAAGCCAAGAAAGCTGTAGAAAGCTTACAGATGCAGACTCATGCTAGCTAGCCCACTTCTGGGAAAAAGGAGTTTCCTTAATAATTAGATATGATATTCTCCAAGCAAATAAATCCCAAATCTTCCCCCAACCCTTAAGCACTTGACAGCTGACTACATGCTCTGTCACAGCAAATCACCCCAACTTGTGTCCTGCTTAGTGAATATACCAGACTTCAAGAAACTTTGGCCTGTAAGGTAAAATGAATCCAAATCCCCCCTTTCCCACACCAAAACAGAGCTTGATGCCATTATTGGGTGGCTGTCAGCAACTTGTATATATGATCCCTTGAATAAGATGCAGAGCTTCCTGCTACTGTTCAGCATAGTGTGTTCCATTCTCACAAGGTGAGGGGAATGTAGTGAATTTATCACTGAAAAAAAGGGGGAATTATTCTGCTTAGTAAATACTTTTGCTCCCTGTAGACCAACATCTGGATTGTATTATCACTGAAGCCAAATCACAGATTCGGCCTAGAAAAACATAAGGGAGCTACCAGATGGATACCAGTGTTTTGCAATCCTCTGCTATGGTGTGAACTTCAGAATTTGTGCAAATCATGTTTTCTGAATGTCACAGACAATCTTTATGTAGATAATATCCATCATTTTTCCACAAATTTTCTTTCCATAAGTCATCTGTTGTTTATAGCTCATGCTAAGGGAAATACAGCCTATCAATAAATAGAACAACCCACCAGCTATTGCTCTGATTCTCACCACGTTTCTCAATCAGATGACTCACCAAGCTCATGTGTACAGCTTTAAATGAAATAAATCAAGGGACCAAGTGAAAAAAATGTATTGCACCAAACAAAACCGTGAACTAGAGAGCTTTTAATATGTAAGGAGCAATAGGATAGCTAGGTCCTCTGGAGTGATTACAGACTCATGTTGGATGTACCAGTCAACAAAGTGTGATGAAAACTTACAGAGCAATCAAAACCTCACTTACAGCTGCACCTAAGTTTGCAGTATGTTGGTAAATACAGTGGTACCTGTGATGCCTTGAGAAGGCTGACCTGGAACAGAGACTAGACAGAGCTAAAAGAATAAAGTAGGTATTTATTAAAAGGCCTTAAAGGATAAACTTTGGGTAGTACAAGAGCCTGCCCAGGGCTACACCCAAGATGGACCCAAAATGGTCACAAAATGTACAGCTGGTCACGAGCCCTCACACTTTTATAAGTTTTGGTTCATTTGCACATTGGAGTTATTTATCCAATTACAGCTTCAGATTATCCCATCCTTCTTGCTTTCTCTCTTCAGCCCACTGTTGTTTATGCTTTTGGGCCTGAAACGTTGTAACAGTTGTCTTTGTTCTCAAGCTGGAAAAGGATTTGTTTTGTCTCCCTACTCTGCAAAGAGAGCTTACTAACACTTAGCATGAGGCTCAGAACTGCATGCCTAGGCAGCACAGAATCCAAAAAACATGAATAGAAATGGAAATACGAGATGTGAACTTGAATCAAACCACCTGACCCAAATGAACACTTCCTGTATCCTAACAGTATGCTGCAGACTTCTGACATGCCATTCTTTAGGTTTCCTGTGGAAAGGCAGCCCCAAAATACAGCAGATATAGTGCCCATGCCCTATAATTTAGCCATGCTTCAGGAAGAAAACAACAGGGCTACTGAGAGAACAACAGATCTGCAGTCCAGAAGAATGGAGTAAGATTTGCCTCTGTGGATGTTCTTTAAAGCCTGTCAAGTTTTCACTGTGTGGAAGTAGCCCTTGATTTTTTCAGTAAAAAGAGATGAAAATGTCTTTGTGTATCTTTAGATCATCATTAAGCTGCTACATTTACCAAGAGATTTTCCCAAAGCACCTTAGAGGATTGGGAGGTTCAGTTTCTCTTGGTTTAATTGAGTAGTCAAATCCCCAGCCATCTTTGAAAATTGTGTCTTTAAAGCTCTGATCATGCATAGGTGACTCAGCTAAAGAAATGGTAACGCTTTCTGAACATAGGAAAAGGAATTACTTTATTCAAACATCACTGGAAATCCCCTGAGATGGGAAAGGAAGCACAACCTTGTCTAAGTATGAAAAGAGAAAAGGTCTATGTAAAGAATACCAAAAAGCTACAAGTGGCAGAGCACAGCAACCATAGATTTCTCTTTAAAGTCCACAAGTGTAATGCATTTCCATAAAACTCAGACTTCATTCACAAACCTCCTCTTCAGATTTCATCTGAAAAACAGAGCAAAACCATTTATGGAGCTCCTCTTTTATATTCTTGCTTTAGACATGCAGTGGGTGTTCTTGCTCTTTCATCAGGGAAAGGAACGTTTGCCTAATACCCCAAATAAGAAAGTGATAGTAATATCAACAGTTAAATAAAACAGACACACAGTGTTCTGTTCCAAGATTTACAGAATGAAAAAGAATGAATAGAATATGTCCTTTCCTCTTCTGTCTTAACAGCAAAATGAAAGTGACAGGGGTGAGACTCCCCTGTGAATGGAGACAAGGCACCAGAGAGTTTTCAGCTGAAAGACAAAGGAGTGGAGACTGGAACCATTTGACTTTTCAGTCTCTGAGATCTCTGCCTCACAAGCAGCCAGCACAGCATGGATGGGTGTCCCTTTAACTCCTGCATTTACCTGACTAGAGTGTATCATGACCTCACACTTACCACTCTCTCACTTAGTAGTAGGGAACACAAATATCTCCTTGAGCATGGGAACACCTTCCAGGTCGCTCCAGGAACTTCCCACAGGGCCCCCCGAGGGTGAGTGGGGTTCTGTGCACCACCCTGGCTGGAGGCACCTCTCCTTTGGGCTCAGCAGGTCGTGTGTTGACAGGCAGCAGCCATAACCAAGGTCTAACTTTTGCTGGGGAAGGTCATCTCTCTTAAACACAAGGTGGGCACACTTGGGTAGTTCTGATGCTTGGTGAAAGTGGGTACAGGCCACTTCCTCTAGGCCTTTTTGACATGCAGGCCCTGGACAGAAGCTAAGAGCTATCTGAAGTTTAAGTGCCCAGCACACCAGTGCTGTGCTCTCTGGTCTCACTGGCTCCCCTTCAGAATCCCCTTCACATCTGTTCTTACATGGGGGAAGTTTTCTGTGACTCACATCATGTTCTTTCATTTCCTTTTTTCAAAAGGAAATCCTTACTGTCAGTATTTAAGCAGTTTGATAGTGCCCTGCTCCACTCAAGAGGGCTGACAACTTTACAACAAAGCGTTTATTAATTGGAAGTAACAGATACATGGAAGGAAAGTTTTGTGTGGGAGGGTTTCTGTACGAGAAGGATTTGTTCATCACCAAAAGAAAATGTTTTGAACTTGTATTTGGGAACCTGCACTTTTTTTGATCACAAATGAGAGGGCATTAACAAAGCAGAGCATGGACAGGATATTTCAGTGTTGATAAAACATGGGGTTTTAGTAGTAGTAGTCATCAAAGTGCTTTTTATCCCCTGCCATAAGCCGGCTGTAAAGGAGCCAGCTGTGCACTGCCTGCTCTGCTGACTTGGCTGTCTACCCTTGCAGAGTGTGAGCGCCCTTTCCTCACTGTCCCCCATCCCACCTGGTTTTGTTTGGCCTAGGTGTCTTCTGGGTGCATTCAGTGCCGTTCTGTAGGTAACCTCTGGGCAGAACAGCTTCTCTTCACCAATACCAAATCGCTGCCCCACAACTCTGGGAAATAAATAACTGGTTTTAGGGGATGTGGGTTTTCCAGCACCGGCAAACATTTCAGCCTTCCTAAAGGCTCAGAAGACACGAGAAGTGCAGCACATGGGAAGAACCCTTTTGCAGTGGATCCTGTTCTGCCAGTGCAGAGTCACTTGTCAAGGACAATAGCTCTTGGCTGAGCATTAATATGACAGAGTCGGGCGTGCTGCCAAGGAAAACACTCCTTTGTGGTCTACGCAATGTTTCGCTGGCCTGTCATTTTGAGATCACCACTGACAGCGCACTGAAAACTGCCTTTCACCATTATTAGAAAGAAAAAGAGGAGTGCTCAGCAAAACGGATAACAGGCTTTGCTGAAGCCCCAGAGCAACAAAAGCAGTTTGGGTGGATCATGCACGTGTGTGTACGTGTGTGTCTGGGCATGTGTGAGCCTTACTGCAGCTGCCCTCTGTGCTGGAGGAGCCCTGCACAGTAGGCAAGAAAGCTTTGCCCTCCACAGAATGGAGGCTGGAATGAGCCTCTTTACACTGCCCTCTGAGAAAAATCACAGATGATACTGGTTGCACAACACAAAGAGTCTTTCAGCTTCAGAGATGTTGACTACAGGGCTATCTTTGTACTCAGAAATTCTGCCTGTTTGTTGTCCCGTGGATCATGGGATTATCTAAATTGGCTTTAAGAGGCTGACTTGCTTTTGCACAAGAGGAGTCCTGGCATTTAACAAACTAAATGGGAAGTTACAACTGAGGTCCATGAGGTTTCAATTATTTCTTGAGATGTCAGAATTAGGAAGAACAGTGCTCATTGATTCTCATCCTGTCTTTCATTCATGAGGACTACCCTTGAATGCTCAGAGAAAGGCTGGCTGAAGGCATAAATGCCTGTAATGGTTATAATTCACAGAGAAAGGAGCTGTGTGGCTGCAACTGTGCAAGGCATTGGTGATATCTGCGCCTCAACTGACATCACAACCTGATATGCAAAGATTGTTCTTGTCTCTAGACACTTGCCACTTCTGGCCTTTTCCTACTGCTCATACTTTTCATCTCCTAGCCCTTACAAAGGAGTCCGCTTCCTCTCTAGTTACACAGGCACTAAAATATGGCAAAGCAGATGAACAGTACATCACTTCTAAGTGGGAGTGTTCAGATAAGTTCACTGTGATCCTGTTGATGCATTTTTTCTTAAAACCTTTACGTCAGAATACTTTTTGAAAGTCCTGGGGAAACTAATCCACTGATGAAGTGTTGCCGAGGCTTTTGAGGCTGCTGCCGAACCACATTCCCCTGTGGGATCCTGACAGACAAAACCAGACCGGGAATGATGCTGCATGATGTAGCTGATCTGGTCACTGGACAAGCTGCTTCTAAAAAGTAGAAGAGTATGTGCTACTGAAGGACTATGAGCATGCCTCAACTACTTCTAGAAACCACCCAAAAGCACACAGGCAGCCTGCATACACAAAATGACAGTGTCTGTGCTCAGGCTGCCTCTCAGGAGCCTGGTTCCTCTCTCCAGCTGCTTGTACAGGGGCAGCACAAGCTGCTTTCCCGTCTTCAGGGAAAGGGACAACAGCCCGTGCATGGCAGGATGTGAGCTTCAGACTGCTGAATCTGCAGAAAGCTGCTTTGCTTTCACCTCTCTATAGCTGCATGGAGTTTCATAGCAAAATGTTTTTAAGATAGCATTGAAGCATTTCCTCTTCAGCCAGAACTTCCTGTTTTGCCTACGTGGTCTGTCTCCATGCTTCTCACTGCCCCCTCCTTTCCCTTCCCTGTCTGGAACGGATCTTGCTTTTTGCACCTCTGGTGTCCATGTGCTCAGTGCATGAAGGGAAATGCAACTCCCTCTCTGTCACCCAAAAAACCCCCCGCTCTCAAACACTGAATTCTCTGCATGGTTGAATATCAAGGTGGTTTCAAAGGATGAAAATAAAGATTTCATGTGGCTTCCAGCAGATTTTAAAATTTTGTTGTCAAGCCATTTTTTTCCAGGTATTTGATTCCATATGGGAAATGTATCATTATGAAGAGGACTTACTGAAACAACCAAGTATTTGTGTCTCTTGGTGCACATGTACAGAGAGACTTTGAGTTCAGAAAGCAAGAAACATCCTTCACCTATGCTTAACTAGGCAACTTTGCTTTTAGAATAAGTTGAACCACCACTGGATGATACAAAACATGCTGACCTGTGTGACCAGGAGACTGCCACTGAGGTTGTGCTAGTCATTTTGTTTAGCCATGTCCAGTTCAGAAAGCATATCAAGACCTTAGAATGGAAGACTGTATCACAGTCACAAAGAAGCTTTGCTGCTCTGATAGATTCTATGACTCAAGGAAGGCGGCTACCTATGCCATGGAGCCCCAGTTCTGGGGAGGAATCACTTAACTTTGGCAACAGCTGCCTGTTCTTTAGCCCAAGCACCCAGCACCCAGTAACCTGTACACAATAGTGTCTGGACATCCAACAAACTGTTATGAAGGGATGAAAGATGATGATTTTGTACTGAAAGCAAAGAGCTCCAGCAATGAGAGCAGCTGGGGCTACCAATTATACAGGTGTGTTGCACTAGGGGGGCTCAGTGGTGTGATTAAGTTCAGATCTGTTCCAAATCATTAAAAATAATGCTGTTCTCCAGAGAAGAACTCTGCTGGGGGAGCACTGCACCAACAAACTAGTGGGGTGACACCCCAACCACGGGCTGGGCTTGTACTTCACAACAGGGTGGCTGTTCATGCTTAGAAGAGAACATGGCATGCTGTTCCTTCCATGCTCTACCTAGGGCTTTGCTGTAACTTTTCTCTGGCAGAGGGACAGCCAGACTGCACTTAACACAAGGTAGAGATTTCCCTGAAAGACTTATGTAAGTGGGGAGCAAATGACTTGCACTTCAAAGTAACAATGCTTCAGGGACAAAGCTAAAGGAGCTCAGAGAGGCAGTTGGAGAGTTAATCATACCTTTGATGTACCCTTATCTTATCAGGATATGCAGATATAAGGCCTCTGAGAGGCTGGCCAAGTGGTAAGTTTTTGGTTGTGTAAAGACTGAGTCGATGAGGCTTGGTTCCTTAAGGTGAGCAAGTCCTGGAGGACTTTAATCCTAGAGCAATAAAAAATTAAAATGACATTTGAAACTATGAACTGTAACTCCCCCATAAAGCAGCAGACACAAGCAGAACAGACCAAGGCTTGGGATACACACATGTTGCATCCTTGGGGATATTTCCCACCCTCCTAGCTTCTGAGGTTCAATGTCACTATCTCCAAACTCAAGTGGCTGTTCTTTGTAAACAAGATCTTGACCCACTGAGAAGAGCCAGCTCTGGGGGTGCCTGCCTGCATTGCACTATGCTGGAATTCAGCAAAGCACTTTTTCAGCACAGGGAGGCTTGTCTTTGGCGTTCAGAAGGCACATTCCCTTGCATCTGTTTGCTTGTTTCAGCCCTCCCAGGAAGAAATGCTTAATGGGGAGATAACCATTGGAAGGCTGGAAGGCTTTAAACTTTTTTTTTTTCCCCCTAAATTATCCACTTAGCAGCTGAAACAAGGAGGTACTGTCTACTCTTGCAGCTTGGTGATGTTGCCACTTCATCTGAGTCTAGGGATGGGCATTGTGAGCTTTACTGCCATAGAAGCCATCTGTCAGAAGTATAATTTTGACAAATATTGAGGGCTTGGCAGCCTGATATGGAAGGTGCTATCACTTGCCCTCAGACTTCCTGCTTGAGCAAAAGAAAGGATGACTGAGCAGAGCACGTGTGAAAAGAGAATTGGTTTGAGAGTTCTGGTTGTCTGCATTCTTTCAGATCAGCTTAATCTTCCAAGTGCCCTCCAAAGATAGCCTGAGTGACTCTTAACTGTGTGTTTATCTCCTGAGCATACAGTGTCTTCTCCAGCTGCCTTGACCCTTGGCAGCTGAACTGGACTGGCAGCTATCAGTTCTCCTGGGCATTGTGTTCTTTGCTAATCACCAAGCCCAACCAGTTATGGTTACACAGGGAGTTGAGAGCAGAGGGAAAAGCTTGATTCCTGTTGCAATGCAAGGTACAGAGTCCCTGTCTCATAGCCTCTAATTTAAAGATTTCTATTTCTGTCAGCTCAGGCTATCAGTAAGCTTCACTAATTTATTTTCCCTCCTTTAACTGATAAGGGAAGAGGCCTTTCCTTCCAGTTTGTTGGAGTGGTACAGGCTGAATGAGCGGCATGGCACATGGGTGGTTAACAGTCTTTGTTTTCCCATCTGCATGGGAAAGTGACTGTTCTTCTAGAGCTACTGCTGTGTGCAATAGGCTGCTGTCCTTCCTGACTCTGCATCCAGCAGCAACTTCCTCCCTTCAGATAAAGTGAAGTTTATCTACAGAATTCTTACCAACTGGAGGAAGAAGCGAGAGGGGCAGTCATGAGATACGCTGATACGAGCTGGGCTCACAGTACTGAAGCTGAGCATGCCTTCCCTCACAGAGCCCACAAGAACAACTTCCCCTTCTGAATGGCAAATCAGTGTTCTGGCACACAAGGCTGGCATGCAAAGCAGCTTAAAGCAGCCCATTAAATGCAATACAGCATAAATGTTAATACTGCACTCGGCCTTGGTTTGTGTACTGATGGTGGGATAAACACTTGATGTTCTGCTTATTACATTTGAATTTTCTGACCCGTTTTATAGTACTTAAACTGCATTACTTTAACTACATATATAAGCACAAACTATATACATATGAACTCTGCACTCAGTATCCAGGCCTACTGTTTGGGCAGGAGTCAAAGGTCAGGGCTCTTGATGACGGGACCTTAATTTAAATTCAGCTTTAAATTATGCTCTCAAAGACTTCCCCATGTGTGTGTGTGTCTATTTAGAGGCATTTCAGCACTAGGTAAAGAACACTGGCTTTTGATTACAGAAGGGAAAAAAATGAAATGGAGACTAGTTTTAAAATGCTACGTAAGTAGGATAAATTGGAAAATGGATTAGGGTTTCTGAATCTACCTTTCTGACTGAACAGTGAAGCTAGCAAGCACCTGTTCACATGGAGCTCATATGACACTGATGTCTTTAGGAGTAAGACTAGGTCTCACTAAGCCAGGAATTTCAGTTTGGTTCTGTATTTCTAGAACCATTGTATTCTCTTTGCAGATCTTGAGCACATCTTATGTCATTTAGCACCAAACTGATTCTGCCACCCCTTCTCTTTGAAGACTTGAGATGACAGTCCTTGAGACAGCTGTTCTGCTGTGCTAGAGCCTCAATGTCCTTCTAAAGTAGTAGGTTGTCTTGAAAAAGGTGACATAATTTACTTGATGGAAAGAGGACGTAAATCCAGCAGTTAGTGGCATTCTGGCCTTACTTTGTCTAACAGAAAATGAGCAACTTTGTTCTGACAATAGAGTGCTCTGATTTTTGAGACTGGGATCAAGAATCGTACATGACATTTGGTGTAGTAGAGTGGACGATCAGTCTCTGCTGCATCAGGTGTTACACAAGGCAAGAAAGTAATCAGGTAGTAAATAGCTCTGAGATTCCTGTGGCTGTGCTCCAACACTATCAAGTGTCTGCTGTTCTCCAGTGCCTGACAAGCTGAGAGCACTTGGCGGGGAACTGCTCCTAATTGTAACACAAGTGCAGGAGCCTAAGATCTTTGGGACACCTGCAAGCGTGAGTTCAGCTTTTGAGCCATGCTTTGTAAGGACCTTACCTCCGCTGGCAGTCTCAGTAGGGACCCCAACGAGGTCAGTGTCAATTCAAAGTGGGAAGGAATCTAACTAATAGCTTGTACTGGTTCTTTCTGTCCCTTGGTAAGATGGATTCGTGAGTTATGGAAGAGGGAAAGGGAGGAGGTAAGACATGCAAGCAGCTGTAACCAGCTGGAACTAGATCTCTCCTAGCTGGACAGTTACAATTTGTCAAACAGAAACAATGCTCAACTGTTCTCCCTGCGAGTAAACAGGACCTGAACAAAGCCTCAGCTGTATGTGTGTGTGCTTGTGAACCTCCTTGCACTTTGCTGGCTGTCCATGTGCTGGTCGGTGTGTGGCTTGTATCTTTCATCAAAGACAAAAGGACAGGGATGGGCAGACAGTGACAGGCAAACAACCCTCCCACACACCAGGGGACCTGCAGTTAATCTGTGCCAGGCCTATGGTCCGTCTCTGGTGTATCTGAAAGATTTTGGTATGTAGTTCCACCTGTTCATAAAAGCAGAGTTGGAAGGTAAGTTCACATGAACCAGGATAAGCTACAATTGCCTCATGGAGCTCTACAAACAAAATAGCTATAAGTGAGGCATATAAGCACAGCTAATTTGGTTTACTAACATGGTCATTAGGACTGCATGGTGAGAGAGGGTGAAATGAGCAGCTTGGTGCTCTGCACACACCTCAACACCAGTCAGCTGCACTGTATCACCTGGCACCCTGGGGAGTCACCAGGAGTGACTGAGCGGTCTGAAATTCCCCTTCCGTTTTGTACAAGGGAACATCTCAGTATTTATCTTCAGCTAGTAAGGCATGGAGCTGGGATTGCTAATAGACAATCCACTCCTGTGCTCTTGGATCACAAGACAGCTCCTCTGTTCAGATTGTGGAAGCTGGAAACAGTGAGGTTGATGCTTTATTTTCCAGTGTCCTTTTCAACTGTGGAGTCTCAGAAGCGTAACGACATGTAGCTCGTTTGTCACTGCTCCTAGTGATGGGAAGGAAGAATGAGGGGAATGTGTCCCATAGTTCCAGAGTGAATTGGAAACAAAACAGTGACACTCTGGTTAAATGAAATAAATCTAGTCTAATTAGCCAGTCCACTTAAATAAAATTATTTTCTTTGTGTCAGTTTGTCTGTTAAATGATATGGAGGGGAAGAGAGCTGATGTGTGTCTGTTTAAGAGCATTTGGAAATCTCTGACATTAGGGAGGGAAAAGAGGTGGAATGTGAAGTATCAGACAGAGAAAAGGAATGCTGGAATTAGAAAAAAAAGTATTGGAGTGATAGTGATTGGACACGCAGTTTAATTTACTTCCACACAATGAAGGATTTCTCATCCACGTAGAGACAGGATGATGCTTCAGTCTGGATATTCCCAGCACTGAGAATAACAGGCAAAGGAATTGCCCTCCCCAAAGGCGCAGGGACAGGCTGTGTCATTAAGTCACTACAAAGAGCACATTAAAATCCCCACTCATTTTCTGTCTGCTTTCCAAGGTCCTCAAGGAAGCTGAAGCACTGTGTTCTCTAGTTACTCCCTGGCCACACTGTTGTGTTGGAGCCTTTCAGTGCCAAGGTCTCTGTCACAACAGCAGTCTCCTCCTCAACTGACACCTTTCAGTTTGCTCTGACCACAGAAGATGATGCCAAATGGCAGCATAAACTGATCCTTGGCTCACAGTATTTGGCAAACTGACCCTGGAACTGATTAACCTTTAACTTCACTTATCTGCTTAGCAGCCCAGCTCTCTGAAGCAAGAGATTGGCACTGGCAGGCTTGGGAAAGTGACGTGGTACTGGCCTGCATGGAGTCTATACTCAAAAGGTTTCCTTAGGGCTACAAGGGAAGTGCCTCAGGAAGGATGAAGAATTACTTCTTTTTTGATGTGCAGGGGACTAAGCTTGCCAATATCCAAAGGCCAAGAGAGCTTTCTGAGGCCCTATATGATCAAAAAAGTCTGGGAACATTTAAATAGCCAAGGGCATGCTTTAATGGACTATAGGAAGTTCCCAGCACAGGTGAAACTAAATGGAACTTGTGTACCCTAACCAGGCACCCAAGCTTAACACCTTGGACTTCAAGAAATGCAACCAAGGTGCTCATGCAGCAAACAAGTGGTCTTAACAGTGCACGTCACTTATCCCCCTTCAGGTCAGCCCTACCCTTTAAGGCACTTGTGTCCCTTTTCCAGCCTGTGTGCTGCAAGCTAGAGTTGTGCAGATTGGGGATTTTGCTCAGTTAATCACTGCAGAAAAATCACAAAGTTTTTGAAAGGTTTCAAATTAAATTAAGTTACTGTGTCAGAACTGAGAAACAGAGCACTGCCAGGCTTCTGTTATTGCAGAGAGCAAGAGCAGGACAGGGGAGGAGGGGGACACAGAGAGCCAGCACAATGGCAGCCAGTGGCGAGTCCTCCTGTGGAGCAAGACTGTCTCCTGGCAACGTGTGGCAATTGGTGGACGGAGCAAAAGGAGCCTGAATGAGGCGCCAGGGTCCATTTCAAGTGTTTTGGAGAAATTTGCTATTCACTTATTGCAGACCTGTCTAGTTTATTAATAATGCCTTCTTCTGCTGTAACCCTGGCTGCTACAGAAGCGCTGACAAGATGGGTATGCAGGGCACAGATTTGCCTGTGGAAGAGCTGGGCACTGCTTGTTGCTTGGCCCTCTTTTGGACCCATTCCTTGGCCTTTTGTTGCCAAGCATTTGGTTGCCATGCCAACTTTTTAGCATTAAATCATAATCTATGCACAGCAGGAGGCTGAAAGCCTTCTCAGGTCTAGCTCCTGTCCTCTCCCCTATGACTGTCCAACTGGTTGTGTAAGCAGGACTGCCTGGATGCTTTGATGGCTTGTCAGCAACAGTCCAGATGAAAATTTACCAACAGGGAAATGACAGTTCCCTTTGGAAACGGGTACAGAGGTTAATGGAGGTTATGCCTGGAAGATTTCTGCCCTCCCAGCTCTGCCACCTGTCTGAAACCAAGCCCTGCACGTCACTCAGCTTGCAGTGCTCCGCTGGCACAAGGTGCTGGTGAGCTGAAACAGGCCTTCGTGTTTCAAGCTTGCTTTTCACTGCCTCATTCCCCTCACAGTAGGACTGTTTCTGGGCTATTAAAGACATCCTAAAGGCTGTCAGGATCGAGGCATTAAAACAAGAAACATGCCCTTGATAACAATGTGTATCAGCTCATTAAAATGGCAAAATATGTTGAGTGCACAGATCATGTCTGTTATTCTCCCATAATAGGTCAAAACCAAGGTATATACTAATGCTGAAATGGCTCAAAATAAATATGAGAAATAAGGCTGTGTTTTGCAGGGAAGAGATGAGGCCTGAGTTCTCCCTGCCAACTCCTTAAACTGTTTTGCAGCAGAAAGCTTTCTGTTTGTCCCTTCAGTGAAGCTGAATACCCACAGCTTGCAAATTATCATTACATGAAAACACAGGTCAGAAAAATGGAAACAGAGTTTTAGACAAGTTTTGCCAGAAGAAGCAATTTGACTGATCCTGCCTAAGCCTTAGGATTCCCATCTGGGGTGTCAAGCATCACTGGGGAGCACTGTATACCAAGTCTATGTATTTAAATACTTCAAATCTCACCTTTAATATTGGTGGAGGTTTTTCATAATTCTAAACATGAACAGAAAACTTCTCTTTGCCTCCCGCTGGCACTGTAACACTGGCACGAAGAGCATCCCAACAATACAATTCCATTAGGTTTTAAATGTTGCTGTAGAGATTCCTGTTAGTCAAATATGGCTTGGGCTGTTCTTTACCTGCAGTGTGGGGTGGAAGAGCAGCTCTGCTCACTCTTTTCCTGTTTGCTGCAATGCAGTTCAATAACAATCAACATGATCTCCATGTCAGTCTGTCCGCTCCTTCCTCTGGAGCTTCCCATGGCTTTGATCGTGGATACTTAGGGAGGGGTGGGTGGAAAATGTGCAACAAAACACAGGGTTTGTTTCCAACCCCAGCGAGTAAGCCCATGGTTGACCTTAAACCTCCTTAGAACTAGGGCTGTGGTTTGGAAATTGCCTCTGAAGTACCAAGAACTCAAAAGCCAAATAAAATAGATATTTCTACAGCAACACGTGTCACTTTCAGTCTCCCCTAAGAAAGCCATGGTTTGTTATGCCTCTGTTTTGTCTTTTATGTGACACTCTTGGAGATTTCTACCTGTAAGGCTTATAAGAATATTAATGGTTGTCTGTACACGCCTCAGGTAATGCAGGAGGGAGACTACTAGATGATTTCCATGTCCAAGGTAAAAGGTATCTGCCTCCCAGGGAATGGGCCTTTAATTGGAAGGCAGTCAGCTCTGTTATCTAGAGGGACTGATACTGCTTTCTCTTTCTGGCAGTAGATGGTCCCATGCAGCTTTTACTTCAGTATCTGGAGGATTTTGTGCTTTATGGAGGAAAAAATACCCTTTGTTGTGTCAGTTAAAGAATGTAAGCTAGAGAGGTTCCACAGGTTGGTATTGTTGACTATCACTACAAACCACAAATCTCATGTGAGCTGTTCCTTGTTTGAATAGCAGCTCTGGAAATCTTATAATTAAGGGAGAGTTTTCTGGGGAATTATAAATAGTTCTCTTAATGTGACAGTGAAAAGAAGCTGAAGAAATGAACCCTATAAATGGAAAATTGGGTAAGCTAAGACATTTCTGCTTGAAAAAAGAAAAAACACCGTGTTTTGGGATTGACTTGGGACTTGCTGTCTTAGTAACAACTGACTGCAGAGTGTGCCCATTTTAAGCTCATTTGAGCCATTGATGTGGGGTTGTGGGCATCTGAGGAGTAGGCTGATTGTGTAATGCTGACTAAATTCTCCCATATGACCTGCCATTTGCCCTCAGATCAGCAAGGACACAGAAATCAGCACTTTAGACCAGAGGGAGGACAAACTCTGCTTTTAGGAGCAGTTAAGTTCAGATAGGCAGTATTATCAAGGCTTTGGATGTAGGGTGAAAGACGATGTGATTTTTTTTTTTTTTAAACAATAAAAAGAGGTTGCTCCTAAAGTAATTACATAACACTTGCCACAGAAGTCACCAAAGTATAGTACATTTACCCATCTGTTGGCTGTAACATTTCTGCTCTGCTACAGTCCTGAATGCAGAAAATGTTGTCCATCCCTTGGGAACACTTGAGCATCCCAAATTACTTGGCTGAGGCTGGGCTCAGAGCTGAGTTACTGCTCGGTGATCGTTCTCCATGCTGTCCCACAGCTGATTCCAGATGTCCCTTGAAGAGAAGGATTTCGATGCCATTTCCAAGCTGATGGGCAGCTGGGGTGGTCAAAACAAGCCTTAGACCCTTATCATGTTCCTTTATCCACAGTGGAAGTTTCACACTGCGAATAGTTTATTGAATAGTTTCTCAAAAATAGTTATTGAATATTTACTGAATAGTTATTCAATATTTATTGAATAGTTCCTCCAAAAGCAGTTGTTAGAAGATTTGAAATGCAGCCCTAGTACTAAAAAATAATGTTTTTTAAAAAGGGGGGGATGACAACACACACCCATGTGGAATTGCTTTCTATGTATCCCTCAAGCAAACCTCAGCAGAAAGTTTTCTTTAATTTCCTTTTAACTGTCAGGTTTGAAATGTGGAAGCTGACATTTCAGCTAGGTTTGCTCACACACATCCTGAAAAGAAAAAAAAAAATCTTTCTGAATTAATTAGCATCTCTCACAGCTGAGATGACAGTGGAATAAAATTTGGCATGCTGTTGAGTAACAGCACCACAACCCATTCCTTGACAATGGGAGATGTAAAGTCTCACTCCTGTTACTGTGTTTCTTCTTTGGCTCCAGAAGCAGGGAAGTAGGAGACTCTCCTTTGGATTAGTCAGTGGCTCTGAACACCCACAGCAAAGGAAAAAAACCAAACATAAATTCATATACATACTCTGCAGGGTGAAGCTTCCACTCAAAATTGCACAGAGAACTTAGGCAATGATTTTATTTGGAAGCAGGTGTTAGACTGAAGCTAAGGTTCATGGCCTGAATAGTTCTTTTAAGGAGTTATGCACATTACGACACGACGTGAACAGCTGATGTGTTTCTGACTGTGGCTGAACTCTTGCCTCTCACACGCTGTAGTTCAAGGAGTTATTTCTGATAAAATACTTGCTCTAACTTAAAACTTGTTTCCAAAACAGTATACCATGTGCAAACTGCTTTAAGATGTGAATCTGTCTATTCTGCACTCGATGTAAAATAAAATTTCCCCATGGAAATGGTGTCTGGTTCATTTTAAAGCTTTTATATTCACCAGTGTGGACTTGATTACTGATGAAGGTGAAATGTACTAAGTGTTTATGGAGATATTTCTTTCTGATGATCACTAGAAAAGGTCCCAAAGGAAATTAATCTGGCCCCATTTCTTTTAGTGCCTTTAAGCTAAGGCAGGCAGGAAGCAAATGTTTTTCTTCTAGTGAAAAGTTATAAAACAATTGTGAATCTTTGCAGGGGTACTGACTCTGCAACAAGACCATTCTTTACAAAAGAGACTTTAATTGCGTGTCACCAGCCTTAGCAGCACCGCTTTAGCTGACCTTCAGTTTATCTTCTGTCCAGAAGTGACACATTGATGTGTTGTGCTTGGCCCCGCATTTCCATTTCCATGTGTTCTATAGGAATGAGCCGGCTCTTTTCTCCCTCCCCGTTCACTCAGTGTTTAAGCTTCTGGATTTGTCTGCTTCCTGTCCAAAACACAGAGAGCAAATCTCTGCAGAGCCTTCTAACAGAAACAGGTACCTAAAAATGCTGTGGCTCTGCTGCCTTCCCAAGTGTTACACCTCCCAGTGCATGAAATTTCCAAATTAGCCGATCAGATGGAGCGCTGCTATTTTTCAACTGTTTTTGCTGTGTGTCAAGTCTTGACACTGAGCCAGTCTGAATTGGCAGCAGATCTCTGGAATAAGCCACAGGGAGAGCTGCAAAACAGAGTCATTTATCTTTGAAACAAAAGCCCTGAAGATGGAATGTCTGATTCCCTTCTCTTTGGACTGGTGTAAAGCAGGCACAACTGCTCTAAAATTGAGAGCAGAACTGCAGGAGGAAAGAGCTGAGCTCTTGCACTGTATGCTCTGGTACACGTGAAACTGCAATTTTATGTGATAGACAAACGTCTGCTACTTCCCTGGTGAGAGAGGGCATGGTGAAAAAACAAAAACCTGTCATTCCTTGGGAGGCTTTGATTTGGGGTTTTTACGGTGTATGCTCCCTACACTGCTGGTGTAATCCCATGGTCAGTGAGAGCTTCTCCAGGTTTTAAATGGTGACACTGACAGAGCTTGGCTAACGCAATTCCATCCTCTTGACAACATGCTTTCTTGTCTCAAAAAGTAACAGAACTCAACAATTTGCAGAATATTGCATTATACTTTCTGGAAATGAGTCTGGATCATCTTTTGCGCCCTTGCACCCTCACAGCAACCCAGAGAAACTGCTGACATAAAGATGTTTTGCTGGCTCGCTGCTGGGGTGATCAGGCCAGGTGCTTAGAAACCTCCTGTGTCCGGGGTTGTTTTGAAACAATCTGATCACGACTGCCAGTACGTACAATGCGGAAGTGAGAAAATGCTGAGGAAGTAAAACGAGCTGCTGAATGACACTGATCTCATCAGATCTTAAAGGGAAACTCCAAGGTTTCAAAAGAGCTGTTTTGAGCAGCTGCTGACTCAGAATAACACCAAGTCATCTAATATAGGCTGATACAGGCATGAAACCTACACTTATTCAATGCTTTGTCAAGCACAACTCCCACTGGAGTCAGTAAATGGGACTCCAGAGACACGTATTGCTTTCACATTGCTAAGAGGCAGTCAGAGGGATTTTTTCCAGCATCACCCAGTGAATGAGCAGCAGAGCAGGCCGTGCTGTGTCTCTGTAATGTGAGTGCAACATATGCTGCTCAGAGATTTATAGCCTGAGTCTGAGCACATGACGCTGTCTGGTCTGCAGGATCAGTTTCAGCTCTGGTCCCTACCTCTCTGCATAAGAAATGTAACTTCTCCCCGTGTGTTTACACATGCCTGTGTGTTCATATACACACCCCAACAAACTGAGTACCAGAGGAAAGGAAAAACCCCAAAGGCAATTCAAGACAAATTCACCCATAAACAAATTTTTAGTTGAAATATGTTCTGTATGTTGGACTAAATATTTTGACTTTCTGGGGGGCTTTATGTCATTTTTGATAAACTTTTAGCATTACAGGCAAACTCTGGTGATAATGCTGTATCATGTATTTAAAAAGAGAAGCACATAAACCCCTTACCTTTCTGTGCACCTGAAGGGACCTGAGGCAGGTTTACAGTTTGTTCCAAGGTGCTGTGATCCACGTGGTCACAACACCTCGTTAGCACGGCAGCTTTGCCAGGTAGATAGGAACCAACAGGACACAAAGCTCAACCACTGACAGGTGGCTGTGCTTTCCAGCAGACAGATGTTTTGCTCACCTCCTACATAAAGAACCCGGGGGTTTCTTTCCACTCTTGAACAATTTTTCTTAATTTACAATATGAAAACAACTGCTTAAGCTGCACATTTTTCATTTTGACACGTGAAGGCAAAAAATAATTGTGCTTTATATTAGTAGGCCAAGATGGTAACACGTGCTTTTACTGTCTGGGCTCATTTTTGGTTCAGGTTACAGAAATCCCACTATGTTGAGTGGGTTGAAAAACTGTAATACAGATTTATCTCTGTCTCTGTAACAAGTGTCAATCTAGGCTGAGAGTAATTTTGGCCATGTCTAGACAGTGGTGTAAGACACGTTGGCATGCACCAGGACAACCTTCCATTAGGAAACATCAGTGAGTGCATCTGGCATTGCTATGTATAATTATCTATCTGAATGCTGACAGCAATATCAACAGGCAAAAGTTTTTAATATAAAGTGTATTCATTATGAGGATGTAATTTAACCGTCTGTTTGTTTGTTTTACTTGGTACCCCAAGTTTGTTTTTCTTGGTACTTTCCCCTTCCAGGGAAAAAAGCAAAACCTGGTTTCTCTTAGTCTGCAGTGCAACTAGAACATCATTTCTGTGCCAATAGGGCAACTGAGTGGTATCACCGACAAGAGAAAATAGAGTATGTTTTCTTTAAGAAATATCTGGCATGCTAAACAGAAGAACCTCTGTTTGAAAATCTGGCAGCTCACCTTAAGGCATTTTAAACCATGCGAGCGAGCACATTAGCAACTTCCTGTTGCTGGCAGTGCTGCGTAAGTGTACCCCAACAGTATGGACAGATAATGCAGAGCCCATCTGGAAAGCATGTAACAGCCTCTTCAGAAAACACTGTGCCTTGGAACAAATCACATCCTATTGCTCTCAAAAAGCAGAAGACTCTGAGAGCAAACTGCCTTCAGGGAGTCTGTTCCCATGGCGAGAAAAGGAAGACCGTTTGCTCCCACTAAAACAACACGACCCTTCTTTATATCTGCAGATGTCAGGGTGGTGAAGTAAGACGATGCATACAATGTTTTTTCAGCGTGGGTAGCTGGATGACTGACCTGACAGTCTCACATCCCTGCAAGCTGTCTGCAGGAGCAGAATAGCACCTGCATCTCCTCTGAGTCCCATCAGGTTTCACACTCCAAGCGCAGGTGGAATATCTGGTGTTTCATGTTCAAGCAGTGTTCTCAGCTAGAGCTTTCCTCCATGAATCTTTAAAGGTTTTACAGTAGTCTAGCTAAACACTGCACTGATTTTATAGATGGCAAAGTCCTTCACACGTGGAGGTGAATCAGCCTGCAGAAGCTGCCTCACTCTGCTCCCACGGACAGGACACCTGCCCAAGTTCTGAGGTCCTGCAGGCCACGAGTCAGGCAGGACCGAGATTCCCAGCGCTCGGGAATAAAGTCATGGATACTCTCTCTGACACAAGCAGTGGCTCTCTCAGCCTGGACATGGAGAACACAGTTACTGCTATACTAAAGCCCCCTCTAGACCTGCTCCTGTGACACTGACTGGGACAGAACCCTCAAGATGTGTGCTATGTGCTGAACAGGGCCAGGAGGTGGATCATTTATATGCCACATGGATCTGCCATTACACAGCTATTTAAAAAGGAGGAACGTACCCACATTTTAGACCTCAAGGAATAAAAGGAATGAAGAAGCAAAATGTTCCAATATTGTGGTGGAAGCATACACAGCAGGTGACTGGGACTTTGTTTTCATGCAGGGAAAGTTCAGTATTGGCTCCATATGTCATATTGCTCTTTTTTTTTTTTTAAATGAAAGCTGAGCATCTCCTATGATTTCATGATTTATCAAGTTGAAGGTTTAAGGAAAAAAAATTACATAGGCCATCCCCCCCCCCCCGAAAAAAAAAAAAAATGATCATGGATATTCTGGCCTCAGTGCGGCCTCTGCATTATGATTCCCTATTTTCTCCATCTTTGTAGCTGATCTGTCCTAACTTCAGGAATTGTATTTCTGATTTTCTGTTATCACCAGATTTTTCATCAGATCATCTACTGTTTTACATTACCTAGAAAATAACTGCTTGTGAGTACTTTCTGGGTACTAAAATTTGTTTTGCTTGTTTTTTAAATAGTGAAAACATCTTTCTGATCTGTTTGTCACATTGCCAAACGTGTTACATTGAATAGTTGGGGTTTGCTGCACGCTTTTCAGATGCAGGAGACCAAAGCATCCTTCCTCTGCCTGAACCAAAGGAGAGGTTTCACCTCAGTAAGGGAGAACAAAGTTTACTCTGGGTTTCACATCTTTAGTGAAAGACAACTCACAACTCTTCCTTTTTGGAAATTAATAGAGCTTCTGGAAATGTCACAATGTTGTCCTGCTCAGCCGAGGATTTAAATAAAAGAGAGGGGGCCTATTCACATATTTAAAATTATCACTCAGTTACCTGCTTGGAGGGTCAGGCCTGTTTTTTAAGTGAGTTGTCAAAATCCTATTATTGAATTTCCTTGACCTACACTTAAATAAAAGGGACTCCTTCACACAAAATGTGATGGCATCCCACAGGGAAAACCCACCTGGTGCTAAGCCTGAGGTGAAAGGTGCTGTGTAAAGGAGAGGTGGCTCCTGGAGATTCCTACCAGGAGACCAGCCAGCTCTGCAGCCGCTGACAAGTGCAACACTTACTTGCCAGCTATGCCCAGGAAGGGACTTCTGTCTTCTCCAGGATGCCAAAACAGAGATTAGCAGTGTTAATCCCAGTGTAACAAGAGGGCTCATTTCTTCTGGCCTATAAATAACTCCAGCAATAGTACAACCCCTCACTTTAAAAACAAGAACACATGGGGTCCCCAAAGCCAAATAAGAACCCACCAGGTGACCTAAAAGCCAGTCTTACTCTGAAAGTCAGTGGCTTTTAGCAAATACATTATTTTTATTGAGGACCAGCAAAATCACAGTGGTCAGTGGCATCAAACTTATGTGCTCTTTAGTGATCTCTTTGAGAAAAAATGCAGCTAATGCATGTTTTCTCAAAGAGATCACTAAAGATCTAAGAGGCATAGGCATATCTCACTGTAGGAATGCCCTCATTACCACAACGCTGCTACTTATGTCATCCCTCTCACAGAACTCTCTTCCTTTCATCTGCACTGAAAACACCTTTCTCTCCCAAGGAAAACTGCAAATTAATCTCTGTATGCTGTTGAAAAACTGATCTGCTGTTACCAAAAGGACAGCAGCGACCTCAGAAAGGGGACTGCTCACGCAAACAGCTTTATCAGCGCTTTCCATATGTGACAGGTTGTCCCTTCAGTAGAGAGACATTGTCATTTTCTTACCGACTAAGAGTGTAGCAACATGATTAAGCTGAAACTAATTTGGTTAGGGAAACATCATCTTGAAGATTTGCACTTCGGACCTCTCCCAAGTTTTTACTGAACCAATGGCTGCGTGACATCCATCTACGTGTTCAGTGGGACAGGTTGTTTTGTTGAATTACCATTGTCAATGCCAAAAATC
>WEIU01017065.1:397135-482809 GCA_013389925.1 Aegithalos caudatus | reverse complement strand
CTCGCCCGCGGTGAGCCGGGGCTTTGGGCTGGGCTGCTTCGGCCGCTCCCTGGGCCGGGGGCTCGGTAGGGCGCTCGGGGTTCCCCTGCTCGCTGCCTTGGGTGTGAGTGAGTGAGGCAGGCGGGGTGAGGTGTCACCGGCGCCTCCGTCAGCCTGCGTCTTTTGCTTTTGCCCCCTAGTCTGAAAGAAAACAAAAACACCAAAAAACCAAAACCAAACCCGACAGAATAAAATTCCTGCTCTTCCTTGGTGTAAAGCAGCAGATTGGTGTCACGGTCACGAGTGGAGGCGCGGTGCTGGCAGGTTGTGCTGTAGAGCCGCCCATCGCTGCAGGGTGCTCGGCTTGTGCTGCTTGTGGTGAACTTGCACTTTGTGTCGTCGGACTTCCACTGGGACCGAGGGAACAGTTGTGTGAATTTTTGTAGCCATAGGGGCTGGCTGGGCTTTCGTAGCTGTACTGCTTCATTTGGTGCTGGCATGGGACACCATCCAAACAGCCATTTTTGAGTTTTGCTCTGCGTGTGTGGAACAGTGCTGTGTTCGTCTCCCAGAGCTGGTAATTGATGTGATGGGTAAAGTGTAATTCACTTCCCAGGTCACTGAGCTCAGGGCTAGACCTGTATATTTCACAGTTACCGAATGTTTACAACACACTGCTTTGGATGTTGTGGGTAAAATAATTCGTCTCTGTCACTTTTGTCTGTGTGTTGCTTAGTCTATGCTTGAGTATATTTATACATAAATATACTAGTAAACTTTCACTGATCATGTGCATTTCTTGGTGGAGATTTAAGATACGGTTTTAACAAATGCACGCAGAAAATGTTACTAATTGAAATGGGAACATATAAGTGGCACTTACATTTTCATTGCTGTCTAGAAATGATTTTCATAGAAAAGTGGATTTGGTACTCAGTATTTAGAATGCAGTATTTTGTATTTGGGGTGTGAGGATGGTGTCAGGAATTAGCCAACTGCATACCTGGTTGCCTAAAGTCTGGCTGGTCTTTGCTGGGAACTACTTCCAAGTCATTTTGGTCTGACAGAAGGTCATGTCGTGGCAGGGCTGATGGCAAGATAGAGACTTTAAAATAACAATAATAAAAAAGACAATAGGCTCTGGAACAAATTGAGGAGGTAACACAAAGAATGTATGTAGTGGAAAGGAGAGAAATTGCATAGTGCTTTGTTTAGTGTAGCACATCATTAAAAGTTTTCTCATAATGTTCTGTGCTTAGAGTCACTACATATTATTTTTTTTTCCTTTCTGCAGCTGGCAAAAACAAATTGATAGAAACAAATTAAGGGCTTGGGGGAAGGGGAAGTCCAAATTTTAACATGTGACTGGTGTGCGAATTAACTTCCTACTTTGGAGTCTGAAAGATGTTTTCTACTCCTTTTTTTCCTTCAGCTTTTCTCTAGCCTCTTGAATATGGCTTAAGATGAGAACTGTTAAAGGCTGGGGCACTGCACATCTGCCACATCCTGAGAAAAGTCTCCAAGGTTCCCCTGGATGGGTCAGCAGGGGAGGTCCCAAAGGGGCCTGGAGGATAAGAAAATAACAGGTGATAGGAATGCAGAGAAACAGGGACATGGGGGAGGACGGGCTGGTCTCTCACAGCTCCCCTGAGTGCTGGGGAGCAGCTGGCTGTAACAGGGTGTGTCTGTGCCCCACGCCACATGGGGGAAGAGGGCTCTGGGATTCAGTGTCCAAGTGGCTCTTGGGTGCTCCCAATGGACACGAGGGTTTATGGATCAGAGAGGGCTTTTTATCCAGGAATCACTTGTTGACAATCAATCCCTTGTCTCAGTAACAATTAATAGTAAGAATTGTGTGTTACTGCTGTTACATTAGTCATATTGCTACCTGTAATTAATGCTGAACACTTTACAGATCCCTTGCTTTCTCTTGGGAGGGGAGAGGAGAGAACTTTTTTTTTCCTGTCCTCTTTGCACAAGGCTTTTTTTTTTTTTTCCAGTTTCTGAAACCCGGTTTAACTGATGCTTGTAAACTTGTCAGGTAGTTCCTAGTACTCAGTGCTGATGAAATGGCATTTAAGATGCTAATATTCTAGTGAGAACTTGTGTTATGAAGCATTAAATTAACAATTCTGAAGAACTTAACAAATGAATTTAAGAGGAGATACACAGTCTGTTCTGTACATCTCCTCTGAAATAGATTTGTTAGTAGGTCAGAGTTCTGTTAGCACAGGTATGGTATATTGCATTTTTATTAGCTACTAGAACTAATAGTGTTATATGTCTGTTTTATGCCAGCTGTTTAAACCCCACCCTCTTTGCAGATTTTGCTCTGAGTAGTTTAAAAAGGCAGCTCCTGGCATTGTATGGGATTGAGGCCCCTGACCTTCCTGGGGTGCAGTGGTGGATCTTTGGGTACATTTCCCATCTTGATACAGGTGTTGCCCTCAAGATGCATTTCTGTAGTCTGTGACAAAGTGGGTTTTATTGCTGTGTTCTAAAGGCAGAAGTTGGAGCATTATAATCCAGTTGCTTTGAATTAAGTATAATGCTGTCTAAAGGAAATGCATCTTTTTGACTAAAGAGGGTGTAAAGTTGAAGATCTGTAGTTATTAGGCTGCTAGATGGTTTCTTTTGTTCTAAACACACCTGTTCTGTGTTGGCCTCCATAACCTAGTGGTCAGTAGGTTGTTGGGTGCAGCTGTGTGTTTTTACTTTTTAGTTCTTAGAGATGGGGGGGAAAAACCAGTTAATTTGGTTTCAGGTTTGATGTAGGAAATTAATTCCTGTCCATTTTGAGGGCAAGGTAGAAATATGTGGAATAAATGACTGATACAGAGTGAAGGCCTTGTCTTTCTTTTTGTTGAACCAGAGTATTTGCAATGCAGCTGAAGTTTGGAAAGTGAAATCTAATAAAAACATGGGGGGTTCTCTGTTGAAAGTTACAGGTGGTGCATGGGGAACTTCAGTTATGGGAACTCCAATATAGAAAAAGACTTTACAGTTCAGAAATTGTAGTGAACTAGAAGTGGCCAGGTATGAAACATGCTTTAATATTTATCTCAGATGTCAATGCAGAACAGTTTATGTTGTGAAGAGTGAAGAGGAAAGTGAAAATTAGCAAGTTCGCAAAATATTTTCATCTTACATGGGGAAGAGATAGTAAGTTGTGGCTTGACATATAGTGATGCTGCTTAGTTGATTGCCTTGACTTGGACTTCACTAAGTCCTTTTTTTGCTTAATAACTGCAGTAAAAGTGATTCTACTGCCTATTTAAAGGTCTTACTTGTCTTGGTTGCTTGGCAGGGTTTGAGACGTTTGAAGTGAATAAAGATTTTGCCAGGTTCTAAGTTGTCTTTGTGCCACAGGCAGACCAAAGAGGTTATGGGAAGTGTTGTAATTGACTATGTGGGTATGTTTTTAACAAGTGCAGATGAAGCAAGAAAGAGACAGTTACAGCTGTTTAAAAAAAAGGGGCAGCAGACTCTCCAACTTCCTTCTCCAACTCGACTGGCTTGGTTTGGAAGCTGATTTGTGGACAGGGAAAGATAGTAGCCATCATCTGCTTTTTGTTTTCATTCAGAATTGGTTGATGGTGTCATGGGGCACATGCTGTTACATTTTACAAAAATAGAACAGTGCTGTGTAGTGCTCCCAACACAGCAGTTCATGCTCTTGCCAGCCAGTGGATTGCTGAGGAGTGTGGAAGCACCTTGAAAGAGAAGTGGGTGGTTCTGTGTGCCCTATGCTCTCAGAGGGGATGTAAAGGGGATCTCTTCAGCCCTGGATAGGAAAGAGTGAACAGGACACGTTACTGATCTCCTTTGCCCTGGTGTATGAGGAGAGAAGCCGTGTGATAGTGGGTACAGTGGTTTATTTTTTACCATCCCAGCTGATAAAGCCGTGAGTCTGGAGCTCTGTGGTGTTGAGCCTCTGCTGCTGTAGCTTAGTAGGCCATGGCTTTTCTGAGTGACCTTGTGTCTAGGACTAGAGAGGCAGGGAAAAGGCTGCTCAAGTGGTGGAAAGTTCATTTGTTAGGTGCTTCATTAAGTTCATAAGTTCATTAATTTATTGTATAATAGAATGTTTGCTTTGTTTAAGTAAATATGGTGGTTCAAGCATTGTTTTCTGTGAAGAGTGGCCTCTCAGTAAGGAAAGAAAGTTTAAAAAAGCTTGATAAAACTGGAAATGGCATGCTCTCTTTTATAATTTTTCTTACAGTGCAGCTTCTTGGAATCATTGTTGGTGAATGAGCTATAAAGCCCCAGCCCACTTGACAGATTTAGGGGAAGGTAGCTTGATTCCTTCTGGGTGGTGTGCAGAGAAGCAACCAAATTCTCAGGAGGTTTGATTAAAAAATGGTCATTAACCCAGAGAGGGACAGTGGCTTTCTCCCATTTACCCACTCTGGGGCTCAGCTTGACTTTCCCCTGGACAAAACTTTGAACACAGGCTGGATTAACACAGGCTGTGGGTCAGTCACTGCTGGTTTGGGGCAGGAGAGGGGTCAGTCACTGCCATTGTAGTGTGGACCAGAGGTTTACAGAGCCTCAAAAGGGCTGGGGGAGAGCAGTGGCTGCCCTTGTTATGCAGAGCTCATCCTGTTACCCACACACTTCCCACCTGGTTATTTTGAGCCAGTCAACCATTTCTCCAGTCTCTTACACCAGTGAAGGAATGAGCTTCTTGTGAGTTTTACTGTCCTACTTTAATTGTGTGTAATCTTTGCAAGTATTTGACAACTCTTATGATTTGGTTTGCCTCTTACATTCGTGCTGTTCTATTCGAGGCCTAAGAAAATTGTCACCTTAATGGAGAGGAATCCAGGTCCTGTTTTGTGAGCTCTTGTGCTGTGCGTTTGCAGGTAGTTGTGCTGTTTATTTGAGTTCTTCCAAGCCTCTCTTGAAATTAGGGTAATCTTGAATGTTCTGTTGTGTTTTCTGTTTTTTCTACCTTATGTCTCAGCAATAGCAGTTCGGTTTGTAATCCAAATAAACAAACTTTGTGTTGTGCATAAGATTGTCTTTGCTTTTGTTAACCCCCACCTCAGTTGACCTCTCATACCATCATTTTTGGTCCCCAGAGTGAGGTATTATGAGGATTTGCAGCTGTAAATTTGGAAGCAGGCTGCTGTATAGCCAACACCACTTCATCTCCTGTCAAGGTGGTGCTTGTTTGTTGTTCTTTGTTCTGGAGAGGTAAGTACAGACAGGTAGCATTGTAATGGATCTGTGAACTTGAGTACTTTCAAGTGTTTCAACGTGGTGTGGCCCCAGTTTTTAACTCTGGGAGAGCTGATTTCTGTGGCAGCATTACTTGTGTACTAGTGCAGCGTTGCTTCTCTTGTGGCTGTGGTGTGCCAGTCCTCTCCTATGAGACAAGGTGACGTGTACAGCACTGGTCTTCATTAATTGGGTTATTGCATGTGACTTGCTGCTCTGCAGAAGCTGCTGTTTTATTTTCAGTTATAATCTAGTTCAGTTGTTTAGGTGGATTATGAGCTGGAAGGCTGTCTGGAAAGCTAACTTGTGGAATTTGAGTTGGGTTTGGTCACGTCGATTTTTTTTTTTTTTTTTTCCCAGAGTGTAACATTTCTGAATCTGTTTGCACATGACTGTAAAGGTCAAGCCTGTTGTTCTGTCTCAAACAGTTTTGCTTTGCTAATATTGGAGTAGCAGATAGGATTGTTCCAGTTCAAGATATAAGGGAGAAAAAGCAGAGGGAGTACTTGAAACTGACTTTTGTTTTGGCTGAAAGTATAACACAATACAAGTGAAGCTCTTCTACACTCCCCAGAATAGTCACGGCTGCCTTACACCAAGTGTATCTGCAGACTGGCAGGTGCTGAGATCTTAGATCAGCTTTTGATTTGTGGGTGGTGAAAGAATGGGGAGCCTGTGCTGTCCTATGTGGGGATTTCCTTGGGACTCCCTGAGCCTCCTGAAGGCAGCTCACAGCGTGAGAAAAGAGCATTGTTTGGCTAGCACAGCGTGTCCCTGTGCTCTGTGTCATGAGCAGGCAAACCAAAAGCATTTTGGGGATGTGTATGTGGTCCTTGTCTTGCACAGGTAGATGTCTATTTCCAGATAAAGTAGCACACAGAGTGAAAGCTCTAACTCAGTCAGTCACACCTCTGGTGTGCTGAGCACTGTGGTGGCACCTGGGCAGAACAGTTGTTCTTGCTGTGCTCTCCAGAGATCCTGTGTGCCTCTGGGACATGGGTGGAGAAAGGAACAGGTTGGGAAACATCTGTAGGCTGACAAAGGCATCTATTGTACAGCTAGGGCCAAGTTCAGCTCTCAGGCCACGTGGTCTAATGCTCTTTGATTATCCAGTTATTAGTCCTTGCATGCCCTGCAGACACTCCTTCCTGCATTGTGTGTGTATGCACGGGTCATTTTACACCTCTGTTAACTGCACACAGTAATTTCTTTTTCAAGGATGTTGTCCCTTTAATTTTCATGTGGCCAGAAGTAGTTAAATAAAGTGGAAGTACTTGGGAATCTAATAATTCTGAGCTAAATTTTCAGGCTAGTGGCCAAGAGTCAGATGGTTACAGGAGAAGGAACTTGATTTGTAGCAGTGTCATGTTAATATCACACACAAACTCAAGCTGTCTTTCCTTTGCCAAATTTTGAGGAAAGACAGATATGCCAATGCATGTGCCATCTCCTTGTGTTTTTCCTTGCAGATGCATTTTGGTAAAGTATGTTAATGTTACAGTAGTCATAAGGTGAGGGTATGTGTGCACATGTGTTGTAGGAGAAAGCTCTTGGACACCCTCAGAGGATAAGACAGCATGGAAGAATGGAAATTATGTTAGCTGTGTCTGAGAAGGACATGGCATAGCTTTAGAAGAAGCTTTGCAGGATCTTAAAAAGTTTTTTTGAGTGCTTTACTGGTTTAACTGAATTTTTTTTTTAATTAAATCTCAGTGTTTTGCATGTCAGCATGGAAAAGAAAAATTGTTTGATAAAAGCAGTAGAATTTCTTTTCAGACATACATTAACTAGGAACCAGTAATTGTGGGAAGCGGGTATGTATGTATTTCCCTGGGTTGTTGTTAGTGTAGCAGCAGAGCTGTCAGTCAGTAACCTGTATGTTACCCATGGGGATGGGGTTCTCCAGTGGTTCTGTGCATGGAGAACTGAAGATAACAGCAGGGATGAGGCTCAGTGTCTAGGGAGCAGCTCAGTCACTGGCCTGCTTGGCTTTTGCAGCAGGGAAGAATGAGCATGTTGTATTGCATAAGCATATTAACTGTGTGAGCTCAGCTGCCTCTCCAGCTGTAGATGTTGGTTTGCTCTGTAAATGTGCACATTTGGTGGGTGTCTCACTTGCAGCTGAGGAGATGTCATCTCTGGTTCTGAGGTGTTGGAGATGCTCAGGTTGTGCCACTTCTGTGGCATTGTTTTGGTTTACAGTGTTTTGTTTGTCTTCATTCTCCTAATTCCTTAACCTTGTGCTATATTTTACTTGCTGTAGCTATTTTTTGCCTGTGTAACATCCTAGCTAAGCAGGCTGGCACAGTGGAAGGAATTGGTGTTTGTAAGCTGAGCTGTGTTAACTGACACTATGAATGCTGTGTGCCTGCCAAAGGGCAGTGTGAGAGCTGGGTGACAGCCTGGGGACTCACTCAGAGCACAGGTAGGGTCAGTCACTTGCCTGGTGGTAACTCCATTGCTTCAGGTCCTTGTCCTAAGGAGCTGCTAGGTTTGCAAGCATCTGTTGTGAAATTGAAGGTTTTCCTCATTCGTGTTTGTAGGCTTAGTTAAAAAACCGCTAACATGCCGGATGAACAGCTGCTTCCTGATGTGTTTGGGGTATTTCCCTGTTAGTGATGCCTGGAGCTGGCAGTCTGAGGGGAGCTGGCAGGTCCCAGTGGTGCCAGGCACCAGTGCAGGTCAGGCCATCCCTGCTCTGTTGTGCTGCATTTTCTCCTCCAGTGGATGGAGACGTGGTGATCCTGAAATCTCTGAGGAGAGAGTCTGTGTTTCTCTGCGTCATTGTCTAGCTGCTGACAAGAAAGGAGCATGAATGCCTCCTCTCCTGCTTTCCTGGTTGTCTTGGGAATGGATTTCAGTCTCTTCCAGTGGTTGTCTCCTGGTTAAGAAGGTAGGAACCTTTGCTTTCCTTTCCACATTCACGTGTTCCTTGCTCACGCTTGTCTAGGTTGGTTACTTTTTTCCTAGTTCCAGTGGGATGTCTTGGATATGGGTGGGTTCATCTGTGAAACTGGGTCTCTGAACAGAGGCAGAGTGGAGGAAAATAGAAAAGTGAAGCTTGCCAACTGGAAATAAAAAAAAAAACAAACCCTAGCTTTGATTCTAGGGGACTGTCTCAGTGAAATAGGGAATACTTATTTTGGCTTGACAGCAGAAAAGATGCTGCTTTGCCCTCGAGCATCAGGTTTTAAAGCACTCTTTTCTAGTGGAACTGAAAATTGGCAGACTTGGAGTGTTCTCCCTGTAAAGGTAGAAGGGACTTCCCTTAGCCTTGCTGATCATTAGGTCTGCTTTGCTTCTGAGGCTAGTGGTGAAAGTACTGAAGAAAGGATTATGGAGACTCAAGTGAGGTGAGCATCTCTGAGCAGTCCTTATCTTGCTCTTCAAGACATGTCAAAGCTGGTAATGCTGCAAAGAGCATCACATCACCCTTGGGAGATTCATTACTCCACAGAGAAACAAGGATGAAGGCTTTTGCTCCGTGTCATGAGTGTGTACAAGAGGTAGAGGCAGAGTTTGGAACATCCTGGCACTGTGATGGGTTCTTCCTCATCTCTTCTGTAACATGCTGTGCCTTAATTGCCACACAGAAAACTAAGATAGGAATTCTGATGTTACAGGACTTGAGTGGATTTTATTCAGTCATGTATATGTTGGGTTTCCTTCCAAACCTGCATGTTATTTTAATGGGTGGATTTATTCCTGTGGTGCCTAGAAACTTCAATAGGCAAGTCCTTACCAATTATGTACCAAAACATAGGCATGGTCCAATTCCTGGTTTATTTCAGTTGTGTTGAGCTGACTCATTTTTAAAAATTTGTTACTCTGGCTGTGATTTTTATCTGTGCATCTTGTCTTTCAGTAGCAGTTGTAATGAGTAATTGTTGCAGTGTTTTGCTTCTTTGGAAACAAAAAATAGCTTTGGAAGTCAGTGATTAATATGACATTTTCTTATGTTCTTTTGCAATTCCTGCAGGTTGAAAAACTGAATGTGCTTTTATTTAGAGAAATTGTTGCTAAACGAGTTTTTTTCTTGTTCTGGATAATTAACTTGCATATAACTATGGAAGTGGTGCAGAGCAAATAGATCATTAAAGAATGTAAGGCACTAAATTCTACTCTGCTGACATTTATGTATAAGAACCTGACCTGAATACAATGTGAGTCCATGAGACTAGAATAGGAAGAGTGAATGAAATTTAGTGTGTCAGCATTAGACGTGGGATCAGTTCTGTTTTGTGTGTGATGTGCAGGAGAATAAATTGTTTGGAGAAAAGCAAATGAAATAATTGCATCCTTTGAGCCTTACTGTGTCTCTGTAGAGCTCAGTAGCAGTCTGCATCTACAGAGTTAAGACCTTCAACTTGCAGTGAATTTAGATGGATCATCACTTGTCTTTTACTTCATGGGAACTTGTGGAAGGAACAGGAGGAGTATTTGATCCCAGAAGGAGCTATCCAGAGTCTTCTTAGGCCATCTGAAGATAGGAAAGCAAGTTTGTGTTGTTTTGGCAACTCAAAAGGAAGCAGTGTGCTGCATCTTATTTGGTTTAGTCTTGTAGTCTTCATGTTCCATCCAACTTGGGTGTGACTTTACAGTATTATTCTCCCAGCTTTGTGCTTTCTTGATTTCTTGAATATTTGATTTCTTCAATAAGCATTTTATGCTTTTCTTATGACTTGCTGTTTTGTTAAACTGACATCAAATTGTATAGCTGCGTTTTTTAAGAGGAGGCTTTTGCTCAAGGACCTCTTTGAGTTTAGATGGTAGTTGGGTCCTAAGACTTGGATTTTCTGAGACTCCCCCAAACCCAGGAGTTTCCAGATGAGTCCATTTAATAAATACTGCCTTGTTCTGAGTGACTGCTGTTGACTGGATCCTTGAAATATGGGAGGTGTATGAGAGATACTAAATGATTTTGATCATCTTGACTCTGCTATTTGGAATTCTGTTGCCATTGCAGTGTAGCTTGTTCATTTAAAATTATCAAGCTGCTTAGACTGTTATGAAATTTCAGTGTATCTTTTAAGATTGTTAAATGTTACAGTGTGAACTTTGGAATCCCAGGCACCGAAGTGCTGCAAAGTCTTGAGAGATGTTTTATATGCAATTTGAAGTATTCAAATTTATTCAGCATGTAGCAGATAGAGGTTCAGGAACTGCCCGTGTCTCCATGCAGGTGCCAAGGCAGTATTATTGTATAAATGGTTTATAATTCAATTTACTGGTGTAAGCAGGTTGCTTCTCAGATATTGTGCTCTTAATGTTTGCTGGTCCCTTGTTGTTCTTATGCTAGGTAAGTCTGTATCTCTGCATAATCCTTAGGTATGCCAGAGTTTAAATACACACCAGTATTTGCAGACAGATAAAGGCTACGAGTTAAGATAATAAAAATCCTTCTTAATTATTCATGTTGGCTGTTACAGCACTAATTTCAGTCAGTCAAATTCTAGTCATGCTCCCAGATGAAATGGTCAGTGAATTATGCTCAGATGTGGAGGTGAGTGAGACTTGCAGGCTCTTTCTAGCAGGGCAGGCACGGGCTTCATCCAACTAATTTGTATGTGTGGGATGCCTTAGGAAAGGAGGAAACCAGAGAACGTTCCCGTGCCATGTGCCCGAGTCTGAAGTGCGGCTGGCGTTCCCAAGGGCTCGGTTTGTGTCTGCAGGGCCTGGTGGCTCTGCTCTTTGTGTGGCAGCCAGGAGTGGCTCCGCTCCAGCAGCCGTGGAGCAGCCCTGGGCCGGAGCCGGGCGCGGAGCCGCGTTCCCGTGCCACGGCCGCTCGGGGGGCGTTCGTCCTGTGCTTTGCATTCCTGGCCTTCCACGTTCAAATCACAGCTGTCATTGCAAGGAAAATGAAAGATCAACTAGAGAGCAAGTAAGAGTTTGGTAAAGAGAAGGTGTTTGTTTTCCTAACTAGTTGGTAACTGTATGGTATGGCAAGTTCAGGTCCAAAAAAGTCACGGCATTTGCATATTGGCTATATATATCTACCTACTGATTTAACTAATTTGTAGCTGAATTTGATTTTTTGATTATACTGGACCTGAAATCAAGCTTTATAAAAAAAAGTAGCAAATAACATTTGAAATTCATCTATAAAACAAAATGAATTCATGCTCTTAACCTCACCGTTGTAGAGTGGTGAACTCTGTATTTGTCGAGCCTCTGTGCACGGATCATGTCATTGTTGTGGTTTTTCGGGTCTCTCTGTTTTCAGGTCAAACCAAACTACCACTGGAGCTGAGTTCAGTGAACAAAGACACAGGATGGGGAAGACAAGTAAAAGATAAAACTGCTGCTCAAAGTCTTCAGGTTTTGGGATTTTTTTTGTAAACTCTGCTAGTGGATGCCCTCTGTAGGTGTGTTATCAATGTCTTGGGTTAGTTGAAAAGCTTTCTTGTGGAAAGCACAGATGAGTAAGTAGAGGTTAACAATAATTTTCACAGTCAATAAATTGAACTGTTGGTGGTCTGCTGGTCATGTTCTGTGGTCCTTTCCTTACAGACAGAAAGGATATATTACTTGACTTAAATACAAGCTTCTGTTAAATATAGTTGCAGAGGTAAATGCAGTAGATTATTTTTTCCCAGTGAACAGAAAGAGGCAGTGATGATGTAATACATGAAAGTAGTACAGTGGTTGTGACTAACTCTCAAGCAGCTTGATTGAAGATGGAAACATGGAGAGGTTTTTGGTCTTTTTCCAGCCAGAGTATGAGAAGGCATCAGCTTTACACTAAGAAATAAAATGTTGTTTCTGGGGTGCATAAGATGTACTCCTTGCAGGGTGTATCAAATGCTTGGGTTTTTTGTGGTTTTAATTTTTTTTTTAAAGCATGCATTAAATTAGCTTTTTAATCAATCTGCTTTCATCTGCCTTACTCAGATTACTGCAGGAATTGCAAGAGTGTTAGGAAATGTATCTGCTTTAGGAAATGGGTGTTTTTTGTTTCTCTAGTAGCCAAGGCTGTCAGGCAGAAGGTGCCATGGAAGCAGTAGTCAAACATGGCTAGCAGGTCACCTGGACACGGAGAAGCAGGTGGGATGATGATGGGCTGTACTGCAAGAGCTCTGTTCCTTCTGCTGTTCACTAGGCCAAAGCATAAGCATCTCAAGTTTGGCCCTTGGGCATGCCTGGTGCATGGGTGTTCACAAATATAGAAGCTTTTCACAAAAGTTGATAGCAGACCTTGGTTCAGTTTTCCCAGCTCACTCAGTAACTTAAGTGTCTTGGATCCCTCAGGAAGTCTGTGGTGCTTCTGTCAGAGCTTTTTTGTGAGGTTGGCCTACAGCTGATGCTGGGAGAACTGGAATCCAGGCATATATACCTGTGGCACTAGCAGAGGTCTGTGTGCATGGCAGACCTGCCTGCTGTGGCTGCACGGTGATGTCCTGCTGGGATGTGATTCACAGCTGGTTTTTTCCCAGTGCTGCTGTAGGAGCAGATGCAGATTTCAGAAAAACAGCGCTGCTTGTCTAAACTAGCCCTGATAGGCAGCTTGTTACATGGTGAGAATTTGTGTGGGCAGTGGGAAAGGGAGCCAGTGGTATGTCCCTTGGAATGCATTGTCTGCATGCTTAAAATAAAGTGGAAAAATGCTAAACTCTGAAATGCATGTGTAGGAATGGAGTAGTTTAGAAGTAGGGAAATATTTCTGTTGTTGGTTTGGGGATTGCTGAGCTCTTGAGCTTGTGAGCAACATCTATCAAGTGTTCTGGGTGGAGCTGTCTCAGAGCTTTGTGTTCATGACTGACACTTGTGAGCAAAGCTTCCCTGGAAATACCCATGTGCATGCACACAAAAGCACAGATGTAAATGCACAGAAAGGTGGATGTGTATCTGTGTTAGTTAGTGCTGCCTTTATTCAGCAGGAAGGCTGCTTTCCATTGCTTTCCAGGCAGTGAGGAATCACACTTAGGTTACCTGGCAGCTCCACAGCAGGGCTAGGGGGGACAGGTCATGTACAGCACCTTCCCAGGGTCTGGAATGCTCAGGGCTGGCAGTGATTGGGGCACTGAGACAGCACTGTTGGAGTGAGCAGTGTGGCAGTGTTCTGGGAAGGTGAGCACTGGATGGATGCTCCTCAGCCCACAGTCTGGAAGCTGGCATGTGGCATGAGGTACCCAGCAGCTGCTGTGGGAATTTGTGTTGCACTGCTGGGAAACAGACCCCTAGTAATGGGACATCCCCACATCTTTTCATGCAGAGGTGTTTCAGGAATGGGAAGACGGAACTGTGGCTTCCCCCTCTGGTGGAACTTGTTAACCTAAACATTTCATCAAAACCTTTTCATAAGGCTTGAAAAAGGCATTTTAAATTTCTATTAAAGGGTGTTTGATAAGAAATTCAGATGTTTAAATTCTGTGCTTTTTTAAAGGTTTTTCTGTCAAAAACGGGTAGAAAGCTGCACAGCTTCAAGAATTAAATTAATATTTTCTATGCAAAACTCAGATATTTCTTGTGTATGCTTGTAGTCTGCCACTCCTAAAAGTGCCTGTAATACAGCATCGATGCTGGCTGACAGAAGGCAGTGCCTCTGTGGGAAGAACTGCTGTCCTTGTGGGGAGGAGGGAAGTTCTGAGAATTTGTACAAGTGAAACTATCCCAATAGGATGCCAATGGACATAGAGAGTTAGGGATGTTGTAGGAGGGAAAGGGAGCAGCAGGATGGAAGAGGGAGCTCTGTGGCACCATAGAAGCATATGAGGGTCATGGAAGGACGCTCGAGAGCCAGAATGCCAGTGTGTGTTGTACATGACATAAAGATGGGATCAAAACTGAGCTGCAGGATACATCTTTTGGCATGGGTTTGCCTGCAAGTGTGGCAGAAAGTTGACTCCAAATCCCTGGTAAAATAGCACATGGATATATTGTTTGATGCAAGTTGAAAATGGGCCTTTGCCAGCGCTCCATATGAAAGTGGGTGGAAAATGATGAGCTGTTTTTCTTGAGGTTGTGCTTTTTTGTGGAGATGGACTAGTTCCTTTTGGAGTTTCTTCTTTTGCTTTTGGACACTGGTTTCTTTTGTGTCTGAGTGGCACATAAGCTGTAGAAGTCAGAGTTGGGGGAGAGGAGGATGTTTGGGGTTATTTTTGTGGTTGGTTTGTTTTGGTGGGGTTTAGTTGGTTTGTTTGTTTTTGTTTTGTTTCCCCCCTGGAAGAAAGATGCTTAAAACATTAGATAAGTTCTTACTACTCTCCATCATTATGGACTTTCAGTAAGGTTGTATTTGTTCATATTGCTGGGAGCCTGTTTCCAGGCATTTGTGCTTGAACAGGTCTTACTCTGTATTTTGAGTGGATTCATAGTCCATAAAGTGTTTCTCTCCAGTGCATTGGGTCTGCAACTGCAGTGCTTGGAAGACTAGACATTTCTGGGAAGTGGGTCACTTCTGGAGTGGGTCAGCTCTGCCTGCAGGTTAGCCTGGTCTTGGAGATGTGTCCCTGGAGTTAACAGGGAGCAGACCTGTACAAGAGACCCAGGCATCAAGTGATTCTCAGAGTAAAGTTAGCAGTGAAAGTGTTGTTAAGTGCAGAAGTTTATTCAGAGCACATAAATGTACTGAAATTATCATTGTATGTGAGGGGATCTGGAATGCCAAAAAGCCAGACTTGGTATTTTAAAGAAAATTAGCATGTGGATGGATAGCAGTCTTGCTGCAGAACTGGGGAAAAAGAGGGTTAGCAGGGTGTATGTGTGTGTAGACAAGTCACAGGGAAATAATTGCACTTGAGCCTGTTTCTCTAGCTCTGTGGAGAGGGACACAAGGCTTATCTCCCTGACCAAGGTCATGTGAAGCTGAGAGCCTGTCTCCACAGCAGGCTTCAAATTAGACATAAACTATCATTTAGGTGGTTGTTGGGCTTTGTTAACAACAGCTTTACGCTGAACTTCATTAAGAGCAGCTTTCCACAGGGACTGTAAAGCCAGTGTGGAACTGTGTGGTAATGGAGGCAGTCATGTTGGCCTTGGATCTGCTCTCAGGGCTCCAAGGCTTCGTGTCTTCAAAAACTGTCCCGAACCCAAGATTATACTGAGTTGTTGAGGAAGTTCCTAAATACCTAATGTCCACATTGCATAGGCACACGAGAATGACCAGGATCTGTTGGCTTACACATTTATTTCTTCATTCGTTTCAGGGTTTGAGATGTACAGAAAAAACAAGATATAAATACTGTATCTGAAAATATGCTTTTATATAGGCCTTAGCTTTATCAAAACATTTTTGAGTATTTATTTGTCTGAATGAAATGGATGCTAAAAACTCAGTCACCTCTCCAAGAAAGCCAAGTTTTAATGGATTTGTAAGGAACCATTTATAGTGTAGTAGCTGCCATTCCTGGTTCAGCTTTTACAGATGTGATTAGTGGTTGCTGTGTGTTACTATAGAGGTAAAATCCTTCTGTGCCAGAAGTTCTGTACTGTTTGTCTGAGATTTGAATAGTTAAGGGATTCACTACTTGGAGAAACATAATTTGGTGCTTTTGTATGTTTCAAAAAAAATTTATATGATTTAAAAGCGGTGTTGTCTCTATGTACATAATATGCATAACTTTATTCAGAATATCTGTGTTAATATTCTTCTAGACTGTCTCCACAAAATGGCTCTCGGCAGTCTGAAAGATAATAAAGTTGCTGGAAGATTTTTCAGCCTTATTTTGTTCTACCTGAGTAAGCAAATAGGGTACTTAGAATTCTGACAGCTCCACTGTTTCCTGGTTGGAGTTTCAGGAATGTAACATGATAAAGTGTAAATGGCATGTTGAGGCCTGTGAAATTAGTCAAGGTTGACCTTAAATACACATAGGAAAAAACCAAACGCATGTGGCTGATGTAGAATTTCATTGAAAACAAACAAAATAACTAGCCCAGAAAAAAGCCCAAATCATTGCTGGTTAGCTGATAATAAGATCCCAAAAGTGCATTAAGTTAAGGTGACAGGAAGACAGTTCAAGGAAAGAAAGGTAAGAAAGATGTGCAAGCTTTTTAAGGAGTTTAATTCTGCTAAGTATCTATTGGCTTATATAACCATCGATGCTGTAGAAAGGCTCCTTGCTAAGTATTCCAGGGAAAAGTGCAATGTGGCTGTCCTTTGGAGGATTTAAACTTTGAGTGCCTCTGTTGGAAATAAAAGACTGAAAAGAGATGAAGCTCCTTTTTTTTGTGTTGAGCACCAGACTGATCCCCACACAGCCCAGTGGTTTGGGAGAGAGAAGAGGAAGGGGAGCAGGGAGAAAAGCCATGAGCTGAGCTGATACCAGGACAGTTCACCCAGTCGGGTCTTGTTCACTTGACTCTGGGAGGACAGGATTTTTATAGCGGTGGTATTTACCCATGGAAAACCATTCAAGGTCAGGGATCTGCTCCTTGCCAGAGCAGGACCAGGTCTGCCTTTTCAGTCCCCTGGATTCAACTGCTGGCTGATATCGCCACCTAATGGCAAGAGCAGCACTTGGCCGAGGATTTAGGGGATTTTTGCTACTTCCCACTGAAGGTTTCTACCTATTTGTGTCTGCTCAGGCTGTGTGTGTCAGAATAGGTGTCCGGGAAACTGGAAATCTGCACTTCTGCTTTGTCCTCCTGCTAGTCAGAGATAATTTCGAGGCTGTAAAACTGGCTAAAAAGTTGAGAAGTGATTATTACTTTGTAGTCATGTGTTTTTTGCTTTACCTGACTGCTGCTTTATCTTTTTGGTCAAATATTGGTACTTAAAAAACAGGTGGTTTTACTGTGAGGATAGTAAAAACACTCTTCTGCTGAGGTCTGCACAGCACTCTGGCAGAATTCCCCAGGCTGGAGCCCTCTTGGATCATTTCAGTCCCAGCTGGAGTTCAGTGGTAAGAACCTGAGCTGTTAAGAGTTGTTGTCCTGTGAATTTTTTAGGAAGGCCCTATGTAAACTAAGGTGAGGCTGTTGAATTAAACTCAGCAATAATTCTGCTTTGATAGCGTAGCATGTCATTTGACTAAATGAGAATTAAATTAAAAAAATAATAAATACTTAATCTTGAAGAGAAATTCTTTAATAAAACTTAGCTTCTTGAGTGGCTGTGATTATGTGCTTGCTTGCTCAAGCACACATGAGACTTGCATCAGATGAGGGGCATTATGCTTAACAAACACGGCTTGCAGATGCTACTGGGTGTCATGAAACGTGTGCATTTCAATTGTCTGCCTGATTATCCCAGTAGTTAATAGTTTTAATTTACATACTTGTGTCCTAATGGTGCCTGAGCCCTAGTGCAGAGTTCCTGTGGTGCTGGTTGGCTTTTGATCAGGCAGCAGTTAAGGAAAGCAGGGATTTACATGAGCTCTCCTGTGAGGTGGATTTCCTGTAACCGTGGGAATGGTGTGGCCTCCTTGAGCAGCAGGCAGGACTGACAGGAGGCAGCTAAAACAGAAGAGTAGTGGGTTTTACTTTGGCTTCCTGAGCACAGGAAAGTACTTTGTGTAGTTTGTTTCACTTGTCTGTGTATTTCCTGCATCCTTGATTCTTCTCTACCAGAGAAAAGAGAGAAAAGAAAAAAAAACCCTTACACTAGGAAGTGGGGTCAACTGTGTGGTTCCCAGTTCATGCCACTGGACTAGGAATGTTCCTGGTGGGAATGGTTGTTAGAAAATGCTTAATTCTACTATGCACATTCAGTGTGATTTAAATAAAAACACTTCTCTGGGGCGGGTTGCTTGCACTGTCTGGGACTCCAGTGAGGCTGTTGAGGCTAACCTGAAGAGTCACATGACTTCTTCAGGGTCTCTCAGTACTTTTTCTAAATATTTGATTTTTTAATATATTAGAATGTGGGTTTAGGGAATTAATATACCTTCACTCGATTCAGGTTTTTGAATTACTCTAAGTACTTCAGGGTTGGTATCTCAATACGCAGTTGTTCTGTGCTTTATGAACTCATTTGAATGTGAGAATGCTTTTCTAATACTTTCATGTAGTGTTGTAAGAAAATAGTAATTCAATGGTTTTGTCATGAATATTTGGTTTAAAAGAAGTGGGTTGAGGTAACTTCTGAAGTTTTTGTTATCAGTCACTCAATGACCAACAGAGTCTTTGTTGCTCATCCTTAGAATGCAGTGATGTTGGCTAGAGGAATACCAATAACCTCAATTCTCTCCTTCTTTTTGCACGTTGTGTTCTCCAGGTGGCTTCTCCACTGTGTTCCTGGTGCGCACCGCCAGCGGGACCCGCTGCGCGCTGAAGCGAATGTGCGTCAACAATGTGCCAGACCTCAACATCTGCAAGAGAGAAATCACCATCATGGTAAGGAGGCCACTCTTCACACCTGGGGAGTGGGACTGTCTGTAGTGTGCACACATCAAACGCCTCTCCAGTGTTTGCTGACACCTTGCTGTTGATCCCTTGGTCCTGATTTTCCACCGGTACTTACAGAAACTGATGCTGGCTTTAGGGTCGGCGCGTGATTAATTTCTGAGGGAATTACTCAAGTATGTCTTTGATACCTCAGATCAAATGCATATATTCCCTTGGGTCAGTACATCTGGTTCCCAAACAAAAGGGATTTCTTCCAGTGCTGCAGTGGCAACTGAAAATCGCTCTTTATTTTCTCAGTACTGAAGTGTAATGTGCATTTTGTTTTTCAGAAAGAGTTATCTGGGCACAAGAACATTGTGAGCTATTTGGACTGTGCTGTCAACTCACTAAGTGCTAATGTGTGGGAGGTGCTCATCCTCATGGAGTACTGTCGAGGTAAGAGTCATCACCTAGGTTTCCAGAGGAAAATGTTTGTACTATCGCCTGTGACTTTACTGAAAACTGTTCCCTTAATATAAGAAATTAACACCTATGTATGGCAGCTGGAATCCAAGTAGTTTGTTTCACTTTTCTGTTGGCATTACTACCTAGGCGCTGGGCAAAATGTAAAAGGTTCACAAAGCTTTGTAATTAAATGTGGTTACAAATAGGGAAAATAATTCTCTAGGTGTGTAGTGCAGTTGTGCTGTTCTGCTGGTGGTGCTAAGCAACATGTACCTGGCACATAACTTGATAGGAAAGATTATCTAATTTTCACCACTCTTCTCCCTCTGCTGTTTTTGTTTTAGATGACAATATTAAAGAAGCTTTACCTGACCAGCAATTTGCTACAAATGGGCATAGTGAAGTTAAGGTTGATAGTGCTGTCCAAAAAAAAGTTAGCCCTGTGTTCCTGATTGACAATATAACTTTGTTTGAAACAATACTGATGTCAGGGACTATTTTGGGTTGGGTTTTTCACCCCCCCAGGTCACAGATGTATGGAATAAATTTGCCAATGTGTTTAACTTGTGAAGTTTGAGTAAAATGTAGGGAGACTGAGTGCTAGCCTCCTAGTATGAGATGGTGGTTAGCCCAAATAATTGGTGATACTGGAACAAGTGCTGCAAGCACAAATAAATACTTTGAGCCTAGAAAGAAGCCATCCCTTGGTCTGTACTGCTCAACAAATGCTTTGAGCTGAGGCATATGTGGATTTTATTTGCAGTAGAAGCAGTGAGCATTACAGCTTGTGCAATCTGTACCATAAGCAGCTGAAGACAACCCTAATGTAAATTTTGGGGAATGGAATAAGGAGAACTTGAAAACCAATGGCCACATTCTTGGCTCTTTACCCTGCTTCTATGGGTGAATTTCTGTACCTTTGTGGGAGCTCAGTTCTGTTGGTAGTACTCTTATGATCCTGGTAAATGGCCCTGTGGATGTCAGCTGTCAGATCACTTGACAATAGTAGGCTTCCTGTGTTGTAAGCGTCCTTGTTTGACAGAATGCCACCAAGGCCTTGTTGTCTCTGCAAAAATCCTGCTCCATCTCTGTCTGCAGTGAGCATTGTGGTAGGAAGAGCTTAGTGGTGTCTGGTAAAACTGTTGCAAGAAACAGGGAAGTATTGATACCCAATCTTAATAGAAACCTCTGAAAAGGGAAAGGGAGGTCTTCTTCCTTGGAGGATGGATTCAGGGCTTTGTTTGCCTCCTTCCCTGCCTCCCCTTTCTCCCTTCTTTGTCTCCAAGAAAGACAGAGAGGGTGTCTAGAGAATGAATTCAGTTGGTTGACAGAATCTGAGTTATGGATCTAATGCAAGAGACAGTTTTGAGGTGACACATTGGTGTGATGCATGCTTTTTTTGCATTTGCAGCAGTTGGTTTCAAACACATTTCAGCCACAGGGACAGGATTTTTTTCATTTGAGCCAATAATTTTTCTGTTTAGGGCGATACAAGAACGTGCAGTTGGAAAACCAGGTTTGTTTTTTTTAAGTACAGTAACTGTCGAAAACTTTCTTGCACGGTATTTGTGGACTTGATGCATGTAACTATAAGTCTTTACTTCTGTACCTGATATGAATTACTTGAAAGAAAGAAATTTCTCTCGTTTTTTTTTTTAGCTGGGCAGGTTGTGAACCAGATGAACCAGCGTCTGCAGACGGGCTTCACCGAGTCAGAAGTAATGAGAATATTTTGTGACACCTGTGAAGCTGTTGCCCGGTTGCATCAGTGCAAAACACCCATAGTCCACCGGGATCTGAAGGTATGACCTTCACTGTGAGAAAATCCAGGCTAAAATAGGCTTGAAAAGGATTGAGGATGTAGGAGAGGTTTCCATAAGGCAGGTTTCTAGTTGGGAGCTTGCTGTTGGTGGAGCTATAAACAGGCATTAACCATAAGATATCATTTATTGCTAAAGCAAAGTTTAGCAGTTGATTTTTTGGAAAACTTCCTGTTTGTGTGTGAGAACATGGACTCATGCTTAACCTGGAAATTAATACTTTTATATTAACCTGCTTTTTGTGCCTTGATTTTCTTTCAAGGTGGAGAATCTCTTGTTAAATGATAATGGGAACTACGTTCTCTGTGATTTCGGCAGTGCCACTAACAAATACCTGAACCCTCAAAAAGATGGTGTTAATATGGTTGAAGAAGAAATTAAAAAGTAAGTTTACTTTTAGGTGATCTGTCATAAGCAATGACTGTGCTGCCAGGAAACTCCATGATTATATAGTGTGGTGTGCATGTATCACTAAGGAATTGAAATTAATGGCTGATCCAGAATTAATTTTGGTGTAAATATAGTAAAAGACTGGAACTATTTGGTAAAATTTCCTCCATTGATTCACAGATTGGTTTTCAAAACTGAGATTCTTAAAAATAAAACTGTTGGGAAAAAGCATGCTGTTCTGAAAGTAAATTGTTCAAAAATATGTATCTGGGTCCTGGCCATTTTAGGAGTTGGATATTTTTAATTTGTGCTGTTTTAATCCTGCTAAGCAAATACTTGCTAAGAACTGATGTAAATAAGCACGCAGTGGATTTATGTAGAGTCTCATTGGCAGAATATGGTCCATGACCATTCTCCTAAGATTGGTCAGAAAAATATTTAACCTTTTCTTAGACACTCTTGAAAACCTGTATTATTTTGGTTTTGCCCTTCTGGGCTAACTGCTGCAGAGTGGTAAATACAGGCTGCTTGTTTTCAAGTCATGAAGTGATGCAGGCTTTTTCCAGCTCTGAGGTATTTGAAAGTACCAGTTTAGCAGTTGTTCAGGGATGTTAGTGTTTTGAAATCTGCATTCTGTAGGTTTCAGTGTGAGATAGGGAGAGCTCCTGTAGGACTCCAGAGTTATCCCAGGTCAGGTGACTGCTGCATATCCACAGTCACTCAGGCAAAAGTCTGTGCTTTGGGGGAATAACACTAAAAGCAAATGTTACCTGACTTAATACTTGTGTATGACAGTTCATGTTGCTGCTCCAGATACTATTTGTGGTCCTGCAAATGCAGTAGTGACTTGGATCATGCCAGACAATTCCAGGCTTATGTCTGAAACATGTGTGACTGGTGTGTGCATGGAGGTTGAGGAAAACACCCTCTCAGTTCTGAGGCAAGATTTTTAGCTGTGGCCTCTCTGTTTTGTATTGCTAGGTACACTACACTGTCATACAGAGCTCCTGAGATGATCAATCTGTATGGAGGAAAGCCAATTACTACCAAGGCAGATATCTGGGTAAGCAAAAAATTGGATAGTCTGATATATGGGACTGGTTAAGGAAAGGGGGGATAAAACCAGCATTGACAGGCTGAAAAATTAATTATTGGAAAATGAAATACATTGGGCAGCTATAGAACGCAGAATAATTGAGATACCTTGGGTAGTTATATTTTGTATATAAAATGAATCCCATGTTTGATTATTTTTTGTAATTTAAAGGAAGGGGGATGTGGTTTAGAACATCTCTGCTTGTGTTGGCTCTAGTTTCTTCTTGAGAGCCCACAGTGATTTCTTTTGGGAAACTGTTGCCAGCATGATGAAGAGAGGTATTTTTATTAGTTGATACACAGAGAAGAAAAACGCAAAATGTAGTGCAAAGCATAGCAATATCTGTGAGTGATAGAACAGTGAGAATGCAGCTCTTGGTGCACTCTGGCTCTGTACTTGGTCTGCTACAGGAATCAGTGGAAGAGCTGGTGTTGTTAGAGCTGCTTTTGTTCCTTCAGGTTGTCACATCAGCTGTGCAGCTCTGACACAGCCTGCCCACATCTGCTGTAGCCAGGGTACAGCATCCTGTTAGTGCTGCCCCTTTGTAGCAGTGGCTTGTTCCCATCCCTCACAGGGCTCCTGTTTCCTTTTCAGGCACTGGGCTGCTTGCTGTATAAGCTCTGCTTCTTCTCCCTTCCCTTTGGAGAAAGCCAGGTTGCCATTTGTGATGGAAGCTTTACTATCCCGGATGGCTCACAGTACTCCCACAGTGTTCACTGCTTGATAAGTAAGTACACAGGCACTGGCAGCAACTCTGGCATCCCATGGAGCCAGCAAGGCACAGCAAGTGCTGCTGAGCATTGGTGTAAAGACCTGCCACGTTCAGCTGTGCCTCTCAGCTCCCCAAAAGTCTTGGTGAAGCTCAGGGAACTTTATGGTTTATCTGGGACACAAGAATGGGGTTTTTTCCCCCTTAGATGTTTCTAAATCCCAAAGAAATAGAGGGAATGCAAAGAGTGCTTGTACTTATTATTTAGCTCTATTTATTCATACTTTTTGCCCTTAAGACTGTGTATTTTCTGTGGAATGTCAGACTGTTGACAGTATTTTCTGTCCAAGTTGGACAGTTGTGCTTAGATAAATTTGAAGTGCAGTTTCAGCATAGCAACATCAGTGTGCTGAGATTAATTGCACTGGGGACAGTTTTAATAGTAGTTGCATGATTTATACCAGAACAAAAGTCTGGAAAATTTTGTGCAACCCCAAGTGTCAGACATAAGCTCTGGCAAAAGTTTGGAAGCACGAAGTGTGCGAAGGAAAATTTTGGACAAGAGGCAGCTCTGAAGCTTGTGATTCATCTGTTACCTAGAGATGTGGGAGCTAATATTTACAGTAATCATCAGTGTTGTCTTTTTCAACTTAGAGTAGGCTCACTTGAAAGAGTGAGATGGACAGAATACAAAGAAATCAAAAGGTCTGAGTAGGGGCTCTTGTAATGTTAAGTTATGGATGTGTTGACCACGTAGTTTATGCTTTTAAAATGCATTCACAATTGAGAAACAGCAGTTATGATGGTAAGTGCTTGTCTTCTGCCAGTACTGACAAAATGAGATGAATTTGCAAATGACTTAAGTACTTTTTTCTGTCACAGTGTTACTTTTTTTTTTTTATTTTTAGAAAAGTATGGATTTTAATCCTTCCTCCTAGGTCTGAATGCAGATTTTTTTAATTCAATGAATGTTGTGCCAAGATGAGCAATACTAACATGGAATATATGTGGGTGAGGCAGAATGTCTGTATGTAAACTTCCCTTCTTTCCATTTGAAGTGGAAGTCATAAAAAGCTGCACTTGGTCATTAAAGATATTTCAGGGGCTGTGACTTCATCTCTGCTCTTTTACAAGGCAGGGTCTGGGCAGGAACAAGCTGACCATGCCCCATCCCATGAATTTAACATTTCAGAACCAAGTGGCAGGAGTCACTTCAGTGAGTGTTCTGCTTCCATGTCATGGTGCTGCAACTGAGTGCTGGAATCTGTTATTTTGTAAAATCTGTTAAAAATTAAACTTGCAGTGAAGTGTACAGGACATGAATTAATGGCATTTGTGTAAAATTCTAGGATCTGCTTAATTTTTTTACCTATAGAGGATTTTTTGTTAAATGATGTGTAAGGTTGGCTGTTCTACTGAATTGTGCAAATGTAGTTCACTTTGCTCATCAAGAGTGAGAAGTTATGTTTTTGTAGTTTGTTCATTTACTTCATAGCAGAACATGTTTTTAGAGGCTTAGGGTTTTTTTTTAGAAAGGATTTTTATTGCTTATTTGGGTTCTCTGGTTTTCTAGGCAACATTGCCTGATTTTGTGTACTGTGTTATATTGCAGACAGTATCAAGTAGCTTTGATTTCTTGGAAAAACACCAAACCTTTTGATTTGGGAAGCAAATGTTTGTGAGGGAACATCAGGCATTGTGTGTCTTGTCAGGGAAAGGTCCTTTTATTCATGAAACTGTATTTTTTATATGCGAAATTGTTCATAGTCGATGAAACCTACAGACAAAAGCCATAACATGATGTAGTAAGATATGTCAATCTTGTTTTAGCTACATGGAATTTTGTATCAATCCTGGAAAATGTTAGTGCCCTGAGTTGAATTTGTGTTGTTTCTCTCTGCAGTAACTAACTCCTACTTCAGTTTACCTCCATTTTACACAGCTTATCAATCAGCATACATGTTCTACAATTTTTTTTTGACCCTATAAACTATTTGACATGACAAAAAGTATTAAAAACAATCCCCCAAGCCCAAGATAATAGTGCAAATGACTCTTATGGTGGTAAGCTGATTTGGTGGAAGTGCTGGATTTTTTCCTTGCTGGTAGCATGCTGTCTCCACAGGCTTTTTGTGATCTAGCAGTGATAAGTCTTATCAATTTTTGCAGGATATATGCTTGAACCAGATCAAGAGCAGAGACCTGATATCTTTCAAGTATCTTATTTTGCCTTTAAAATTGCCAAAAAGGAGTGCCCAGTGTCTAATATTAATGTAAGTACACTTGACTTCCTTCTGTAATTTCCATGTGTTATGTATTGAGGAGTCTGTCAGGGGAGCTGAGAGATCACATCAGCTCTGTCACATGCCTGGTTCCTAAATGTAACACAGAGCAGAGAACACATCAAGCTGATGTTGTGTTCACACAGTATGAGCTCTCAATAAACAAAATATGTTTTTAATTTTGTTTTGTGGACTGTATTGGTACCATACCAACACCTGGCTTAGGACTTTAGCAATTAGTAATCTCTTAATACAATCAGTATGAAATTTACAGATATTAACCTTGTTAACTATAGACAGTTTAATGTTGTAAATGGAGTGTCAAGAGCATGTTATGTTTGCTCTGGATAAATCCTTCACTTAGGCATCCTTAGCAATTGTGTTGCTTTCCATTGGAAAGCAAACAGCAGTACTTGAGTCAGCCTGCCTTCTTACCCTTGCTTTCCATGGGGGTCTGAGCTTGGTCTCCAAGATCATTTGCTTCACAGATATAATTACATCTGCCATGCAATGGAATTTGGGGACATTTAGCTAATGTTGAGTATTATAAATTGGTTCTCAAGACAAGTATTAGGAAAAATCCCTCTCAAAATTGAGTTTGTAACAGGTATCGGTTGTAGTAATCTTTGTCTTCAGAGGCAAAAGAGTGAATTTTCTGAGATCCCTTTGGATTCCTTTCTTCCTTTATCAACCTCCTAGAAGGAGGTTCTCAGTAAATTTGAGTGTTGCCTTTTGGAAACACAGGCTGAGGTAAACTAGGTAGTCTTGAAATATTTGATAATTACCTGTCTCTATTATTTGTGACCAGCTTTAGATTTGCATTCATTATGTGCATTTGCCATTAGAGATGGTGAATTTCCTCCTTTGCCCCAAACTGCCATACTCCATGTAAAAGAGTCTAGGTGATGTGGGATTCATTCATGAGTGTGATTGAGGTGGGGGTAAGGTAAAAGCCCATTGAAGCTTTGGTCCTGCATGGTTTGCTGGAATTTGTGTTCTGGTGGAAGAGCACTGTGTGCTAAAAAGAATTTCCTCCAAAGATTGGGCTTTGCTTTAGAGCTTGAGGCTGAAGTAAGTGTCTGTGCAGTCACACAAAAGGGCTTGGGAGAACATGCTGTACCTTCTTGTTTGTAGCTGGCAGTGTAAATGAAGCAAAGCTGATGACAAAAGAGTCAGACCAGTCAGGTTCTGCTTTACTTCTGCAACACATTGAGAGGATATAGAGGTGATATTAAGTGAAACCCTTTTTCATCTGCAGCTGGGAGTTCTGCATGAGCCCTTGTAATGTGGAGGTCTTGAAAATCCAAGTATTCCTCTTCAATACGTAATGAATTTTTTTCTTTCAGGATTTTGGGTTTTTTAAATTTATTCAAATTTGTTTTTCCTAAGAATTCTCCTGTCCCTTCAACTCTTCCTGAACCCATGACAGCTAGTGAGGCAGCTGCTAGAAAAAGCCAAATAAAAGCAAGGTGAGCAGAGGATGTGACCTCACATTTTCTTTCTCCTAATGTTAAGTTACATGTTTGTTTAAAGTCTGTCTTCATATGCTTGTTAATAAATGAAATATTATCTCAGTAGAAGTCATTAGATAAATTGCGTTTCTAAGAGCTTCCAGTCTGTTTGGATTCCACTCCTTGGCTTTTTTCATTTTATTGAGAATCCAGGGAGAGAAACTGATATTTTGAAGGTAAATGGTTGGGGTTTTTTTGTGAGTGCTTATTTTTTCTTTTTTTGACAAATTTAAATTTTTATGGACAAATACTCACTTTTTTGTCATTGTTACTAAAAACAAACCCGAAACCTTGGAAATTCCTCTCCATGCTTCTGATTTCTGCTGATCTAGTATGTATTCACTTAAGGCTGATGCTGGATAAAACCTTGTTCATTCCTTGCTAATGGAAGTTATTTGGGTTTGAATGTACCAGCATGTGTGACTCGGATACTTCTACATTCAGCTATAATTACCAGCTCCATTTGCAAAAAAAGAGAAACAAAAGCATGAGAAATTAGTAGAAGTAGAAATAGTTTGACCTTTCTCTTATTTCTTGTACATATGATCTGTAGTCCTGTTTCTAATTGTAGGGTTTTGGAGTCAAGCACAGGACTGGAGTTTTAGGAAATGAATTTTAAGATACTTAGGTGCAGTGCAGAAGTAGAGTAGCACATGATTAAGACATAACTCAGCTATTAAGAGATGTACTGTGTCAAATTTGAAGTAGAAATAGTTGTCTTTTCATCAAGTATCTTATCTGGAAAAACTTCCCTTTCAGAATAACAGATGCTGTTGGACCAACAGAAACCTCAATTGCACCACGACAAAGACCAAAGGCCAATTCAAGCACTGCCCCTTCCAGTGTGCTGGTGATCCAGAGCTCAGCAACTCCTGTCAAAGTACAGGTTCCTGGGGAATTTGCTACTCGTGGCCAGAAAGGTAACCTGAAGTCTGAGGATGGATCAAAATAAAAAGGAACTGTGCCTCTATTTGTTTTCTTGTTCTACTAGAGATAACATTTAAAACTCACTTTTATCAGTCTTACTTTTTTATATACCAAAAACCAAATTTTTGTCCTTTCTAAAGGACTCTAAATGTGTGAGTTGTAAATTTGATGTGCCACAAAAACTAAATACAGATTGAGAAGTGAAAGTGTTTTGTCCTTAACGCTGGTTTTGGAATGAACTTGCCCACGGCAGACAGAAGTTCATGTTTGTTTTGGCTTGCAAATAATTCACAAAATGTACGGAGCCCTTCTGTATCAAACTGGGTTTGTTGTAGTAGGAAAAACATTGTCCTGTGCCTCATGAAGTCATGAGATAGCACCAATATCTTGGTGGTATTTGTGGGCTGGAACCATGACACTTCTCTCATGACTTGACAGATTCATTCCACATGGGACTGGGGGTGCAGGAGGAATTAGGGGAGACTCAGTCGAGTGAAATGGGTTTTTGAAAAATCCTTTTTCTCATTCAGAAAGAGTTATGGCTCTGATAAATATGCTCTTAAAGAGTTGACATTTGTACCTAGAACACTTTCTAATTGCATTTCATGCTGTTACATGTCTGCTGCAGAAAAGGAAGAGTAGTTTCAGGGATGGTATTGGAAAAGTCTCAAAAGGTCACCGAGAAATTTGTGTCCCAGATATAAGTATTTTTTACTAGGTGGGATCCACATAACGTCCAACTTGCAAAGTTATTTTCTGTTATGATGAGGAACAGATCTTTCATGGGCACTTCAGAATATAAAACACAGTGTGCAAGAGAGAAATTTATGGTAGTACCTGTCTCTTAGAAGGTGCAAAAGCATTTGAGTGGCAAAATTAATCAGGTGTTCTGTTCAAGGGAGTTTGATGGATGAGCTTATACTTTCCTTGGGGGAAAAAAATCAAGATCCATCTGTGCTGAATGTTGAAAGCTGTATGCTTTGAGCTGAGGGTTTGAGATCCTGCAATGTGTAACTTGAGTGTTAGTAAAGCAGAAGTCTGGAGCCCAGGGGAAGCTTCCAGCATCTTGCACATAGGAATGGTTCATTTCCAGGCCTGGAAATACTTTTAAAGAAGTCAGCTTGGTATCTGCCAGGTGTCCTGGTTTGTCAGAGTGGGAAGAGAAGCTGACAGGCAGTGTCAGCTAGAGGTAAGAAGCTACCATGGAGAGCTGTGGCTGAAGCTGAGGGTCTGGTTTGTCAGTAGTGTCCCTGTCTGTCACAGGAACCACACGACCAGGGAATGGACAAGACATCTCCCAGTCCCAAGGGACCACCCCACAGCAGCACAGGGTCCTCCAGCAGCTGCAGCAGGGAGATTGGAGACTGCAGCAGCTGCACCACTTCCAGCACCAGCCTGCCATGCAGGATGCTTACATCCAGCAGGTACAGCCAGATCTGTTAGAAAAGTGTCTTGAGACTCATGTGTGTGTGTTAATAACCCTTGGAGTCACGTGCCAGTTCAACACTTCTGCCTGTACTTCTCCACCTAAAAACTCCTGTTCCTTTTTACTATTGTTTTGTCCCTTCATTGGCCTCATAATGTTTGTTCCTAGAAAGTTGCTTGCCTAGTGCTGCGTTCTTGCAGTTTGACCCTGAATTCCATCTTGCTTTGCATCACCACTGTGTGACTTCAAGGCATTACCCATGTGTAAAGGCGCTCATGATAAACGTTAGGAGTGATCATGGGTGATGATGTGCTTGCAGTCAGATGGTTGTGCATCCACCAGAGGTGAATATGCTCATTGATTTTTTGATTTTTTTTTCTTTTGTTTGTTTTGTTTGGGGTTGTTGTTTTTTATTTTTTGTTTTGCTTTAACAGTTGGCTGGGGAGTAGGGGAAGGAAAAAGCTTCTGAACAGAGTGATTGAAGTGCAGTGACCGAATTGCAAGCTGGTTCTTGATTATGTGATGTCCTAATTGAAAAATGCTGTGGAGTCATAGATGTGATAGTCAGAAGCAGCATTAATTACAATACCTGCTTATTTCTGAGGGGACATCATTACTTTTTAAAGCAATTTTTTGTCTTGCCAGTATCACCAAGCAGTGCACCAGCAGATGGTCCAGCAGCAGCTGTTGTTGCAATCTGTCTACCAGCAGCAGCCTGCCCACTTACAGCATCCTGCCATGGTATGTCACAGAGATGATGCAGTCCTAAAATTTGGCCTGTGCTTTAAATCTCTTGTGTAGATGCAGTAAGAGAAGTGCCTGGCTAGTTGTAGTGAGCTGTGGGCATGGTAAATAGCATGCAGTTTGGCATTTAAAATAATATTTAGTTGGTGGAAAGTTAATCCAAACTAGCTTGTCTGGAGTTGCACTTGTATTAATAATAGAATGGGATCTATCCCAACTTTCATAAGAAGGTCTGTGCTCATTTGAAACATACTTGATTAATGTTCCCAGTATTAGCCAAAGCAGCAAGTACCTGTTACTCAGCAAAGTGACTCAAGACAGTGATGACCAATTCTTACTTGAAAAGCAATAGAGCTAATTGCCACAGCGTGTTTTTTAAAATCAGGAGAAGTTGTCCTGAAATTTGTATTAAGATTTAAGACTAGAGTATGATGAGAATGCAATTAGCAGTGCTGCAGTAGCATATATTGGGTTGCAATAATTACAAAAATCTAAGTGGTGATACACTGGAAAAGAAGAGCAGTCTCAGTGACCTGTTGATGTGGTTTGTCCATGCCCAGTTGTTCTGGAGGGTGGTGGTGGATGTGTTTGGCTGCAAGAGCAACACTGGTAAGTGGCAGGAGAGTTTCAGGCAGGCCATGTATGTTCTGGTAACACAGCCCTGATTTCCCCAGGTGCAGCAGTACCAGCAGACTCTCCTGCAGCAGCAGCAGGTGCTGGCTCAGCAGAGGGCACAGCAGGTGCAGTCCCCTGAATATATCACTTCTCCACAAGACCTTGCACCAGCCTTAATCTCCTACCCCAGGTCACTCCCAGTGCATGGTGGAACAGTGGCAGATCCTCTCTACCCAACAAACAGGTGAGAATTTGGGGCTTCCTTGTGACTTACATTACTAATTGTGGTTAGCACTGACAAATCCTTTTCTCAGAAGTTACTTGCTTTGGTAGTAAGAGATTGTTTAGAGTTGGACAGTGGGTGTTCAGTGGTAAAGGATATTTTGGGAGCAAACTGAGAATGTTTGTTAACAGATGAGCCTGGTACAATTTCTTAAAGTATCTTCCTTCCAGTATTTCTTGTTTATGGACTTACTCCAGGAACTGACTGCTGACCAGTTTGCTTGGGATGGTCGTTAGCCTATGTTGAATGAGGTTATGTGCATCTGAAAGGAGTTTCAAACACCCTGTTAAGAGCAGCTTTGTAGTTGGCCTTGATGTGCTAGGGCTGCTAGAGGTGCCTGAGTACATTATGTGATGTACACCTCAGAAGAGACACAGTCCCTGAGCAGTGGCCCTTGGACCTGCCTTTGCTTAATAATTGGTAATAAATGACGACTTCTGCATGAATTCTTGTGAACAACAGTGTATGTAATAAAAATCCCCTTCCTTTCTGATTTAGAAATAAAAAAAAATCCTCTACAGATTTGTCCAGTTTTACTGATGTTAGAAACCAGGTTATACATTTGTTTAAGTTCCTATTAGGCTTCTTTTAAATTGACCTTGGGATTTTTTGGGATGAGCTCATAATGCATGTGTGCTGCTTGTGTGTAGGACTTGGCATTGTGAAGTGTCTCAGTTTTTGACCCTGATAACCACTCCTGTCATGTTTCTCTTTATTTTCTTCCTTGAATTGACTCCACAGGTCAGGTATTCCTGATGCTGAAGCGATTGCCAATTACCCCAAGCAGAACATCAGTAACCCACCTGATATGTCAGGTTGGAACCCCTTTGGAGAGGACAATTTTTCCAAGTTGACAGAGGAGGAGTTGCTGGACAGAGAGTTTGACCTGCTAAGATCAAGTAAGGGACGCTTGAAGGCTTACTTTGCTTCCCAGTAAGTGAGGGCTCTGTGATTGCTCAGCAGTTCCAACACCTGCTTGTCCAAGGACTGTGCAGGCTGTGTACAGAACATTCTTTCTGAGCATTTGAGGGCACAGTTGGGCCTGTCTTCCTTTCCTTTTCCTTTTTGAAAACATGTGCAATAGGAGCTCACCGTCTGAAACTGGTAATTACTGGCTCAATTACTGCAGAAATGGTAGTGTCTTAGCTCTTCTACACTGCTTGTGTCATCTTCACTGCCAAGAGGCTCTCAACAGCAGAGGTATCTTGTCAGATGGGAAGAGAATTTTGGCCGCTTGCTTTATTCCTTTCCAGCTTTTTTCTCGCACACCAGAGCAGAAGATTGTGTGGGTCTGATATGTCCTTTGAAAATGCCTGAAAGAAAATTGATCTATTACATTATGTTAATGTTTTGTACTGTCCTTTTTGAGTGGCTACATGTAAGGGCTGGTTTATTGTACTGATATGGCAATAGTTGAATAAACTTTTTCCTCCTGAAGTCAGTTATCTCCATGGTTTTTACTTGGAATTACTTTCTGTTCCTAATTGCTGAACACATGCTTGTTAGTTGCTCTTCCTCTAACTGGTTTTGTTGAGATCAGATTTATCAGTGGGACTTGGAAGATGTGACAATGTTAAAAAACAGATTGTATATGCTTGGCTGTCTATCAGCAAGTTTCTGGCAATTAAAAGTACAGTAAAGTTGAATTTTGAGTAACTGAAAAAAATACTGCCTTCAGTTGAGTATTTTTCTTATTAGATGTGCACATTACCTGTTAATCCTTTAGGAAATCGACTGGGTGGGTTCATTTGTGAGACTCTGGTTGTTAGTTTTCCCTTGTATCCTGTGTGGATTGAATCTGACTCCTGTTTTTGAGATGGGAATGTAGCCTGCACACATTTTACAGTCAGATGTCTCACTGGTAGCTGGGCAAAAATGGCTAATGTACTAGCTGAAATTCCTTCCAAATCCAAGTTAAGGATTTGATTCAGTAGTAGAATTGAATATCTGTAAGCATGCTTCATCCAAATGCAGCCCTTAGTCTTTTAAAACAATGCACTTGTGAATCTGGAGCAGGTTGGTTTGCACCACCCACTTTCAGAATCTGTGACTGCTGGCAGTACTTCTGTAAGTTGGATGAGCTTGATTTGGTTAAGCCACAAATTTTGAACAAATTCAAGTTCCAAAGAAGATGATAACCAAGGTACATTTTGGGCTCAGCTCTTGAAGGTAATTCAGTGCACAGGAGAGCTGGGTGTGGTAACACTTGATAGGCTGTATCTGGAAATAAACCCAACAGCACAGCCCTGCTCAGTAGCAACCAGCACTTGGGATTTTAGTCACGCACGTAGAGAAAATGCAGAAATAACCCCAGATTACTCCCTTGCCAGCAGCAGATGGCAGCCTTGTCTGCATGGATGGGAGCTGCCTTACAGCTGCTGTGAGCTCCTGGGGCTGGGTGTCCCTCAGAGGAGGGGGAGCACTGCTGGTTTGTGTCTCTGTGTGCATGTAGATGTGCACGTCACAGCCTTCACAGACCTGTTGGATTTTTGATACAGAGGGTGTTTTGCCAAAGATTGTATGAGCATGCTTGGCAGTGTTAGCACCTTTGCTTCAGTCAAAGCAGAAATAATTATGTTTCGTGTTGTCTGCTGGTACTTTCTAAGACTTGGCTGGAATAATGAGAGATCAGGAGATTTATTGTAAAATTAAGTCTTGTACCTATAAAATTGCCTTTAACTGCGTAAGACTTACTGGAATTTCCTTAGGTATGTATTAATGCTGAAGGCTGAGTTCTCTTTAGATGTAGGTTCTCTCCTATGAGGGAAAAAGGCTGTTGAGTACTAAGCAACTTTTTTGCCATCTAGAGAAAAGAGAATTGCAGATGCAAGTTTGATCAGTGCTTCTATTTTTCTGTTACTAAAGCCAACTGCTGTTCTGTACTTTATAACTCACACACAGGGGTGTGTAAGTTTGTGGTGCTGACTAGTGTTTAAGACATGAATCCTTTCTCTTCTCAGAAGCCTAGTTGGTACTGTTGATACTTTATACATAAATTAAAGATGTTTCTAAATCTGGTACATGTTTTTAAAGCTTTCATGTTTATGACAGTAACACCTAAGTAAATACACAAAGCCTTTATTAGGGAATGAAGATGTTGCCACAATTTGTCAGGCTGGCATTACCATCAGATTTCATGTGTTGAGAGGCTTAATGTCAGCATGTGCAGTGATGGCTGCAGCTGGGGTGATTAATCACTTCCCTTGTAAAAAGGGATCCAATTCCTAGGACAGAATGCATTCCTTGTAGTTGGTGTGTGTTTTCCCAGTGGAGTGATGCTGTTTGCAGTAAAAGGTAATGTGCAATCGGATGGATTTCTGACCCGAGCACCTTTGTGGAGAGCTGTGACACAGAGTGACAGATTGGAGCTCCTGGCTGTTGTTTCTCTGTTGGTGTTGCTGTGATCATCAGTTAGTGACCAGCCAGAAGTGACATCTGATGCTGCATTTCTGACAGCACTGTGAAGTAGATTTCTTTAACAGCTCCTGTAACCACTTAATCATCTGTGCAGAGTTGGGTGCCAAGAAAGCGAATCTGCTTTCTCACTGGGAAAAAAAAAAAATAAACCAGCCCAGCTTTCATAGCATTGCAGAAAGGTTTGGGATCACCCTGGTGCTCCAGCAGGGACAGGTGGGGGTGCAGAGCCTCCCAGGCACTCTGCCTGTCTCCTTGCAGTAGGAAGGAGCTGCCCAGACCAGCTGTCCAGGCAAGAGCTGTGCTTCTTACAAGCTTTTGTCAACCCCCCTGCCAGAGAAGATATTCCTCCCTCACCCTGTACAATGCATAGCTTTGCATAGGTGTAAGTCCTGCCATTTTTATTTTATTTTACTTTATTTTTTGTTCTGTTTCATTTTGTTTTTTACAGACAGGCTGGTGGACAGGAGAGCATCTTCAGATAAGAATGTGGAGCCACATGCTGCTCCACAGACAAGTCCTCCTGAAGATCCCTTTGGTTCTGTTCCTTTCATTTCTCAGCAAGGCAAGTTCCCTCTGTGACGTGATTACCTCGTAGCTGTATGCACACATTCCTGTAGGTGTATGTACCTGCTGAAGTTTTGCACAGCACTTCAGTGACCAAAGAGTGGCAGAGGGCTCTGCTGCCTCTAACAGCACGTGGGTTGAAGGGATGTGTTGGTGTGTTCATTACCTCCAGTTAAGACCACTCCTGCAGCCTGCTCCTTGTGCTTGTGGAGCCTTGGGACACACTGTGTAGGGTGTGGGTCTGCTGGGCCATGCCAAGGGCATCACCTGGGCAGAACCACCACTGCTTCTGCTGAAGGAAAATTCCTTGCTAAGGCCAGATTCTGCTACTTCCCTGTGATCTGCTTCTGACTCACACTGTTGCTGTAGTTCAGTTGTCCAGACAGGTGAAGACAGTAAGCTTCTACGCATTTAATGCACAATTTTGGTACAAGCTGAGTCAAACAAACATTTTATATTGCCTATACATGGGAAGGGTGGGCATTCATTGTTGCTTTTCAGTTAAATTTTAACTCTGTTTACCTTGAATGGAAGTAAAAATAACATGTTATGTGGGCATTGGGAGTGGGAAGCTGCATCATCCTGCAACTCAAGCAACACTTTTAACCTTTGGTTGATCATCACTTTAGTATTTATTTTGGTACATTTGACAGACTGAAGCCTGTGTGGTAGTTGAATGGTAAAAGGAACATCAGCCAGTTCTGGAGCCACTTGGGTTTTGTTGCAAGTTCTTGTCTGATAAAGGTGCCTTAGTATGACTTGTAAAGACTGTTCTTATGGAAGTTCAAAAGCTCAGGTAACATGCCTTAAAATAAATCAGCTGGGGTCAGCCTAAGGTAGTATCTTTTCTTTCACTTCAATCTTGCATTCCTGGGGCTGTGAAGTGCTCACAAGTGCTCCAGTGCTCCACGGGGTGATGCTGTTGTGTTCAGGAAAGCCTTTGGTGAAAATCCCTCTGTGCCTGTGGCTGCTCCTGTCCCTAGACCTGAATTCATTCTGCTTGCTTTAGGATTGTGTTCTTAGTTTGTGGTTTTGTTTTGCTCTCTCAGAACAAGTTTGCTTTCTGTCACCTTGTTCATGTTCAGTAGTTCAGTGCCATGTGAAAGCCATTTAAGTGAAGAAGGGTTTGCTCTACAGGTGCTGTTTGGGAAGGTTTCCCTGGCATCTTCATTCCAGAGGTTGCTTTGACTTGTAGGTGAGCCTGAATTCACATGCAAAGTGAATAGGAGTAGTTTACACTCCATTTAAGGTGGGGACCATCAGGTACTCAGTCTCCTCACAAGTATTCATACCCTTGTGTCTAGAGGTTATTTTATTGCTTTCCTTACCTGAAATTTTTGAAGGGCATTTGACTACTGCTTTTTTTTTTCAGATGGTTTATAATACAGCTTTAGATTTTAACAAATATCCTCACTGTATTATATCATGTGTTTTATTTTTGTTACTTGGAATCCAAGCTCTAATTCTTGACATACTAAAAAGGAAAAAAAATAAAAGGCAGTTGCTTGTATTAAGGGGAGGAAAAATCCCCTGAAATTCAGCCATCACTGAAAAACCAGGCTATTTGAGACATTGAGCTGGTTATGAATGGATAGCTATGGCACTGGGAAAAATCGTGCACTTTCCAATAGCCTTTTTTTTTTTTTTTTTCACATGGACTTGTAACTTGCATTTAAACAAGAGTAAATACTGGCTTGGTTTCAAGAAAGGTATTGTTAATTATGTGTTAATGGTGAATTGCACTTAGTAAACGAATCAGGTACAATAAACCTTTAAATGTCAATTTTCATCTCTTAAAAGCTGGTTTGTTTCCCCATGAACTGTTCTTGGTAAGTCTTAAAAAGAGGTGTTGCAAGACAGCTACGAAATGAGAACGCTGTTGACTTGGACATATTTAATTTCCAGCTGAGGGATTTCTGTGGCAAACTTGACAAGTGTCCCTCCCTAATACTTTGATTTCCACATGTACTTAACACTCTTTGTATGACCTGTTCTTTCTGGTTTGTTCCTTGTGATGGTGAAACATGTAACCAAGAAGTAAACCAGGTGTGTCCTTTACTCAGGGCCTCCAAGGGCAGGTGATTGCTTGGCAAGTGGAACAGAGGTTTAACACCTGGAGTTCAGTTGCAGCGTTTGTGATCTTGGACCTCCTTAAAGCACAAGTTTCATTTCCTTATTGTAACATGTCTTGGGCCACATGGGGGGTGTGTGTTAGCACTGTTTGCCCAGGGCTCTGATCACTGAGTTCTGACTTGTTGAATTACAATGAGATGAAATGTTGACCTTATAAACACATGATCTTTAAAGTAAATAAAATTGACTTTCTTGAAGAGTGACAGTTCTTACTGAAGTTGTGTTCTACTGTTATTGACCACAGTTGCAACTCAAAGGTTGGGTGTTTCCTGCTTGGTTTTCCTTGCTCTGGCATAGGTCTGATATATAAATCATGTATGTGGGCTGTGGCCCAGAGGATTCCTCCTGTTTTGGAGCTTAAGGGTTCTATGCTGAAAGCAGCTCTTCCCTCAGTAATTAACTGATCCTGTCACCTCCTGAGAGAGAGCAACCAGATGATGAATATCATGTGTCATCCTTGGACTCACCAGCATCAAGTGCTGGTAATCTGGCAGAGTAAGTGTTACCAGGGATGTTAACATGTGTCTGGGAAGGTGAGGCAAGGGAGCAGCAGAGGCTGGAATTGGAAGCCTTCCATCATCGCTGGGAAAGTCTGTGGGCTGCTGTGACCTGGGATATCTCCTGTGGATGGAGCTGGGAGTGCACTTCAGGCTGGCACTGCTGCAAGGGGTCACCAGGAGAAGAAACCTGGAACTGGATGGACTGTAGCTGCTTGTCTGTTAGACCTTCTGTGCTTATTTTTGTCTGGTGGGAATGAAGAGCCAGCATCAACACCTGTGTCCCTTGGCATGCACAGAGGGAAAGGGGTGCAAAATGAGCTAACTGGTTTTGGGTTCCTCTCATTCTGGGGAATAGGGAAGTGCTGTGGAAGCTGTCAGTGTCTCACTCTTGGTGTGTATCCTATTAAAAGCATTCTCACAAGTAAACTTGCTACACACAATGCTACTCTATGCCTGAATTTTTGTGGAAAATAGTAGTGCCCTAAGACCTGAGATGACTGGAAAAGAAGCTTGGCCTGGGAATGAATTCCAGCGCTTGATCTGGTAGAAACAAACCCTACATTGCAAACTCCTTAATGAAAGAGAAAGAAGACAGCACAATTAAATAGCCAGCACTGGGGCACTTAAGCACTTCACATGTGGAAAACAGATCCTGGTTCTGGAATGCCTGAACTGGATGGTGACAGTGGAAAAAACATCTCCTGTGGTCAGCATTTTGAAATGGAAGTTTTTGATTCAAGTGTGTGTTAACCAGCTTGTGTTGTAATCCCCTTGGTTATTATCAAGTGTTTCTGAACCTCAGGAGAAACACACTTTGTGCTGCTCTCAGATGTAAGAAGGAAATGTCATGAACAGAGTACAATTGGCTGGTGAGTTGTACTCAGTGCCTTTGGTCATCTTGCATTTATTCACACTAACGATTTGTAGGATGAAGCTGGCCTAGGATGGCCTTTTGCTTCCCTCAGCTTAATACAGTGATTCCCAGAAGGAATACAAGACTTGAGGTAACACTCCAAATTATATGGATGGGCTGTGTGAGAAGTGGAGATGTTGGGAAATGTTGCCTGCATTGTTTCAAGCATTTGGTTCCTGGAAGAATCTCCATGAGCTGTTGTTACCTGGCTTTAGATCTTGGGATAGGGTTCTGGTTCAGGTCACATCTCGTAACCAGTTCTGCTGAGTGTTGTACAGATCATGCATGCTGTAGATGTGATCAAGTCACTTGGTTTTTATAGCCTCCATGGATAACCCATTCCAAGCCTCTGCAGGCCTGTTCTCTGTGCAGGGACTGAATAAAAGCAAGTCCAGATCTGTAGCAGCTTCCTTCTGACTCAGCAGCGTTGTGCTGTCTTCAGATGGTCCTGCAGGCGTCTGTCTGGGAATAAGAGGGGCTTTGTGGACAGCACTGCCACGGGAATCATCTGGAGCCTTGTACACGTCCCTGAGAATCCCCTGCTGCAGTAGGTGCTGCTGGATGTGCACTGTGTCCCAGCAGAAACGTGGGATGTCCTGGCAGGAACAGACATGGGGGATGATTGTTCATTCAGTTGTTTTTTGTGTATGGCTTCTAACAAGGTTTCAAACCAATGCAAGTTCTGTACCACAGCTGTGGGGTCCTGGGAGCACTCTGCAGTTTGGGCGGTTAAGTGAGACACAGCTTGCTAGAATTTAAGAAGAAATTATTAATACCAGACCATAAGAAACAAAAAAGACTTGAGACACTTTTACAACTTAAAATGCTCCTGCCAATAGTTCATGTTTCTTTGACAGCTGATGTTGATTGTTTAAAGATGGCTAGATCTGTGCAGTGATCTGGCTGTCATGAAACATTTCAGGTTTAGGTAACTTGGCAGAGTAAGTTCTTGTCAATATCTGTACTCATTGAAAGCTTTGCTGATGTTACAGATCATCCTAAACTTCAGCTGTTTTACATAGCACTTCCTAAGTAACCTGAAATTGTTCACCCATCATAGGTATAAATGGTATGTCTGGGCTCATTTTCTCTCCAAAATGGTTTACTGATTTTTTTTTTTTTTTTTTTTTTTAGTTTTTTTTTTTAGTTTTTTTTTTTCCACCCTTGCAGAGGTCATGGGCACATTGCACTTTATTTTTTTTTTTTTTTTTAATATATTGCACTTTAATCTCTGGAGTAATTATTTAAAAGAATGTCAGCAATGGCTGCCAGGCACGTGAGGTATTCTTCCATTTTTGTTCCTCTTGAAAATAGAGGTGTAAGATGTGTAAATCCATTACAGTGCTGAGCAGCTGCTGCCCTGGTTGTTGTCAGAGAACTGGTACAGATTTAGTTGCAGCCCGCTGATAATCCACGGGCTGACATGTGGCAAATTGTTATGAAATGATGGTGGCAGTATGTTCCCAATTCCAAGGGAGCTTAAAGCTCTTATGTCCCACTCTGAGGCTACCCTCACGATACCCTAAAATGAGGAACCAGCAGAAGGCATGTAATTACTGCAGTTGTTAGAGGGAATTCATCCTCTTATAATCTTGTGTCTCGAAAAAGAACATCGAACAGAAAATTTCCTTGAAGATTGGGATCTTCTTATATGATTAAAGATGTTCCACCTGGCTCGCATTTGAGCGAAGAACAATTGTTCTCTACAAGCTACAAACCTGATTAGAAGTGTGGTAATCTGAGCAGCACATTGCAAGCAGATGTTGTGCACCACTGTGCAGCCTGTCTGTATAAATGTGTATCTGAACATCTCTGCAGCAGTGTAGCCTGACAAGATTGCATGAAATCAACAGGACACAACACTTGAGTCTGGAAATCTGTTTGGCCAGAGCATTCAGTTGTCGTTAAGCAGGGGCTTTTCCCTCTTGGGGGATTTTTTCTGTGTGTAGTGCTTTTTATTTCATTTGCTAACTTCATTAGCTGTGAAAGAAACAGGGGCAACTGTAGTGTAGAAGACCAAAGTATTTCTATCTTAGTTTAAAAAATGATAGTTAGCCTTAGGGTATTTTTGTTTCTTTGGTTTGGTTTTGATTCTTGTCTGATGCAGTTTTATCCCTGTTCCTGGGGCTAACCTGAAGCCACTGCAGCTGCAAAGGTGGGTGCAGAGATGGTTTGTGCCCTCAGGGTGGGCCAGGTAGGGCTAAAAGTGTGCAAGACAAGTGTCTTAGGGTAGTTTCTGCTTGGAGCAGGTGGCTAACCTCAACACACACAGAAGGGTAAAGGAAGATTGTTGTTCTTTCCTGACACACTGCAGTGTGGGAGCAGTGATGTCACCATTCTGGAAATACTCTTCGGAGTAAAAGTGTTTTCTTCAAACCCACACATCAGGAGCAGTTGCTGTTCACAGCATCATCTGCTGCGTGCTGCCTGCTTTCCAGGTGACTGTCAATGTGGGATTCATGCATGCTGGCTCTGCAACTCTGATAATAGTGAGCTCGTAGTGGAGGTCTGGAGTTTCTAGTCACTGTTGGATAATTCACAGTCTGTACATAATGCCTAGACACTGGTTTCCTGTGGCAGTAAACAAGTCACATTGGTAACTGTGGCAAAGATACTGGAGAAGGAGCAATATTGGCTGAAGAGCTAGAAATTTGGAAACCAGCTTCAGAAAACGCTGCTGAGCTGAAATGCAGTTAGTGACTGTTGTGATGGTGTTAGAAGGGGAAAAACTTCTTGCTGTGTCTTTGAGTGGCCTCAAAATTAAGATATTTTGGACCATGTTTTCTCACGTGCAGGGACAGATGTTTACAAATCCACACTTTAAGCTTCCTTTTCCTGTGGACTGCCTTATTCCTGCCAGCACAAAGGCTGGTGTGTGCTGTATCCAGAATGCCACGGCATTGTCCTCAGTAGAGCAAGAGCCCACAGAAGTGACTGGGGCCAGGACAGACTGCTGTGGGCAAAGTAGAAGTCAACAGGTACATCAAACTTCCAGAATTCTCATTGGCTGTTTAAGCACTTCCCCTGTGTCTGCCTCTGTCAGCCAGGAAGGTGCTCAGCATTTCCCTGAAGAGTGGTTCAGAGCTCCAAGTACATGGGGAAAACACCTGGCCTCCATGTTGCTGTGGATGCATGTCTCCAGCAAGAGGGATTGCTCAGTCAGTTGTTCCTGGCTTCATCCGAGTTCCTCTGAAGATTGTGCTTGTTAGACTGAAGGGAGGAAACCTTTGGGAGGAAGGGCTGGGTTGTCTTGGTGCTTGATTCCCAAGATCGTTTGCTGTGTGTTGTCAGCAAGAATCACAGTTCTGAATAACAGGTGGGTCTGTTGGGATGCTGGAGCAGCTGGGATGCCAGGGCATGGAGTGTGCTGTGGGAAAGGTCCTCCTCCCTGTGCCATCTGTCTGGAGAGGTGTGGGGCTGAGAGCTGCACCTCCTGTACCTCAGACAGCCCCTTAATCAGCTCCATGCTCTTGGTAGAGGTTGAGGGTTCTGTCTCTTCAATGCCTGTTACAATTTGTTTTCTAGGGACTCTGACAATAGCAGCACTTAGCAAAAAATATTGAAACCTTCTGGGAAGTCAGGTATATTAGATAACAAAATGATTCAGTTCCTCCTTGAAAAAAAAATTGCTTTATTGTTTACTGCACGTTGAGATTAAATGCAGAGGTCTAACCATTCTGTGAGACTTTAAACTCTTGTGGATATGTACATAGAGAAAAGGTTTGGGCTTTTTGTTGGGTAAATGGTGTTAACATCTAACCTAGAAGTAGTCCCTTTTTCTTTAAAATCTGTCTGCATTTATGCTAACATCAGTGTTCCAGTAAATATTGGAAACATCAGGATTTGGAGGCTCGGGAGGTTATATAGTGCAATGTGAAGGCTGTACCTTTGGGAAATCTAAAGTAAGCAGCAGAATAATCCAGATTCTAATTTAGTGGATAAAGCAAATATGTAGCATTTAAAATTACAGTAGATAAGAAGCAATCTGACACCAGAAGGCAAGAAGAAACAGCTCAAAGTCCTAATCACCTGATGTTTTTAGTCATTCTAGTCATCTTGTTTTTAAATCCTTACATAAATTGTATTGCTGCTGAATTTTGATTATTTTAAGTATAACTGCAAAGGAGTGAGGAAGCTGACGGATCAGGAAATCGCTGTTAATTCCCTTTAAAATTGGAAGAAATAGCTCTCGTAAACTGGAGCATAGAAAGAAGAGAATCCGACTTGGCCTGGAAGTTGCATGCTGGCTTCCTTGTGAAAGAAAGAATTAGCTGAGAAAATATTTTATATATTACAAGAACAGGAGCTATGAGCTGGATTCTGGCTGAAGATCATTTTTTGAGAAATAGCAGATGCCTGTAGCCATCCCTGTAGCTTTTTCAATCCTTTGAACACATGGAGTGGGTTAAATGTTAAGTGTTTGTGTAACAAAGCCCTAAGTGGAAGACATCAGTTTTGTTTGGGTGAGGTCAGTGGTCCAGTGCCATGCTGTGGGTAGAGTTCTCTTGTGACTGCTTGAACAGGAGCAGCCCCAGCTGGTGTCAGATGCTGGAGATGTGAGGAGCTCATTCCCAGTGCCAGGGTGCCTGTGACAGCCACTCTGGGGCAGAGTGGCACACAGGTTTTGTTTGGGCACACAGGTTTTGTTTGGGCACACAGGTTTTGTTTGGGCAGTGGCTCTGTGCCTGCCCGGAGGTGCATTCCCGCTGCTGTTGCTGGTGGTACGTGTAACATTATGCACCCTTTCTGTGGCCAAGAGGACATTTCAAGGGAAAATGTGCTTTACCCAGTGGAGAATTGAGTGTTTTGATTTTCCCCCTGCTTCTTCTCTCCTAGTAGAAATCCAAGTCAGTTACACTCCTGAAAACATCTCCCCACATCATGGGGCTCTGAGACAGGGAGAAACTGGGTTTGCTTAGTGATGAGAGTGATGCCAGTGCCACTCTGCAGCCTCCCCTGCTCTGCCAGCTTCTGCCATCTCTTTTCTGTACTGCTGCAAAATTTTTACTGCTTCCAGTGTTCCCAAGGCAACTACACCACAAAAGACTTATCAGTGTATTGTTCTTTCAGTTCTAGCTGTCAGTGAATAGTGGGGAGAAAGCTGGCAGAGGAAAATGAGGAGATGAATTTCCTTGCCATAGAGAAGCTGAGCTGACAGGTTGCATTTAGACACAAAGCAGAAAGCATTGCTCTCAAACTTGAGGAAAAGCAAGAGCTGTTGTGCCTCAGTTGCTGCAGAAGTTTGGAGGAGCTGCTCTCATGACTAGAGCATTGTTTGTCAGAGCAGACTATCAAAGCAGAAGCACATCAAAAAATAGCTTGTCTGCTTAAAACATAATAGAGAAAATTAAAGTGTTTTAAATCCTGCTGCCTCCCATTTTCCCAGAGAAGAGTGGCTGTCTAATGACTGGGTTTGAAAAGCTGTCTCTGGACATCAGCTGTGTCCATTAGCCCTTCTGTATGCCCCCTAAATACTGGTACTGTATTTCCAGACCTTGTGCTTTAGAAGTAAAATCTGGCAGCTCTGTCTGTTGATTTTTTGACTGTTGTTTGAATTGTCAGATCTGATTTTTAGCTCTCTTCCCTCCCTAAGTACAGGATGTATGTTTGCATCATCTCCTGGGATGTGTGGCTGCGGGGTGTGTGGAGTAAGTTTGCTGTTGTATGTTTTAAGTTTTCATTTGTTTTTTTCTTTGGACCCGCAGGTTCCCCTGGAAAACAAGTGGATAACTCAGCCAGCAATCAAGGAAATAATTTAGGGACCCCAACAAAGGCTGGAAAACTGAGCCATGCATTTAGAGATCCCCGGGCAGGGAGGAAGAGTGCAGAGGGACACGTGACAAAAGGTGGTGAGGAGTCAGAGAGTGATTTTGAATCTGATCCTCCTTCTCCCAAGAGCAGTGAGGAAGAAGAAGAACAGGAGGATGAAGAAGTCTTGCAAGGAGAGAACGGAGACTTCAATGATGACAATGATACAGAACCAGAGAACTTAGGCCACCGACCTCTCCTCATGGATTCTGAGGAAGAGGTGGAAGAAGAGGAGGAAGAAAAGCAGAGCTCTGATTCTGATTGTGACCGAAGCAAGCAAAGATGTGTGGAAGGGCTCCTGAGCACTCGGTTCAGAGATGGTATGGGCAGCAGTGAAATCACAGAGCCCAGCTCAGTGCCTATGTCCCCACCTGAGGTGCCAAGCACCCTGATCAGCTCTGGCCAAGAATTTGACGTGTTTGGAGCTGTGCCCTTTTTCACTCTGCAGCCTCAGGCGAGAGAGAAGATGGACAAAAGTGTTTCTTCTCCGGCCGCTTTTCCCAGCCTAAGCCAAGAGCAGGACGACTTTGATGTTTTCATAAAAGCTCCTTTCAGCAAAAAGGTGCCCCAGCAAGATGGGCAGGGGTCAGGGATGGAGCCCCTGCTCTCCCCCACCTCTCCGCGGAGCGTGGATATCTTTGGTTGCGCCCCATTTCAGCCGTCCCTCCTCCCCAAGTCTGCCGGGAGCAGAGAGGACCTGTTTGGGCTGGTTCCTTTCGAGGAGATCACGGGCAGCCAGCAGCATCAGAAGGTGAAGCAGCAGCGGAACCTGCAGAAGCTGTCTTCCCGCCAGAGGCGCATGAAGCAGGAGGTGTCCAAGAACAACGGGAAGCGCCACCACGGCACCCCCACCACCACGAAGAAGGGGCTGAAACCCAGCTACCGCACCCCGGAGCGTGCCCGTCGGCACAGGAAGGCCGGCCGCAGGGACTCCCAGAGCAGCAACGAGTTCCTGACCATCTCGGACTCCAAGGAGAACATCAGCGTGGCCTTGTCTGACAGCAAGGATCGAGCCAACCCTCTGCAGGCAGACGAGACTCTGCTGGATCCTTTCGGAGCCAAACCCTTCCACCCGCCGGACCTGATGCGCCACGCGCAGCACCAGGGCTTTGGGGACGGCCGCGGGGACCACGGCACGGTGGTCGTGGCTGGCAGGCCGAGGCAGAGCTCTGTGCATGGTGGGGACGGGATGAAAACGGACGACTTTGGTGCAGTGCCCTTCACAGAGCTGGTTGTGCAGAGCACACAGAGCCAGCCACAGCAGGCACTGGAGTTAGATCCCTTTGGAGCAGCTCCGTTCCCTTCTAAACAGTAGAGGCTTCCAGTGGGTTCTCCCCGCTCCACCTCTCCAAGTCCCTTTTGTGGTTAAAATGCCAGGGGCCTGGGTTGTGCATACAGCTTGTTCAGGATGAAGAGGCAGTGGTCTGCATGCGTGACAGAATTGCAGATAATGGCTAATTCCCATTTGGGTCTTTTTGAGAAAAAGAAAAAAAAAATCAGGAATGTTGTTTCCTTATGGCAGATGGCACCTGGAGTGAAATGAGGAATTGGATATGAATCCCTGTTACTGACTCGGGGCCCTGGGACATACTGTCATTGTGCACTTTGGTGTTGCCTTTCCATCCCTCTGCCATGTGCCCTGGTAGAGCGGAAGAGGCAGGGAGCACATGGAAAACGTTTTCCATATGTACAGGGGGCTGATGAACTGTGGTGCTTCATCATGTCTCAGCAGACCTAAGAACCAAGACTTACTGATATCCAGATTATGTGCTGGAAATGGCCAAGTCTTTGCTTCCTAGGTGAAAACTATCTTTATGAATCATAAAAATAAAGGAGCCACATCCTCAAGGGGCTGTGGCCCAGAATTCCAGAGCACAGCGATGGCTTGGGACCTTGCAGACATCTATGCAGCTGCAGAGATGAAAGGCAGATTGTTTTTTTGTGTGCCTAAATGGTCAATTTAATTTTTTTTTTTCTATAGTAAGTGCCATTAATGTAAAATAGCAAACTGGTAATGTAGAGTCAAAACTAAAGAAGCAGGTATTTTACTGATATGTGAGAAGCCTGAATGTGTAGGGGAGTGAGCCAGCAGGGACATGGCTGGGATTGCAGCACTTAGGAGTCTCCTCATCACACTGGAAGAGGGGCTGTCCTTGGGCACATATGGAGTGTTTCAGATGGTTTGCAGAGTTGACTGTGAGGTACAACCATTGGATTGATTTGATTACAAATTGGGATTTGTGTCTGTTCTCCTCGTGGATTTTTATTGCAAAGAAAACGTGTATTCTCTCAAACCTGTTGGTTTTTTACCACAACAGTTGTATGAAATGACTGCAACCTAATGCTCTTTTAAGGTTTGCTAAATGCACTGAGCTTTGGAGATGCTTCCTAGCCCGGCTGTGTTCCAGCAGGAGCTGGTGGCTGCCGGAACACTGAGCTGTGTTTCACCCGACGGAGCCTTTTGGGCAGGACCTTGGAGGCTGAGGAACTTCAGGAGGTGCCTCGGGTGGTGGGAGGAGGTGTGAACCCTGCTGAGCATAGCGTTTGCTCCCTGTGGTGCAGAAGTGGTGTGTGCAGGCAGGACAGCCTCCCAGCTTGTCCCAAAATATGGACACACTGCAGAGACAGTGCCCCTCAGGACAACCCATGCTTGGATTCCACGGCCGTCCTCATGGGGACATGGAAGGAGGTGGTTCCTTGGCTTGTCTCACTTTTCTGTCCTGCTCCACAGGAGGCTGAGGCTGGAGGCTGGGTGTTTGAACATGGAAGACATCACTGCTTGTGGTCGGGTGTCCTCATGTCCCCCCGTCACAGGTGAAGTGAAATATTCAGGGTTTGAGCTTTCCCTCCCTCCCCGACGCCTCCTGCTGGATACACAGGAGACCTGTGATCCTGAGATCTCTGAGGGGCAGGATTTGGTCTCAGAATATTAACTGAAAACACATTGAAGACAAATCATGTGACTCCTTTGGGATCAGTTTGATAAAATGCCCCCTAGGATGTATGTGAGATTGCTTCCCTTAGCCCTGGAATCTGAACGTAGCTCATAGTGATGGTGTATAGATAGCTACCTTCATCTTCCTCAGTTTCATTTCTCACAGGGTATAAGTGGAATATTCCAGCTGTGCCTGCTTTAGTGTGCCTTTTCCAGGCTTAGAAGTTAAGCCCTTGGGAGATTGAGTAGAAATGTTTCCACACAGGGCTTTCCGGGATTTATTACTGCTCTTCTCACCTGTTTGGTGCCAAAGGCTGCAAGAAGCACATGCCAGTTTTTGTAGCATTTCTGACACTCAGGTTAAAGGTTTTTTCCTGTTTTTTTTGGTTTTTTTTTTATTTTCCTGTGCACGCTTATGAGCTGCCTTTCTCAATGTACTTCAGAGCTGTTACCTGCCTGAAGAGCCCTTGGAACAGAGCGAGATGACAAATGGGGCAGTGGGGTGGACAAAAAGTGAGATTAAAACTGTGCTCCTAAATGTGGCTGGTCCTCCCCAGGCCACTCTGTTGCTGCCTTCCCGGTGGGAAAGCAACAGGAAGGGTTAACAATGCACATGGAGAGGTGGGGACTGTTGGACGTGTAGGGAAGGAGGCTGGGCACCAGCAGACCCAGCGTGGGCAGAAGCAATCACATAAATTAGGAACAGGAATTTTGTTCACATATTATTGATTTACTCTGAGACTCCAGGCTGAGGAGGGCTGCAGGGGCTTTTGGCAGAGGGTCTGTCTGCAATACTGCTGCAGCACCTGCAGACCCCAGTGACTCTAGAGCTGGCACGAGCTATGACCCACGATATTTGCCTCCCCATGGCCTTAACAAACCTTGTTCTTCACACTCTAGACACCAGTCAGGTTTTTGCTTAAATGCAACTTTTTAGAGTTTATCCTTTCTCACGGTCGATGTGAGATTGGTGCACCCTGCTAAGCTGACTTTGCCTGGTGTAGGTAGTTTATACACAACTGAACCCAAGTTTTGGGGTTATTTTCAGCCACTGTTCAATGGAGGTGAAATGTGTGACTGTCAGGGAACGGGATATCCTTTGACTTTTTTCAGGGTGTGTGGAGTGCAATGTGACCTTACTCGAAATCAGGAAAGACTTTGCTGCAGTAGACATGTACATGCTGCCTGAGGTAGCAAGAGGGCAAGGTAAGGGGTTGACACTTCCCTTCCAGAGAGAAATCCCAACGGATCTTTGCAGCTTCTCCTTCAGCCTGCTGAGGGACTAAAGCACTTCTAGGATCAGCTACTGGAGAGAGCGTCTGTCCCAAGGTACTAAGAAGCCCTTAGTGGTTGTGGTCATGGAAAGAAAAACCAGATAGTTGTGTTTGTGGAGTCAAAGGGCCCTGAGGTGTGTGATTAATGTAATTAATGCTTTGGCTGCCCTGTGTGTGGTGGGGGGCTCTGTGAGCACCAACGTTGGAAGAAAAAGCTTACAATCACTCTGGGTGTCCCAGTTAGTAAAACCGAGTACTGTGAAAATAAGTTGATATATTTGCTACTGTGAGAATAAGAGTTTATCTGGAGTTTTTTATACTATATCGTGTATTTTTATATATGAGAAGTATATATAAAATATACACATGCTCGTACACATCACATGCCCCTTGGAGTTGCTGTGGTTTTGGTAACCCAGCAGCCACAATCATGTTTGTGACTTGAGTGAATATGAGTTAAGCACCAAGGGTGGCTGCTGTGTTACTGTTCCATAGTGCTTATTTTGAAAGGAAATCAAGGAGATTGTATGTATGGCTAAAGTTGTGACTGAGGCATCACCTAGTATATTAAAGAGCATAAAAACTATTTTAAAATTGCTGGCATTCAGCTTTTAAGTGCACTTGCCTGAACTACACTTCCATTTCTTGTTAGACCTGGAGTTTCTAAAAGCTTTTTTGTGTACTACTAAAGCGAGAACTTTTAACTTTTTTTGTGAAGCTGATGTATATCATAAAATCCTTGGAGTTGTTAAATAAACAAACCTGGTAACAGTGTCTTTGCAGGTCTCTTCAACACTGCATTGTGAAGTGTTCATGTGTAGGGTTTCATTGACTCATTATAAGCAGTGATGCTGCTGAATTATTTTGTAGCTGTAATCACCCCTGGCTCTCTTAAAAAGTGTTTTCAGTGGTTATATTTGCTGCCCAATCACCTTGCTGTGTCCAGCTGGTTACAGATCTGTGGATCATGTGTTATTTTGAATTCCTTTGGTTCAGTGCTACTCCTTAAAGCCTTCCTGCAGAAAAGTCATGTGTGGTTCCCAATGCCACTGCTGTGGACTAAGCTCTGCACTTCAGGACAGAACTATAATGTGGTTTGAGCCCCTTCCTGCAGTTGTGTACTGGAGTAGGTTTTCTGAACGCTCCTTGTATCGATTTTACTCTTGGGTGAGCTGAAGTAAGAATGAAAATGGTCAAAACCAGATAAAGCAGCAACAGGGCTCTGTTAATGAAGAGTAGTAGTAGTAGGGTGCAAAGCTGAGTTCATCAGCAAATTCAGCTAGAGATTCTCCCCCAAAATCCCCTGTGTAACCCACAGGATGTAGCACAAGTTCCATGGCTGAGCCATAGACATCGACTGTTTCACTGCATGAGATGCAGGAATGATGTTACTCCAAGGAAAAAGCCAATGAGCTGGGATTTATTTATAGGTTCAGTATGTACATCCAAGACCATCATGCAGCTTGATAAATTGTGTCAGGTAAAAATGCACAGCTTGGCAATCAGTTTCCTTATCTGGTGAAAACTGCTGGAGTAGTTAAGAATTTCCATTAAAAAAATACATTAGTGAATGCTAAAGTCAGTATTATTTCAGAGCACAGACACATTCTTCAGGTATCACTGTACACATAACACTGGAAACAGACTTTTATACTTCCAAGTTCCTTGTCAGGCTTCAGTAGTAATAATTAGTGCACTTGAAACTTGCTTGGCTGTCAAGTTTAAAAAAAAATCATAGAAAAATCAGTGCTTACACTGAAAGGCTTAAAGGTCTGGGAGCTGAATCATTAATGCACAGTCACAGTTTTGCCAATGCTTGTCTCTGGAGTTTAAAAAAAAAATCAACTAAAAAAAACCCCAAAAAAGCACCAAAACCATCCTCTGACCTAAACAGCACATCAGGAGAAATTAGTATCCTGCCTTCTCCATGCCCGAGGAGTTTTGGTGCCTATCTGTAAGCTTCCAGCTCCATTACAAGTCTCCTTGGCACATCCTGACCAGAAAACAAGTCCTGCTCCTCTACCTTATCCCAGGGAGAGGCAGCTTTGGGCAACTAACAGAGCCTGCCTGCCCTGAGGAAGTCACTGCCCTGAGCCAGCCTCTTCCCATGGATTACAGGGAAGCCCTCTCCACAAGGACATTAGCCACTTAGGATTAGTCCCAACAGCATTGTTGCCTCTAACCCAGAAGTCCAAAGGATTTCAATGCTGTTTGGAAGACTGACAGCCCTGGAGCTTAACTGTGCTGGGCTGCAGCTGTGCAATAACCAGAATATTTCATGGCTCCCTGGTGTTCATTTTGTAGGAGATGGTTCCATGGCACATCCTGAAAGTCCAGACAGCCTTTTGCATTGTGGCAGCAAGTCCTTTTGGAGAGCGGTGTCTGCAAATGCAGTATCATCCTGCACACATGGAAAGGCCAAAGGTGAGGAATCTGCATCCCCAGCAGGTTCACTGATTGCAAAACAGCAACAAACATGGACACACAGGCTTAGTGCTACTCCTGGAGTATTTTGGAATACCAAATCCAGATTACTGAAGGGATCTAGAGAAATTTCTTCAAGCAATGGCACGAACCCCCCCCTTGGGGGAGACTGTTTTTAAGATCTGCAATGAAGATCTAGGTGTGCTGGATGTCATGTGATCTGATCTTCCAGGGAATGGGAAAGAGCTCATCCAGAGCAGGACACAAATCCACTGAATTCCAGTTCATACGTTCCTGTGCCAACGCTGAAGCATTAAAACACCTTCCATGCAAAGGCTGAAGGATGCACAGCCCACAGGGCTGGTTTAGATCCAGGACCGGCTCCCAGAGTTCCTACAATTTTACAGGCATGCTGTCAGAAGCGTTCTCCTAACTGTGCACACCACCTGAAAACCTCTGAGTACCCTTGTGTTTGCCAGGCAACAAACATCCTGCTGGGATCTGCATGCCAAGTTAGCTCAGCCTCCTGTTGTCCAGCTCCAGGAAGGGCTGTTTGGTGCTTGAGCAGGAACCAGGAACTGGCTGAGAAGGAGAAGCCCCTCAGATCCCAGGCAGTGCTGCTGTGTTTATCAAAGCTTGCAGTAATGCTTTGTTCCAGCCAAAGGGGTAACAGTCCAGGAGTCAGTCCTTGACAAAAAAACTGCCTCAGTCCTTGACAGCACAGCTCATCCCATGAGGTCCAGAGCCTCGGAGTCACAAATCCTCTTGTGCTGCCTCTGAAACAGAGCAGGGAAAGGAGGTAAAACACTGCACATGTACTTGGCAACTCGTCTGATTTCCACAAGATCCAGATCAATGCTAAGCAGACTCAAAACCTGACAAAAGCCTGAGGAAAACCCGATGGTTTGAGACTACTAAGATTGTGACACTGAGCTGGAAGGGATCTGCCAGGGCCAAGTCCAGCCTTCCCTGAAACTGCTCAAGAGCCCAGCAGCTCCCCAGAGCCTCATCCAATGCAGCAGCACAGGTGAGCAGAGTCAGGTGAGCCTGGCATCACATCCCTGCTTTTTATTTGCACCAGTCAGGACCCACTCCGGGCCAGCAGCCTGAGGCTCAGGCCAGGATTCCTGAAGCCTGTGGTTAGTGTATCCTTTTCCCCCGAGGATGGCAACAGCCGTACCTTGGCTCACAAGTCGGCGCTGTACTCGGGGCAGGGCTTGCTGTGTCGGTACTGCATGATGTACACTGTGGACTGGTGCCACCAGTACAGCATCACCACTGCCAGGATGTGCCACACCTGGTGGCTGGAGCCGAGGTAGTTCAGCTGGCCTGTGGGGGAGAACAGGGGCACGGAGTTCAGCTGTTAACGTCGGGCTTGCAGAGCTCCCAGTCTCCTGCAGAGCCCCGCCACACCCTGCCCTTGAGGGCTGGCAGGGAAAGCTCTTTAAGGAACTCGATGGAAGTTGTCTGCCTCCTCCCACTCTTTCACTCTGCATGGGGAACATGGGCAGCCTGTTCTTTCCCAGGAAGTTCAGGACCCATAGCAAGGACTGTGACACTGTAGGAAGCTTAACTGCAGAAAAAAAAAACAACAAAAAAACAAAAAACCAAACCAGCCAGAAGAGAATTTCCTACCTGGGAAGTATCTTTCTGGAACTTTGGAAATATAGAAGAGAAAAGCTACAGCAGCGATGAAGTACATGACAAACACCCGTGGAGCAAACTCCTGCAAAAGAAAAGGGAGCTCTCCTATTCTCTTAGAAGGCAAAAAGAGAAAAACTGTCCCTAAGGATAAAAAGGAGAAGGTATGACAACACCAAATCCTCCTTCCCTGCGTGTGTTAGCCATGCACAAATCCAATGCAAATGCCAAACTCTTGGAAAGTGGGAAGAAACCTGTATAAAGGCCACATCTATTTCCAAGTGGTGCTCTGCCACATTCCACAGCAGCTCTGAACCAGGCTGAACCCTCACCCCAAGGGACAGCCATCCATCCAGGCCGGCCCAGGCATGTGCAGTTTGTGCTCACTATGGAAAAGGAAGCGTTTCCATCAGCACCATCAGGTGTCCTTGGGTAACTGCAGTGATTTCAGGGTGGTTCATTCAGGGGCTTTACACTGGACTGCCTTTAGCTGAACCAGGCTGCTGCTTTCATTGTGTAATTCCAAGTGGTGAAACAAACAGGAAAACAGTAACGTGAAAGAGCTGTTAGAGGATTGTGTAGGAGACAGAGGGCTGAGCAGGTAAATGCTGATTTCTGCTGTCATCCTAGGGAACAGAAGAGGAGGCAAATAATCATCCCATCATCCCAGTGTCTCCTGGTTGCCCTCTGGAGCACTCATGCAGCCTGAAGGCTCCTTCCTGTCCCCTGGCCCCTGCCCTGGGGAGGGTGTGGTCTGCCCACACAGGCTGCTCCGTGTCCAGACACAGGCACACTTGGATCCCCCTTTCCTTCTCACCCTGCAGCTTTAGGGCAGCACAGCAGAATGAAGCTTCCCAAGCTGTTTACCCCCTCTCAACACATTTCTCAGCGTTCCCATTTGGATCATATTGACCAAAGGAATTCTGTCCTTAGAGGAATTTTACCTCCTCCTGCTTCCCTGTTGTTTCCCAAAGTGTAAGAGGACTCAAGGAAAATGGCAACTGAAAAGGAAAAGGGAATAAGGGAATCTTCTCTTTTTTTTTTTTTACCTGTACAATGGATGCACCAACACCACCATTGAGCCAAACCCAGTGGATGGTGGGAATTATTCCGTAGCCAGACACGGAGCAGAAGATGATGGACCGCAGCCTGTGCCACTGCTGTGTGAGGTAACTGGGGTGGATCTGAGCGAAAAACACTGCCAGGATCATGGCCAGCACAGTGATCAAATACACCTGGCGCCAGTACTGAGGGCAAAAAAAGAAACAAAGGCAAAATTTGTGGGTTTCTTATCACATGCAAAAGTCAGCTCTGGGCAGAAAGTTTCAGTGACTGAGCACAGGGATACCTCAACCCCTCCCTGTCCCAACCCATGAGTGCCAGCAGTGCAGGGCCCTGTGTTTGTCAGCTGGCCCTGAGGGGAAGGGACTCTGTTGCCTGAGGGCACCTGGCACCACATCCTTTATTCCAAGCATTTCCTGCACCAAACGTTTTCAGTGCACCTGTGCCTCATCAGCCCAGTTCAGCTCCTGGACAGCCATGTCCATGGCCTTGAGAGGGAGATCATTTACTCATCTTTTAACAGAGAGAAAACAAGGTTGTTGGGGCCTCATAGCAGCTACCTCATGGATCATGCTGTTTGAAAAAGTACCTGTGATGGGAAACATCCCATGATCAGCCTCAGGCACTGGATACAGGTAAGACCTGTAAAGTTTCCCTACCTTGAGAGAAATTTAAATATTTTCTTGAGGCTTGTGCAATCAGCAGTTGGAAAGGAAAACCTGCATTTGCCTGTCTCAGCTGGCACAGTTCTGCTGAGGTCAGAGGGATGTGTTCCAGTTCCCATCCCTGTCTCCCCACTCCTGTTCTATTTGGACACCCCTTCCCTGCACCACAGAAATTACAGTGAGACCACACAAGTTAAACCCTGCAAGGACAAGTGCTCCTGACTCACATTACTGCAGTAGAAGGCATAGAACACCCCTGACACATAGCAGCCCAGGATCCCGATGGAAATTCCCGCGTAATCCAGTGCCATCCAGCGCCGGCTGGTCTTTTCGGAGCGGTGACAGCAGAACAGGTGATATCCTACTGAGCAAAGCATGCAGACCTACACAGAGGGCCAGAGGAGGAGGGTTAATTCCTGACAAAGGAGCAGGGAGCACAGCAAGCTTCAGCTCTGCAGCTGGAGCAGGTACCCGGCCCCTAACGTGAGCCCCTTGGTGCAGGCATTGTGATCCCTGCCAGCCAGCGGGGAGGAGCAGCAGGACACTGCAATCCATGATAACCAGTTGCACAAGTGAGAAAAGTGGGGCTGGCGAGGCTGAGTGGGCTGACAGTGCTCCAGGGAGACACATCTGCACCAATGCAGGGGGAGGATAAATTCCACTGGGCCAAACTGCCCCGGGCAGAGCCCAAAGCCCAAACCTGCCCTGACTGCCCAGCATCCTCCCTGTGCCTCTCCTGAGGGAACACACAGAAATTTAACTCTCAATGCACAGGCTGCTTGTTTGCTCCTAGGCTGGCTTAAAATATTTTCACTGAGAAGTTTGGTTCTCTGTGACCTTCTGCAGGAGCAGGGAGGAGCACTAGGGTAGTGCTTTCCCAGCCGGCGCCCACCTGGAAGCAGAAGAGGCAGACGGAGCAGATGACGAAGTCCTCGCGGGAGGCGCCGGCCGCCGGCAGCACGGCCGTCAGGTCGTAGATGCCCAGCGTGAAGAAGAGCAGGAATCCGAGGAGGTGGCTCCAGATGTTGACGGTCTCGTTGGAGAGGATGAAGAGACTGAGGGAGAGAAGACACAAGGCGGGGCAGGCGGTGAGCGGCGGAGGGGGCCGGGGAGGGTCCGGGGCCGCGGGGCGCGCTCACCTCTTGATGCAGAGGCGGGAGGGCAGGTAGGCTCGGTATCCATCCGTGATGTAGGGGTTGTCCTTCAGGAACACCGGGATCTGCTCGTACGTGTAGAGCCGGATGCCGCGGGGCACCAGCACCGGCCAATGCTGGTAGCTGCCCAGCTCGATGTAATGCGCGCTGCGCAGCAGCTTCTGGTGCATCCTGCCCGCCGCCGCATCGGACCGCCCCAAGCCGCCCTCGCGGGCCGGGGGCCGGGATCGGGATCGGGATTGGGAGCGGCGCCGGGAGCGGCGCCGGGAACGGCCGTGATGACGTCACCGCGCGGCGCCCACCAATAGCGTCACTGCGCGGCCCCGCCTCGTCACTGCCGGCAGTGACCGCCAGGTGGCGCCCGAGAGTCGCCGGCGCCTGTCGCAATTCCCGGAGCCCTCAGGGCGCCTTGGTCTCCTCAGATCTCCGGGACACCTCAGACCCGCCGGGACCCCCTGAGGTGCCTCGGACTCCCCAGATCTCCTGGACTCTACTCAGAGTCCCTCAGACCTTTGGAAACCTCCCCCCACAGGGCACCTCAGAGCTCTGGGACCCCCCGAGGTGCCTTGGATTCCTCAGACCCCCGGGGTGCCCTCAGACCTGCCAGAACCCCTCAGACCCCTCAGACCTGCCAGAATCCCTCAGACCTGCCAGAACTGCCCGGGACACCTCAGACTCCCGAGGTTCTTCAGAGATCTCAGACCCTCACGACCGTCTGAGACACCCTGGGGCGCCTCAGACCTTCCAGGANCCAATACTGGTAGCTGCCCAGCTCGATGTAATGCGCGCTGCGCAGCAGCTTCTGGTGCATCCTGCCCGCCGCCGCATCGGACCGCCCCAAGCCGCCCTCGCGGGCCGGGGGCCGGGATCGGGATCGGGATTGGGAGCGGCGCCGGGAGCGGCGCCGGGAACGGCCGTGATGACGTCACCGCGCGGCGCCCACCAATAGCGTCACTGCGCGGCCCCGCCTCGTCACTGCCGGCAGTGACCGTCAGGTGGCGCCCGAGAGTCGCCGGCGCCTGTCGCAATTCCCGGAGCCCTCAGGGTGCCTTGGTCTCCTCACATCTCCGGGACACCTCAGACCCGCCGGGACCCCCTGAGGTGCCTCGGACTCCGCAGACCTCCTGCACTCTGTTCAGAGTCCCTCAGACCTTTGGAAACCTCCCCCCACAGGGCACCTCAGAGCTCTGGGACCCCCCGAGGTGCCTTGGATTCCTCAGACCCCCGGGGTGCCCTCAGACCTGCCAGAACCCCTCAGACCCCTCAGACCTGCCAGAACCCCTCAGAGCCTTCAGACCTGCCAGAACTGCCCGGGACATCTCAGACTCCCGAGGTCCTTCAGAGATCTCAGACCCTCACGACCGTCTGAGACACCCTGGGGTGCCTCAGACCTTCCAGGATCCTCCAGGACTCCTCAGAACCTCTGAACCCATGGAAACCTCCTGGGCCCCGCCCCCGGTACCCTTCAGCCCTCCGAAACAACAGAGACATTCCTTGGAGCCAGTCGGGCGTTCCTCTCAGGTAGGGCTGAGTCTGCAAACCTCAGTGAGAGAGGCCAGGAACACGCCTGTCAGGTCCAGCAACACCGAGGGCTGTCATTCCCTGTGGGAATTGCATTGTGCAAGAGCAGTCTCTGGTTAATTGAGATCATGATTACTAGCATTGTGGGGTTTCCCAAAATGTAGTCTATGAAGTACCACAAAATGTCTTACTAGTGAGGAAGACTCTTCCAAAAGTTTGCATTGCCTCTGTAAGAAAAGCTGTGTGTTGTGTAACAGCTCCTTTTAATATTTTTTGGGGGTTTTTTTGCTAATTTAAAAAAAAACCAAAAAAAACCCAAACAAACAAAAAAAAACCCCACAAAACCAAAACCAAACCTCTTAGCTAGGTATAGTAAGACTTCTGGTTTCAAAGTTGCATACAAGTGTGCCACAGGGCAATCCTGGTTCACTTGGCCCTCCCTGCCAGTCCTGTTCTGGGAAGGCCCCTGCGAAGGTGTTTGTTCTCATTAAACCAAACAGTATAAGGAGTGTGTGAGGTTTTCCCATAGCAGAGATGTGGAATGTGAAGTAAAAGATGGGGATGAAGGGAGCTTAAGATCCACACTGACAGTCAAGGCCAGGTGTTCAGCAGAACCAGCTGTGCTGTCTGACTCCCAGATTTGTGTAACGCCATTTGGTTCCCCAAATTAAGTTGGATTAGGTCAGCAGCAGCTCTTGATTATTTGTACCAATCAATCATTCATTGAGATTTCTTCCTGTCAGTGTCCTTAGAGTGCTGTTGGTAGCTGGTAGCTCCTCCTCCTACTCAGCTGCTCTGTGCACTGGGTACCTTTTTCCCCTCACGTAATCCCAGGACCTTGGAATTTCTCAGAGGAATCCTGTTCACAATAATAATTGAGCAGGCTTAGCTTTATGGTACTTGCTTGTGTTTCAACTTCCCGGCATGTATTTGGAGCCTGACCCAGAATGGTTAATTTCTGTTTTACTTAGTTTTCTGTTTTCTGTTCCATACTGCTTCTCCGGCTCAGGATTTCCCATTCACCCAAGCTTGCAACTAACAAAGTTAGTAAGACTAATTTAGGAAAGAAGCACAGGGAAAACACATTCTGTAGGGAATCCTCAGCCGTAGCTGTTGTGGCAGGAGGAGACAGCTCTGGATCTCGGGGGAAAACTCTGCCCCCTTGCCAGTTCCCGCTGACAGACCCAGGGATTCCTTTTTTGCTCCAGCGTCAAACCACTTTTCTCAAGCCAAAGGGTGATCAGAAAGTTGATACCCAGTTAAAAACCTTAATTAATCTTAATTGTCCGTTGTCTCATTAGCTTACCGAGAACACTACACCTGCAAAAAGCACTTTGGTTCTAAGCCTGGCGCAATTTAAATGAACTCCCAAGTGCTTCAAGGGGTTCAGTCAGAAGAAATCGGCGCTGACAGCGCCTTTTTTTTTTTCTTCCTAAAGAAGCTTTAATTGGCTGTTAAGTTAGAGCTTTGAAGCTTTGATAGGAGGAGTGTTATAGGTTAAATTAATAGGGAAAATTGAGAAACAATTAGGGCAGCTTTAAATTAATTACTTACACTGTTTATTTTGAGTTTATTGAACAATTGTGTTGTATGTGCAAGGGATTGAAATTAGCCATCTGTGCGGGATAGCTTTGACCTAAATTGACCTTCCCGGGTAAGTAAATAGCTTGCCCTAATTCCTACACGGGATCTCGAATTTTACGGGCAGATAAGATTAATTGGGACGAAAGATGAATGTGCTTGAGAGATTCCGTACTTTCCTGTTGGGACTGGAGTCCAGCTAGAGGTGGGGAAGGCTTTCAGAGGGGTGGCTGAGGAGGTCAGCAGGAGCCGAAGTGTCTCTGTGTGCCCTCCCTGCCTGCTGAGGAGCACGTTGGGAGCAGGGAGCTCAGGGAGCAGCTGCGGGTTGTGCCCAGGGCGGGGGAATGCCGGCGCCCTCGGCAAGGAGCGTGACCTGGCCCCGGGCCTGGCCAAGGGCTCGGGGCTCTGCGGCTCCGGACCAGGCACCCTGAGACAGCCCATGGCTCGGGAGGAAGCTCCCAGACTCTGGGGCTCAGCCGGGAAGGTGACAAACGCCCGGGGGACGCTTTGACCCGGCAGCTTCCCGAGGCACCGGCTCAAGCTGCTACTGTGTGTCCGCACCACATTAAACTTTTTTAGGGAACGAGAGGTGTGGGGCTCTGCCGCTGGAAACCTAGAGCCGAGCTGGTAAGGAGACCTGGTCGGACTGTGTCAGATTCCAGGGTCTCTTTCTGCCCTGCTCCATTTATACTCCGCTTTTCCAGGGAGCAACCGGGTGAAGATCCCCGACAGATATCTCAAATGTCGATGGCAGAATGCGAGCAAACCCCCAAGTGGTTCAGTTTTAAAACTGAAAGGGAGGAAATATTCTCGATACTGAGCTTTGAGGCGCCGAAGCTGTTTATTCCGCCGCTGTTTTCCCTGTCTGTGTTCCCGGCCGTGCTGCGGAGCGGGAGGAGGACAGGAGGACCCGGGGGGGATCGGGGCACCCTCCCCGCTCACGGCCGCCTCTCCCTGCAGGTGTCAGCCTTGCTCCACGCCACCGCCCGTCCTGCCTCCCGCCAGCTGCCTCGTCATCCTCACCCTCATTCCCTGCAGTTGGGCTCATGCCAGCGGGGCCGGGCCTTGCGGTGCCTATCGGGGTGGCTGCCGCTTTGGTCCTCTTCTGAAATGCCCGGAAAAATGCCTCCCCCCTTTCCACGGTGTTGGAAACCGGAGGTGCTCTGGGACTCCTTTCCCGGCTGTTGGAATCCGTTGCTCTGGGAGAATCCAGCTTGCTCTGAGTTTTCCGGAAAAGTCAGATTAGTGCCCAAGGAATTAAACCTTTTATCAGGCTGCCTTAGTTAGGACAATGCACCTTGGCGTGTCGGTGGAAGGCACTGAGTGACTTCCTTTGCATTGTGCCTGTAGGAGTGTTGGATAGCTCAGGGTTTCTTTGCCTGTGATAAACAATTGTGTCTTCCCTGGGGACAGGAAGCAGGAGGGATATATTGGAATGCCGTGTGCAGCAATTTGGCAAAACTTGTGGATGAAGTATAGGCACTGTTTTATGGCCACAGAGACCATGTCATTGTTCATGTGCATGGAGTGGAGGGGAGATGTTAAAGCCTCTTGTCATGTACAACACAGGAATCCTGTGGAAGTAGCCACAGCAGCTGTGCAGTGGATTCCTGGATGCTGGTATGCAGTGAAGTCACATACAAGAAACTAAGGCTTGTAGCCTTGTAGGAGTCAAAGAGGCTTTGAAAGTGAAAGAGAAAGAGAGAGAGAGAAAGAGAAAAAGAGTGTGTGTGTGCATGCAAGAATGGAAATCCCAGGACAGCTCTGATCCACCAATTCCATTCATCAGGGAACACTATGAATGCAAGTGTCTTGTGTTTGATAATGACTTTAATACCAAGAAAGCTTGATTTCAAGGTCGTCTTTCCTGAAGGTCTTCTCTCCTCCCACTGTCCCCACTAGGAATTTTGAGGGAAAGTTCTCCGTGGTTTCCTGCAGCTCTTCTGTTTAGCACTGAGCAGGTTTCCAGGAGTGCTGCAGACAGACCTGCTGACATTGGTAATTGGCCTTTTTTTCTGGGTACATTCTGAAGGTGGAAGTGGCATGGGGACAATAAAGAAAAAATTTTTGCGAACTTAAGGGATTTTCAGGGAAAAAGAGAAGGTGCTTTGGAAAGATTCTTAGTCATGTGGGTGGTGTTTCCTATCACAACAGTCTGCTTCCAGTGAAACTGGTAAAGGAAAAAAAGTCCTTTCTGTGGAGTCCTGAATTTTAAGCACATCTGATTTGGGTTTTTTGTTTTTCATATTTAAAGGTTTCTTTAACTCCAGTCTGCCTATGAAATTTCATCACAGCTGGGATTCATGCCACAAGAGAAGGCATTTTGAGACCAATTGTTTTGACTAGAGATGTATTGTTTCTCTAGTTGGAGTAAGTTTAGTTGATGTATTTATAATGAAGGTGAAACTCCAGGAATTGTGGACAACTTTGGTCCATTAGGTAATTTTGGAGAAGTACCTGGGTTTGGGACTTTGCTAAAGAAAGAACCAGACCTTTCCTATGGAAGTCTGAGGCTCCTCTCACCTGGCTGGAGCTGGACAGCAAATTTACCAAAGGGAATTGTGTTTCTGAGGCATATAAGAGTCAAACCAGCCTTTCTGTGAAGTCACCCTGTGGGTTTTCCTGTAAATCCTCGCTGGTGCTGATGGATATCTCCAGGTATTTTAATGTTGTTCTAAGTGGGATCATAGGCACACATTCTCATTTGGTTCTGATGAGGATTTCTACGCTGAAATCAACTGGGCCTTTTCCAAAACTCCTTCCAAACTTTTAGTGTGCTTTTCAATCTGATCTGTGAAGCACTGCTACAATCCCAAACAAGGCCTGGGTATTGGCATTTGGGATGATCTCACTGCACTTCCTTTTGGCTTGTTTTTTCGTCATCTGCCAAGATGAACACATGCAAATCATGTTTTTTTCCTGTCTGTGTTGCTAAATGCCACAATCTCTGCTAAGCAGCAGTGGTGTAGTTTGAGAATTGGTGATATCAAAATGAAGGTTTGCCTTGCCTCCAGAAATGCTCCAGAAAGATCCAGGGAATGGGGAGGAAATTATTGTCTTCTTTGGCTCACTGCACCATGGATATTGTCACCTGCTGCCTGCCAGATTGAGGTTTTCCCTTTGCTACTTAGTTTGTCTTTGGATAGGTTTTCCTCAGTTGTTTTGATTACTAAAAATTGGAATTCCATGGCCTTCTGAAGATACACAGGTCATTTTGCCTCTTTTATCCTCATTTTCTGTCTAGCTACATTAAATCATGGAGACTTTTATGTGCCGTGGGGGAGGCCGTGTATTAGGAAGTGCTGGGAAGTCAGTGAAGAGCCAAGCACAAGTCCTGCAATTGCTTGTAATCCCTTATTTTGTAATGTCTTGTGTTTGTCCACTTTTCATGTTAGTAGACACCCCAGTCCCATCTCCATGTGGGCCTGGGAGACCTGGAATGATCCTTTTCAGCTATTACTTGGACTAAAAAATGCTCTGCAGAGAAGAGAGGGAAGGGAACCAGTAACCTGCTTTCCTACCTAATTTTTGCCTTTTTTCATCAAATTATTTGACCACGTAATCTATTACTTCCACATACCTAATCTAACCTGTTGATTTTTTAAAGTTGTCAAACATTAAGCAAAGACTGTTTCCCAGTCTTGGAGGCATCTGTTGGAATTTTCCTTGTTCTTCAGTTGCACCCTCCGTGCCATTTCCTTTGACAAACCACGCTGTGTACTGTGTCTCATCAGTTATACAAAACTCACCAGCGTGTCCCACAAGTGGCTGCAGAGCACTTGGATTTGACCAGCCTCGGGAATTTTGTTCTGTTTCTGCTCCTCCTCTCTCTGTGACCTCGGAATGACAGTAAACCCAGTGTTCTGGGAAAAGCGAGGCAGTGATTGAACTCCCTGTCTGTGCCGTGCACATTGGAGCCGTGAGGAGTTAGAATTCTGCTGCTCTTGCCCAAAGCCCATCTTGATTCTGTTCCCTGTTTTCCTACAGTCTGCTCAGCTGATGGATGCCTTCTGACGGTGTTCTGCCCGTCGGAGTGACTGCTGGAATGAAAGCTTTGTGCTCCGCAGAAGACACGGGGCTGGAGCCGCAGTTGTGCCAGCCTGTGCCGTGTCACTGGGAAGTGATCCTACCAACATGTGAAGTGCGCTCTTGCCCCGCCGAGATCTGATTGCCGCCGACGTGCCGAACGGCAGGAGTGACTCCGGAACGCCTACGGGATGATTCGTGCTGCCGGGGAGGGGTTTGGGCTGGGAATCCGAGAGCAGCGCGGGGATGTGGAGCTGTTCGCAGCTCCCTTGCCTGTCCTAGGGCCATGTGCCATGGACAGCCATCGGGCTTGGCTACTCTGGGAATTCCTGGCAAGCTGGGACTCTTTTCAGCAGGCTCACAAGGAGTTGAATGGCTGCAGATGCTTCCTTCCTGACTGGAGCTAGGAGTTTGAAGGGCAGCTGAATTTGCTAATGTTGGTGCTTTGATGCAGAGTGTGAGAAATTGTGATGAGGCATGAGGCAGAACAGCTTGCTCGATTGCTGCTGGAGTGACTCCTCAGTGCTGACAGTAGTTAAAAACATGGCTTTGGTGCATGGGCTTAGTTAATATATAGAACTTGGAAGGCTGCTCGGAACAGCTACGGGCTCTCTCTGTCTGTCTCTTTTTAGTAGAGTCGCTTCCCTGCCCAGAACTGCACTTTAAATTTCAGTCTCTTTAGGGTCATTAGAGAAGACTGACATTTTGGGAACATTTGTATAGTACACGTATGAATAACAGTATCCATGATTTTTCCTGCAAGGGGGATGTGCAATGTGGTCAGGGTTATTTTCCAGGATGTTAGCAGCGATGACATTTTTGTTGCAAGTATAAAACATGGTGTTCTTTTTTGGTGGGGAGTTAGTCCAAAGCCAGGACTCAGCTGGGACTAGAACCAGGACATGCTGGACAGGACCACAGGGTTAACTTCCCAGAAGAATCTCTCCTGCAGTAGGAAAGTGACTTTAACTTCTTGCCCTCTCTACTGTACACTGAGGAGGAAGAGCAGGTAACTCTGCCCCCTGTGAGGAGTCTGGCTGGGCCTGACGGGACCACATGGAATATTGCTGACACCTCACGTCCTGTTTGTGTTCAGGCAGCCCGGTCTGCCCTCATCCTCACCTCCTTGGCTATCCAGGGGCTGTGTCAGTAGTTCAGGAAGAGAGATCTCTTAGTTGCTGCCTGGCCTTGTTGGTCCTGCTGCTGCAGGAAGCAAAATCCCAACGGAAGCATGTCTTGCAGGGAAGGGCTGTGGTTCCGTGACAACCCGGGAGGACAGGTGACCTTGACTGCACATCCATCTCTCTATATCTGAGTCCTTTCAACTTTGTCAGAGCTTTTCAGATAATTTTCTCAATTAATGATTGATGTGCCAGCTGCTTCAATGCTGGGATCACTCCTGTTGGTGATCCCACTGACTTCACTGGGGAGGGAGGTTCACCCAGGACAAGAGGGATCCTTCCTGTGCAGTGCCAGCAGCTCTCCTTACAGAGTACAGATAGGGGAATGGTCAAAGAGGCAGCAATCTTGGTTTTTTTTGTTCAGCCTCCAAGTATTCATCCTTGTGTTCTCCAGGTTAAGACATGCATCAGCTCATGGAAGCGGATGCCAAATGCCCCTGGAGTTGCTGAAAGAATATTTATCAACATTTCTCTCTTCACCACATTTCATTAAAAAAAAAAAAAAACCCACAGAAAACTATTTAAAAAAACCCAACTAAAACCTGCAGGCTCATTATTATTTCAGTGTAAGTTGTGCCATGAGGAGATCAAGCAAGCATGTCAGTTTGTGACTGTCAGCGTGAAGAGACCAACTGTGGCTCTACGTGTGAGCGAGTTCTGGGCACGCTACGTCAGGGGCACTGGTGAGTTTCTTTCAGGCTGCTGGAATGCTTCTTGGGGGGTTTTGTTTGCAGGGTGTTTTTGTTTGTTTTGGGGTTTTTTGTTTGTTTGTTCGTTTTGGGGGTGGTTTTTTTTGTTTTTATTTTTTTTTAATGGAGTAGTAACTTATTAGGATGTGGGCTTGTCAAACAGGCTCGCCAGGTTTTCAGCAGTCATCCCAAGTGGACTGCCTAAAAAAGGGCTGGCACTGCATCACATGGAATGACCGATGATATGTCATATATTTTTAATGGGCAAAATGTTTTAATAAACATTCTCCCTCCTAAAATACTGGATTTTAGAATAGGTTTTAGCCTTGAGCCATGTAGCTACCCAGCTGTGAATTTTATAAGGCAACAATCTCCACACCATTAGATGTTATGACTGATATGCCAGTGATGGCAGTAGCAAGTATTTCCACGCATTAAAAAAAGTTTCCAGTAGCAGTTAAAGGAAGTATGGCTCTACTTGGAAGATTTTCTCAGCTCAGAATTAAAGCAATTTAATAAAATTACAAAGTCAGCCATGTATTGTCTTCTAGTAAGCTGCAAGTTCTGTGTGTTGAAGCCATGCTGATTGCTGTGCCTGACAGCTTTAATCACATCACCTGACGCTTCTGAACATCAACATTATTTTTCTTTTCTTGTGATTTCTACATCCTTACCTACTCAAAATTCAGCTGAGAGGTTGCATGATGGGGCAGGTGAGACCCCAGCGTGATCTGCCACTGTTGTCTTGGTTTGTGGGACATCCTGTTTGGGTTGTTTGGGTTTTTTTCTGGGTTGCAGCAGTTATCTTGTTTTATTTAGACGTGTTTGGGGCCCAGTCTCAAGTTGAAAGGTGATCCAGTGATCCCTCTTTGGGTAACCCAAGTCCCTCCTGTGCAGTGACTTTTGTGCAGTGATCATTAAATCATGTAGCCTGTTGAAGATCTGTTTTCCTCAGCCTAAACCTACTAGCAAGTCAAACACTGACCCTCTTGAAAATGCCTCACCTCTTTTTCACCACAAAGTGAAATCTGAGTGCTTGAGTGTGTCTGAGAGAGCTGATAGTCATGAGCTTCTGCTCTTTGTTGTTCTTTCTTGCCTCCTCTGTGAGCCAGAGTGATCTTTTGCTTACACATGGGATAAGAGAGTTTAGGAAGAGTTGAAAACAAGCATTGTCATTTATGGGCTCTTTGCTGTCTGGGGTGGGATGAAGCAGGTGTGGTTTTTGTGATTAACTTTAAGTTTGGCACCGGGGCATTTATTTACTTTACAGAAAATCCACCCCCCCCCCCTTTTTTTTTTTTTTTTTTTTTTTCCCAACTAAAGGTTTTTGGTTAAAATTCCAATAGTCATTCAGAATTTCTGCACAAAGTCATTCTTTTAATAGTTTACAATTAGTTTCAAGCTGTAGAAGGTGACAGCAGGCTCTCTGTCATGTTCCTGTGGGACAGAAATAGAAGCACAAACATGGCTTGAAAAATCTGACGAGAACTGATAGCAGGGTGGTGTTAATCCTTTGCAGCCTGCACAGTTCCATCCAGCACTGGTGCTGCCAGCTCTCTGGTGAGCTGATAGAGCTGTAGTGAATAGTCCAATGGCTCAGCTGTGTCCTGTCAGGTTTTTTTTTCCTTCTGGTGCCACTAAAAGGCACTCACATTTCTAGCAGTGTAGGAAGGGTCTTTTCATTGCTGCTCATGTAGTAATTTGTTTTACCAGCAAATAGGGATTCCATAACATTAGACTTTTCAGATCTGGTATGTCTCTGTTTTTGGTGGCTGAACCAGAAGACCCTTGAAGAGAAGTCAGAAATTGCTTGTGCAGTTTCACGTGCATTTAGCATGATGGTGGGCTTCTTTTCACGGAGGCATGAAGGAACAGAGGAAGTGTTACTCCACAGTTTTGGCATTATCTATTGGTGATGGCCAGGGAGAAGAGAGCCCAGAGGTCCCAGGTGCTGGCTGCTGTAAAGGTAAATGACACCAAGCAGCCTCTGTCCCACAGGGCTTTTTGGTCCAGAAGACCCATCACAGCAAAGGAATTAAAATACCTCAAAGTCATTGAACCAGGTCTCCGCTCTGTTGGGTTCACCTGGTGGTCTCATGGTGCTCTTAGCAAAGGAGTGAAAATAACTTTGCCTGATGCTCTGGTGGAGGGGTAAGGGTTTGGAAAATCAACTCCAGATGCACCTTTGGTTGTTTCATTTCCTGTTACTCGTACTTCAGAGCAAGTGACAGCACATCCCCAGCTCTGAAGTTCCTGTGGTGCCTAAAACTCTCCCAGGGATTTATGCAGCCTTACCACCTGCACTCCTGAGCAGGCCTAGGGATGTGCAGGACTGGATTTGGCAGCGAGCAGGATAAAGCCTTCCTGCAGGTTATCCCTTGTGATGGGATCTTGTTTCCTGATACTAGCCACGTGTCACTCACTCCCATACCACTCCTCTCTCTGTTTCTCCTGTGATGTCTGTAAGGAGCAGTTAGTTAAATGGCAAATAAATCTGATTCCTCTTGGATGAAAAATCGAGTCAGGTGAGTTGCTGCTTGTTTTGCTTTCACTGCTGTGTCTATTAGGCAGTGATTTCTGGCACTTTCTCCTTGCTGTGTCACCCCTCATAAACTCCATTCCCAGGGACCTGACAAACTTGAGTGGCCCTGGAGAGCAGCGTGGCCTCCCTGCTGCGGGAGGGTGTTCCTGCCCCAGCCCTCCCCCTGGAGCTTGGGGCCAGGGCAGAGCTGCAGAGCTGGATGCTCTGCTCTGGCATTGCAGGGAAGGCCACAGCAGGTGGTGGGGAGCCAGGGGGGCTGTGCTGGGGAGGGGAGATGGGTTCTGCCTCTGCCCCATTAGTGTCCAACCCATCCTGGGGTGGAGGTGAAGCAGGAAGAGGCAGCACAGTGACTTCATTCCATGTTTTTCTCAGTGCCAGATGTCCCTGCTGGCTGAGGAGAGCCCTTTGGTCATGAGGACAGCGGCAGAGGGACCCGGTGTGTGCACAAGTGTCATCAGTGACCACCTCCTCCTCCCTAGCCCGCTGAGGAGGGACAGGTAATCTGCTTCTTTCCTGGGGGAACACGAGCAGTGGCAGCCCATCTGTCCCGTGTGACAGCACATGGATCCCCCCAATCTCCAGGAGCCCCCCGGGAAGCGCCGCTGCCACGGCGGGAGGGCAGCGCCACGCCTGGAGCACGGTGCTGGCACAGCCTGCACGGGGATCTGGTTAAGTCTTGAAAGACTTTGTGGGTTATGACATTCCCCTAAATGTGCTGAGCTTTCTTTAACCTTTCATAAAACATTGTGATCTTTATGGACTGTATCATATTGTGCAGTAATGTGCTTTATTGTCCACAGAATAAGCTTTTCTTAAAGATAATTGGAAAGCTGGAAATGGCTGCTATCGGCTGATTTTTTTTTTTAACACATTATTTCTGAAATGGGCCTGGTGTAATAATGACCCTATCTGTTCAAGATTTAAGATTTGTCTTGGCAGAGAAAATTGATCCATTTCACCTTTGTCTAATGGAAATTTTTATCTGGGATTATCTGTTTATGTAAATGAATGTTCCTCTGAAAAGAGAACTTGAGGGGGCTGTAAATCTCAGTGACACTTTAGTTTCATGGGGGGAAAATTGGAAAGGATTCTAGTATTTATCTGACTGAAATTGGTTATAAAAACAGAATTATCTTCGTGTACCTGCTGCATCTGATGTTTCCTGGAATTTCATTACTTTTTTGAATAATGCGGCATCACACTGCATACAGGATTCACTGTGATTAGCCCTGAAATTGTTGGGGGGAGGGTGTTTGCCAGCACTGTAATTATCAGGAAAAGGCAGCGTGTTTGGGGCAGTGGGATTCTGATTCCTGCCCTAATGGGTACCAATTAGCACAGTCACATTATTCAGAGGCTCTGAGGAGAGCAGGGGATATGTACCACATGACTGTTTTTCCTTACAAGTTATGTGGGGCTTTTTTAAACTGAGGAGTGAACCTAATTACAGAGGAAAATGTCTTCGGGTAATCAGCTTTTGTTTACAGTTTGCAGAACAGGACCGTGAATGTAGCATTTAAACTAATATTTTAAACTAATCATCTTTAAAAGCAGTTTTGCCATTAAAGAGACAGCTCAGGGGTTTTTTTTTGCCAGGTTTTTTTTCTTGAGCTCTAGATGACACATCCTGGCTGGGCTAGATCATGGCTGGGATTGCCATTCCAAACACAACGTTTGGCTTGTGCCTGCTAACCATTCAAATGTTTCTCTAAGATTGCTGCTGGAAGTGCTGCCTCTTCTCTGGCACTCCGTGGCACTGACCAGGAATGGAGAGGGGGAGTGATGGACCTATTGCTGTATTTAAACAGCTGCTGTGCAAGAAGATGCAACTTTTAGGATTATTTTTAAATTAGCCAGGATGAAAAGCCCATGTGTTTTCACATCAAGCATGGCTACTTTGTACACCTCTGATCCTTGCCCTCTGTGGCAAACCAGAAAGGATTTTGTAGGCTTAACGACATGATAGTGTCCTTTGTCCATGAAGCATACACAGAGGAATACACATTGGACATAAACACACATTTAACAGGTGAAACTTTTGGCTGCTATTGCTTAGCATGAAATTCCTGCTCATCTGGAGCAGAGGAAAAGTGCTTTGCATCTAGGAGCCATCAGAGAATGCACTTCAAGGTAGAAAACACTGCCCCATATTTGTAGATCTAATTAAGTGGCCTAATTTTCAAGCACCTTTCAAAGCTTCTTGCTGGCTCAGAGCTTTCCAAAATTGCCCCCCTGGCCTAGCTGCCCAAGTAGAGCATAGGAGCCTGATTTGGGATGTAGATTATCCAACTCCTCCTGGGCTGACTGCAATTGGAGTCACATCTAAGGCTCTAATGAGGAGGGGATTTCCCCTCTGCAGTTAAAAATCACTGCTCCAGCTGATGCTGTGCAGATGTGCACCAAGGCCTCTTCAGCCTAACACAACAGTAAGCACTAAAAATATTTTTAAAAAGCTTTTGAAAACAGAAAATCAGCACTTAACCATGGCTTTCACTCTGTTATAGTTTCAGATCTTAATGTTGCTCAACATTAAATAAAATAAAATGTTGCTCAATTTAATTCCATAAAATTTCAGACAGCAATGTTCCCTGCCCAAGTTTTTTACTTTTGTGACTTTTTGCTTCACATTTCAGGCAGTCATTTCAGTTGGAAATATACATTATTACCAGTTCATTAAATCCAAAATAAATGAAGTGGAAAATTACAGAACTCCATGGATTACAGTGCACCCAACTCAGAATAGAAGTGTGTGATTAAAAACAAAATGGACTGCATTTTAAAAATGGATTAATAGTTTTAGGTCCAGCTGGCCAAATATCACATGAAATGTGTTTTCAGACTAGGAGAAACGTAATATAAATGTCACTAATGGTGCTCAAGGTGGGCCTCTACAAGCACAGGAATATATTTGCAATATACAGGGAAAAAAAAAAAAAAAAAAAAGAAAAAAGAAAGAAATAGATGTATTTGTAGTGTAAAGGACTGAAATATGGGAAAGGCACTTGGGCAATGTAGGGAGAAGGACAAGGCTTTGCTTTGCCTCAGCTGAAGTGTAAAAGCACTTGTAGTTCTGGCAGAACTGGAGCATGGTTAGGCTCTGGGGCCTTGCTTGTTTGCTTTGAGGGTAACAGTGATGATAACCATGGGAAAATAACCACAATTACTCTCATAGGCAAAAGAATAACAACAAATAGGTCTGGGTCCTGTTTCACTAGAGGTTATGAGAAATGAGACTAAATGGGTGGTGAAATAGGTCTTTTTTATCTCCTGCCACTGTTGATGGTGAAGTAGAAAATGAAGTGGGGAATGAGGCAACATGAGAACAGACAGGTAGGTATTTTGCAACAGAAATAAAAGTGGATTTCCTCCTGGCATTTTACCAGATCTTCCAGCCTTTGGAACTGTTCCCAGGTTGAGGTAAGTCTTATTGTTCCTCACGAGGTGCAGAACAAGAGAACATTTTGCAAAGTCTGGCATAAAGTGTATTAAACACTAAAGGAAGAATCAAGTCTGCACAGTTAAAAACTCAGCAGGATTTTTTTTTTTTTCCTGGTTTGTCCTACAATAGCGTTTAACTGCTGCTCTTGGGCTGTGCTTTGTGTGCGAGCCAGACCTGGAGAAAGGGACTTTTGGCTACACAGCGGTCAGTTTGCAGGTTCAGAATTTAATGTCTGTCTGGCTTGTGTGGCAGAGCACAGCAATCCTGAATCCCTTCCTCTGCACTGCAGCCTCCAAGAGCTGTCCTACACAATGGAGAATGGAGGAAGGGGGGAAAAAAAAGGGCCATCTGTAGCTGCAGATGGGGATTTGTGGACGGGGTACAAGTTGCAGTCACTGAGTAAGCAGAGATGCCCAAAATATGTCACCTAAATTGACCAATCAGGCTGGGAAGGGGAGCATTAGCCTGTTTGGATGCGTGGTCGGACAGACCCACCCCAGCAACTGTGCAGCACACACGGGCAGCCAGGCACTCCATGGGCTTCCCGCTGCGCTCCACAGCCGGAGACACGAGCTGCTTTTACCTGGCAGCTTGGCACAGACCTCCTCCCACTAGCAGGTGGCATTGGGCTTGTTCAGAACAGGTTGCAAGAAATCTTTTCTTTTCCTTTTAACGTGTAGGGTTTTTAAAGGGTTGATGTGAGGTCTTTTATACTGTTTGTGAGCCCTGAGGTGCAGTTTGGTGACCAAACTGCATTGTGATGCTGCAGTTGGTGAATGGATTGTGTTTTGTTCGACCAGGTGACAACTAGACTTGCTCCAGTTACCTAGATTTCTCTTCTAGGAGATGGTGAATCGCCTACAATGCTGCATTTATTGGTGAGATTAATTCTAAGGAGGAAAACTCCTCTATCCTGTTCTTGGAGCAAGATTTTCTTAGGGTGGAAGCCATATGCATTCCTGTACACCACATCTGCTCAACATTATTGCAAGCTGGTGAACTTTTTCTATGCATTCCCTTCCAAAAGAGCTCATCAAACCTGGCCTGCTGTCCATTTCTGAGTTTTTGTTGTTTTTTTTTTTTTTTTATTTCTATTGAGTGTTACAGGTTGCTGTTGTCCTGTTTCAGGAGAGGGTAGTGCTGCAGAGCTGGGAGGTGGTGGTTTGGCAGAACTTTCCCTCAAAGCAGGCTGGCCAGTGCTGAAGGGACAGCTGGGTTCCTTGCACACTGATGGACTGGTCTGGATAGGCAGATGGGAATTAGGTAGAAGGGAGACTTAACTGTGGCAGTATGAGTTCTCTCTATGGAGAAAACCTCAGTGAGGGTGATGAGCTCATGGAATGGTCTCTCAGGTGGAAATTTTGCAGCTAGGATCTTTCGAAGCCAGGGAACTTCTCATGAGGATCAGACATTCATGCCTTAGCACATTTTTCATCCTGATATGCTTGCCATAGCTTGTGCTCGTGTCAAAAATGTCAACCTGCATTCCCTCAGAGGATGTTCTGAGGAGGCCATTGAGTCCTGTCCGGACTTGCAGGACAGGAGGTGGGACAAGGCTTGTAGCTGTGAGGAGCACAGTGTAGGCTTGTTGATCAGTCACTGCACCAGAGTATATGTCAGCTGTCATCTCCAGTCAAAGCCTGATGGCAGCCCCATCAGTTCTGTAGGGAGGGATCTGCATCTACTGAAATGGAATAATTCTAGAGCACTCCAGGAGCACAGCTGAGGTCACAGGTGCTCTGGGCAGGCCATAAAACACAGTAACTTGTACAGCTGGTCCAATGCACTGCTCGTTGCTCCCCCCCAGGAGGAGGATTTTAGGGTGTCAGTGTATGTGGGTCTGATATTTCTGAGTCAGAGGTTTTCAGCCTGTCAGTGATAATTCTCTCAAGCAATCTTCTCTTGGGAAGAAAAATCAGCCACTGACAGGCTGAAAACCTTTCAGACTCAGAAATATCAGGCCCACAAGTGTATGCTACCTTTCCTAGTGAGCTCCTGAGATCTGTAAGATCAACTGTAAGAACTGGTGTGGAGCAGAGACAGGGAGACCAGTGCAGCTGCTTTGGCTGCCTTTCCTTGGAAGCAGTGGCAGACAGGTGCTGGATACAGCCATAAAGCAGGAGCAAGGGGAGGTTCAGCCACAGGCTTGGAGTGTCTCAGTTGAGGGCTGAGATTCAAAGTGCCACAACCTCTGCTGAAGGTGCATTTGGGGTTCCAGGCCCCAGCAGACAGGCTGTGCTCAGGCACACTGCATTTGTTTGCCAAGCACCCAGAGCCAGGTTTTATTTTGGAGAGGGCAGTTGTGACCGTGGTGGTTCAGCCTTGCAAGCGTTTTCTTCATCTGTATTTCATGCCATTTGTTCTTTGATACGGGGCCTGGTGTTTTGTGAGCTGTGAAGTATGGTGAGCCTGCTTATGCAGGACTGCAGAGCAACAAAGCTCCTTGTAATGCCTTTCAGGATGGCTCCATTATTAACAGTGTCACTGAAAATATTCCCTTTTACTTAGAGGCCAAGTGTAGTCTGCTTCACAAATCATCCAGATAGAAGCTGTATGCACAGGCTTATAATTTTCTTTAAGGTATGGTATCTTTCTCCGTTAACTTTAAAACTAACACCTACACACACTTCCCTGTTTGGGGAGCTGGCACAGGAGACTGGTGTGGATTCCTGGCTGCTCCCACGTTTGACAGCAGATGTGTCTATGTTTCTCTGGTTAGAACAAAAACCGTGTGGCCTGGAGTCATTAAAACTTTATCCCTCAGTTATGTAAGAGCAGTGAAAAGAGAAACTCGGGTACCTGTGTGCTTGGCCAAACAGCCCATGGGTACCAAACAGCGCTGCCGCTGTGACAGTGCCTTTGGTCGGGTTGGTGTTGCTGTCTGAACACTGGGAATGAGGGCCTTGACTGAAGTGCATGTCAGGGTTGTCAGACAACTCTTGCCTTGCCTTTCCTGCAGGCTTTTCTGTTTTCACAGCACCTGTGATTCCAGAGAGCTGGCACACAGCTTCCATCGAACTGTCTGCCTGCCCCAGCTATGTTTGGCCCCGCTGTCTGTTCTTCACAGGCTGGCTGGAAGTGGAGGTTCTTCCTCCCAGTTCCTGACTCTGGCTCCCTGCAGTCGCTAGGTATCTTTGCCTCTCTGCAACCTTTGGCTGTGGCCCCTGTTCTACATCTAGCCAAAGGCTGCATCAGCTTCTGGGTGTTGCTGTCCCCTCCCACTCTTTCCTTTTCCTGTACTCCTCGCTCCAAGTTTCCCGAGTCTGCTTTCCCCCCACCTCCTCCAAATTCCCCCTCTGCTTTCTTCCCACTCCCCACTCCCCTCCCTCACCCAACAAAGTCTTAGGTTCTTCCCGCTTGTAATTTGTCGCTAATCAGCTGTCAGTGTTGGAGCAATGATGAGAGGTTCATCTCTTGCTGAGGGTAATGGCCTTAAAAGTCACCGAGTCAATGTCAATGGGATCGCTCCAATTCAATCAGAGCCCTGGATGAGGAATGGCCCCCGCTGACATTAGCACTCATTTTGAGCCCAAGCATCTGGGCCCTAGTAAATAACCATCAGTGGGTGGGTCCGGGGGACAGGTCATTAGCCCCACGAAAAATAAATATCGTTTCCCTTGATGGCTGCGAGTAATTTAGCTCAGACGAGGAAATTTCACCCTAGATTAAGTATGATGAGCCAATATCAGTCAGAGGAGGCCAAACAGTGAGAGCTTGATGAGATAGAGAGAAATTTATATGCAGCTGGCTGAATGCAAGATGAGTTTAAAGAAATTATGTTCTCCTCCACTCCTTGTCCATGTGCAGTACCAGGCACCGCGTTCCCGCTGCTGACGCCCCCTCCCCACGCCCTTGGGGCTCCCCCAGCGCACAGGCACACCCACGGTTTGTGGGCTGCAGGGTCCACCCAGAGCCATCCCTGCCCTGCCAGAGCCATCCCTGCCCTCCCAGAGCCATCCCTGCTCTCTGCCAGCAGCAGTCCCCGCTCTCCAGGCTCCGGTGCCGATGGCTTTCGCAAGCGCTGGCCCGGAGCCGGAGTGGCGGCGCCTCCTGGGAGAGGCAGTGCCGTGTCCCTGGGCCGCCCTGCCTGTTCCAAGACACCGAGGGGCTCCGTGGAGCCCTCCAGGCCAGTGCCTGCTCCTTCCCTCCTGCCTCCCTCTGCACGTTTGCTGTGTGTGCTTTTTGTGTTTGTTGCTTATTTAACCCATCAATCCTGCACACGATATGCTCGGCGGCTATTAATTCCACCCCTCCAGCCCCTCTTTATTGGGAAGCACACATGGGGAGTTGTGTTTTATGTCTGCTGGAAGCAGTAAGCAGACAGCGTCTCTCCCTCATTGGCCCAGCTCCGTATCCTGGAGCCGCGGCTGGAGGCTGGCTGGGGTCTGTCCCCCAGCTGTGGCTCGGAATACAGATCAGGCGCGCTGCAGTAGCCCGTGCGGCAATTCCTCTTTGCCAGGCTTTTCAGACGGACCCCGGGGGCGCTGGGACACAAGCGCAAGATGACCCCCGTGAGCTGGAATGCCAGAGGAAAACCAAAGCGGGACAAGAGCAGACAGAGATCAACAGAAGGCACATGTTATTTTGCAGAGGCATGAAGGAGGGAATTAGGAGTGGAAGGAAGCAAGAGGCCTTCTACAGCTAGTGCAGAAGTTGGCTGTCTTTTGGAGGCCAGTTTTTTTTTTTTGTGTTAGAGTGCATTAACTGTGCTAAGAACAGAATTCAGGCTAATTATGTGATACAGTTCGGTGTCTTTTTCCTTGATTTTCACCTACCTGGTGCATTTCCTTGTGCATGAATAGTCATCTGACTTCACTTACGTTTTCTCTTGGCCTGGTGAAACATGTCAGTCAGGAAAGACCAAGTGTTTAGCTTGTCTGACAGAGGAAAAAAAGAAAAAAGGTGGAAATCTGCTGGTGCTTTTTGATATAGATTGGAAATAAATATTCCATTCCGGAAAAGGTTCTAAATTTTTTATCCCAAACCAATGTAAAAACCTGTCCATCCCTCTGCTGATTTTTCCTTCTATCTGACTGTTACTATATTTATTTTTAAATACTGAAAATTCCTGAGGCATTAAAAATCAGTATTTTTTCCTGTTGATATGATATTGTTAGCTGAAGAGCAAGGCTGCTCATTGTGGAGGGAACAGGGATGATTTTTTTTTTGTGGAGATGAATCAGGAGAGCCAACAAAAGTGACTGCAGTGACTGACCTGGGATCTGTTTTCAAAGGTGTGAAAATCTTTGTGTCCTTCTGCCAGAACACAGAGGACATGGTTTTGACATACAGTGGTTCTTGGTGATGGAGTGAAGGTGACCCTCTCTCATCTCCAAAACTTGTTTTGTATGTTCTTCTCTCCACCTCTTGAACTTCTGCAGTTCTTTGTGTAGCAGAGTTGCAGGTTCTGTTCCTATCACAGCAAAAAATATTAATAATAACATTATAATAATACAACATAATAATAACATTATTATAATTAACAACATAATAATAATAACAATAGCTTTTATCCATCCTTGTCCCTGTTTTGAAAAAAAAAAAGGTAGACAGGATGACGTGGGCCTGAGCACAGATCCCTTTGGAGTGTGAAGGTCTGTGTTTGGAATGACTGACCCCACCTCTGTGTGTCCCTGAGCTGGGTCTGGCTGTGCCTGGCGTGGGTGGTGGCTCAGTGGCCTTTCCCACAGGCAGGAGCAGTGCACTGCAGGTAGAGATGTGGCTGTCAGCTCTCAAAAGGGCCAAAATTGTACCTTCTCTGCAGCAGGATGTGGGTAGCAGAATTCAGAGTTCTTTGCTGCGTTTTCCTGCAACAAATGGAGCTTTCCTCACTACTGTCTCTTGCTGGGGTGTTTCAGTCTTAAATACTTCCTTTGTGTTGTGCATTAAATTCCAGCAAACCCTAAATTCTGACCTGCATAAGCAGGTGCAAAGTTAGCAGAGTTATAGCCCTGTTGGGCTAACCCTGCCTTTGGTCCTGGGCCCACCCTGCTGCATTGCCAAAGCAGAAATTACTAGTCCTGGGGGTTTTCCCCCTTTTTTTTTTCCCTATTTTTTTTTTTCCCCTGCTATGTGATCATTCTCTCTGACACAGTATCTGTCACCTGATCTCGTGTGTTGGTGCATGAGCAAATTGATGAGCAAACCATTGACAAAGTCCTGATGGTGAAGGGGCTGATGATGAATTGGGGACCATTACAGGAGGTATTGTGCACGTTTTACCAGCTGACACCAAACTTCCTAATGCCAGTTTCCTTCAGTCTGGGAAATGGATTGGATGCTGACTTCTCCCAATTAAAGCAAGTGAGGTCATATACATCCTAATTACAGGCTAGCCTTTTGTGTCTAAATGTGACAGACATGTGCTTGGGAAATTGCTTTTAATGCCTAAATAAACACTATGAGCTCCATGGCAGATTTGAATCGCAGTTGGAAGTGCTCAGGCTCTGGAGTGCTGGGCTGACGTGGTGACAGCCACTTGTGCTGCTGACCCCTGCTTGGGATCTTTGTTTGTGGCACAGCACTGCCACTTTGTGTGGGGGCCCTTGCTCACCCTTCCCCTTGCTCTGGACAGGACTGCTGCACAAACATATGCAGCAGGATTGCTCAGGAGAGCCATAACAGCTTTCCCAGAAGAGGAGGACAGGACTGGGACAGAGACAAATTGAGTTTACACGAACAGCAGGGGCAGAGGAGCAAGCAGGTCTAAGAGAAATCCACAGTACAACACAGGATGGTTAAACATAGATTTTGAGTACTCCTGAGAAATCACAAGTGACTGCCATCACTATCCAGGCTGGGGGATGTCTCCACATGGGCAGATTCTGCTCCCAGGTACTTAGGGAGAAATCTGGACTGTTTCCAGACAAGCAAAACCAGTCACTCCTCATTCAGACCACAGGCATAATGTTGCCCTCCTGCATTAAAGCTTTGAATACAAGGGGATAAGATCTGTGTAGATATTCAGGAAGAATCTTTTGGGGATATATGCATGTTAAATAATACACTTAACTCTGGACCAAAGGCAATGTAAGTGTTGTGCTTTATTTGACACTGGAGGCAGAGTGCTCAATTTCCCAGGCAGCTTGCTCTTACTTGCATATGTATTAGTTTCTATTGGTAGTATTCCCTGCAGGATTGTTTAAACTGGCTAAAACCTCGCTTGCTATTTTCCTGTGTTTTTTAATGGTTGGCAGTACTCAGTGCTCACCAGCAGTCACACATACCTGCTGTGCCTGGCTCTGCTCGTTTGTTCCCTAGGGCAAAGCCTGTGTCTGAAGGTTGGAGCCTGAGTAAGGCACCTCCAATTATCTGTGAAAATCAGTAACCCTGTTTGTGGTGTCCAGGACAGTGGTGCTGTTGCAGAACAAGTACAGAGGAGTAGTGGCCATAGGCACACCTTGTCCTTGAGCTCTCATGACTTCTGGTCATGATTCAGCTAGGCACTTAGGTGTGTTCCACACTCCAGTGTGGTAGGAAGTGTGTTTGGGGCTCAGCCTGGGAGGATGTGCCTTGCTGCTGTACCACCTGAACTCTCTGAACCACGTTAGACTGACAGGCCACAAAGCCCTGATGCTTTACCTCAAAGAAGCTGTGCAGTCTCATTGGATCCCTTCAAACCCGGTGATCCTGAAGTCCTTCCCAGGTCCCAGGCACAGGCAAGTGCTCTGCCCATGTGTGTGTTGGAAGGGGCCCTGAGCACACATTTGTCTCCCACCCTGATTTTCCAGCAATGTCTTGCTCAGTGTGTGGATGCCATCAGTGGTGTCACCAGAATCACACAGGTGCCTTGAGTTAAATGTCAACAAAAAGATTTTTGTCACAGCAGGATGGGGTAAACTCTTGGGGTTTTCAAGTGTGAGGAACATCCAAAAAGCAAGGGTTTCTGTCAGGTCAGAGCCCATAAAAAATCTTTAAGGATGAAGGATTTTATTTAAAGAGTGACTTAATGTTTATCTTGCCTTCTAAGCCATGCTTAAATCAGGAAAGGCTTGGCTCAGGAAGGTGGGTATTGATGATGGCCTAATTTTTAGTGTCCAGTTACCTTGTGAGCCTTCAGGACTGTATCCTGTTTGACAATTGCCATATATTTTCTGGCTTTTGATAGCAATCTAACCAAGCCTTCTGTTCTTCAGAAGTAAGCAGCCTTAGCTTGGGACAGCCAGAGAGGTTTTAAAATCAGTGCAGTTAGTAGTGGGTAATGGGCATGGTGGCATTTGTGGTGCAGGGCAGGTTGGGCCCCAGGCTGGCTCCGGCCAGGAATGCCATTCAGGCTGCTGGAAGCACTGTGTGGAGGCAGGGGCTGGCAGAGGCAGGTTTAGCCTGCCCTCTTGGGTGAGCACAGCATCAATATGTGCATAAATTGAAATTGCAAGCAGCTCTCTGCAAGTGGGTGCTCGAGGTTATGTGCTGGCATAGGCACCCAGCTGGACTGAGACTCATCCTGACAGGTACTTTCCCATGGAACAGATCAGCATATTTGCCTGTGTGTCATGGCCCAAATCCTTTAATGCTGCCTGAGCAGAGCGTGCTGTCTGCCTGCTCTGTGGTGGGGACCAGAACGATTCCCTTGGCAAGCTGTATTTTCTCCTTTGAACTGATGGGTGTCAAACCCACAGTGGTGTCAAGACAGATGTGAAGTGCTCAGGGCTCATGGTAATGTATCATGCCCTGTTGTTTTATGTTGATAGCACACTGGCACAATTTACGTCAGCTATTCTGCCTTACCTTGAACTGTAAGGCACAGCAGCTGTTGAGTTTATATTTACAGCACTGTAAGTGTTTAGGCCATGCTTCTGACAAAGCACACACATATTTCATGATGCTCTGCAGCCTCGTGGGCTCTGACAGACCCTTCACATGGACGGATGGGGAAGCACTGAGTGAGAGCCAGAGAGGGGTCTGCTCTGAAGATGGGCTGTAAATTGCTGTTGAAGTAAGATGTTTCTTCTCTCCAGCAAGCAACCTATTTTCATGATGCTTGCAGGAGCTGAACTGTCTTAAAATGTTTCAGTGCTCTCTCAGATTTGGTTACAGCAGACTGGTCTGCGCAAAAGTTACCAGAGAAGTGGAAAGTGCAGAGTCTGAATGGGGTTTGTCTTCCTTTTCACTTTTCCTTCCTTTCCTTTCCCCATCCTTTTAACCCTGCTTTTAAACAGTGTTAGAGTTTAAAATGTGAATAAAATCTGGGAGCATTCATAGCAAGACTAGGTGGGGAGCTGTTGTGGAGTCAGAGCTGTGCCTGGGTACGTTGCTGAATCCCAGCCTCAGCCCAGGTGAGCTGAAGCATGAAATGAAGCCTTTATTACCCTGGGATCTGTGTGATGTCCTGGCACAAGAGAGGGCTCTTGGTTGCAGGTTTTCTGTCCTCTGCAAATGATGTGACATCAGCGCTGTTTATTTGGCTCGAGGTGGGGATAGAGGAGTAAGCAGGTCGTGCCAGTAAGAGCTTCATTCCTGGGGTGAGATGTAATAGCATCAACCAATCAATTTTAAATGACCTGCCTCCCGCAGGCACTGGGATTTCTGGAAGATGAAGAATGCTCAGGCAGCCAGAATAACAGCTCTGAACTTTCTCTAACTTCTTGGGAGGCTGTGGGAATGCCCTGCAGGTACAGGATGCTCCTGTCTGTGGTGGGTGCATTTGTCTTAGCAGAAATGAGACTAACATTTCCCAGAGAACATGGGAAGTTAGGTCTGCCCTGCTGCAGGCTCCTGGTGTGAGCCTGAGGTAGGTCGAGATCCTCAGATGTATTTGCACATTGATTCCCAAGTGATATCCTGAGGCTGAAGTGCCTCAAACAGTCTGGGTCCTGCTCTCTTTGGCTTCACACATACTTTGCCCTGCCACATTCAAGATCTATCCAGGCAAACCTGCTCCATCTGCAGAGACTGTTTTTCCCTCCCTCGTCAGGGTGTTGTGAGGATAAACACAGGAGAGATTGCCAAGTGCTTATTGATAATAGGAGCCATATAACTACCTGACATGGACATGCTGCTCTTTTGTTCATGTGCCTGGTAAGGAAAGTATTATTTATCCCTGCAGCATCCTCTGAGAATGGAGAGCTCCCTCTGGGCTGCACCTGATGCCTTCAGGCTCATCACTGCTGTCCCTGCCATCATCCTCTGCCTTATTCCCACACCCTGTAACCTACCTATTAGCTCTTTTCTTCATGAGAATTCATTTACAGTGAGCACCACCTCTGCCTCATCCACCCCTTCCCTCTCCCTCTGCAGAGCCCTATTGCACAAAAGCAAGTTCCTGGTAGGAATTTGCTGTTCCTTTTCTGTCCAGATGGCCCTTCTGAGCCCCACTTGACCTCTCACAAACAGGCTCTGGACTCAGAAGCAGGAATTAGCAGGCTTCATTCTCTACTTCACCACAAACTGTGAAGAGATTGGGCAGGAGGTTGGCTTCAGGGGGAGGCAGCGTATCGGAACACATTGGAAAAGCCACTTCATGCGAGAAAATGTGGGGAAGCAAATGAGCGATTGCTGTCGTGCCTGGAGCTGGGACTTGCTTTCCAACAGGGCTGGGTGTGCCCAGAGACTCCTGCTGGAACAGAGAACTCCCTCAGGTGTCTGGTGTAAATGTTCATTCCCAGGGGTCCCTTTCTCCTGGAAGGGAAAAGGAACACTCCTCAGTCCTGCTCTGGCTGCCCCTTTGGAGTCTGTCCCTGAGAGCCGCTTCCCTGGGCAGGGTGGCACCGTGGGTGCCCCTTCCTGTGCCTGTTTTGTTCCTGCCAGGAGTGGCTGTTGGTGATGGCCGTGGTGGGGATGGAACCCTCATGGGGAGGGTGGCACTGGCACCTCCAGGCTAAGTGACAAAAGCACACAGGGGAAGTTTTAGCAACGGAGGCCAAACCTGGCCTGCGTGTAACGGCATTTGCAGGTTTGGTTGTAGCAACAACCTCATGTGCAGGGGTTGAGTGGTCTGTAAGCTCTTCCAGCCTGGTAAGGGTTAGAGACTGGAGCACCCATAAATGGGGGTGGAGAAAAGTCATTATTGGCACTGCCAGCAGTGTGTAGGTGATGCAGTAGGGTCCACCTGAGAGTAATTCTACCAAATTACAAAATCAAAAAGTGTAAGACGTCCTACACTAGCCTAAAATGCATGGCCACTTGATACTCCTTTGTGCTTCTTCTTCTCTTTGACTCTCTCTCTCTCTTTTTTTTTTTTTTTTTTTTTTTTTTCTTCTTTTTTGTTCTCTCTTTTTTTTTTTTTTTTTTTTTTTTTTTTCTTATTGTCAAAGAAAATATTTAAGATTTTTAAGTATTTTAAAAGTATGAGCTGGCTATTTTAATAAAAATAGTCCTTTTGGTCACAGTTACATACTTTAGCCCTGGTTCTGTGCTGCTGGAGGCAGCTGGGAGGCAGCTTCTATTTGCTTATTTCTCTTCTCTCATCATAGCAGAGTTTTGGATCCTGTCATATCTACTTTTCCTCCTCTGGCTTGCTGACTGTTCACCTCAGCAAATCTTCATCAGCACAGAGTTTTGAGATGAAGAGCCTACTGTCACTTTTAGGCCATCCAGTCCCAGTGACATCTCTGTGGAATGCTTGTCGCTGTAATCAGCAAGGTTTCCAGTAGATGTGGATATAAATCCCAAATTTGACCGGTTTCCCCCTAAATCTCTGTCCTGGAATCAGGTACAAACTGTTTACCAAAGCTGTACCTGCCGCTGTTCCCAGGCTGAGGTTTTACCTGAGCAGGTTCTACTGAACTCTGAGGGTTTCATCCCTTGGCTCTACACTGGCAGCACTCAGAGTGCAGATTATCAAACACACAGCAAACACTTGAGAGCAGACATTCTCAGATTTCCAGAGTCACTCTCAGCAAGGCAAAGCTGCCTGTGTATCAGCTGTAGGAGGAGCATGCCTGTCCCCTGAATCGCCATCCAACGGAACAGCGAGATCATCCTGTTTGTGAAATGATGGCATTTTAATCCACTGGAAAAAGCAGCTTGAGCTGGCCAAGTTCCTCTTCTTTCTCCCCCTTTCTTTCTCCCCTTTCCAGCTCTCATTCACTGCAGCTAAACTGTGGCCAGAAAGACTGTGGTTCCAGCTATATTCTCTCCAGAACCGAGACATCCTCTGCTTTTTACTTCTGCCAGTAGCAAATTTTGAGGAGTGATTTATAAAGTTCAAGGCCTGGGGGCTTTGTAATGGAGACACTGACAGACCCTTAACTGGAGCATTGTGGAATGCAATGCCAGAATACATCAAATAATATTCGTGAATCTGCCATAATGCTGGACATTATCACTCATTATCATTGTAAGAAAGGGGTGATTAAACCGAGAGACATTTCTGGTGACAGGAGGCAGTGATGAGAATGAACCGACCTCAGTATACATTTAGAACTGGGAATAATGGGAAGTGGCAGGAAGCCAATAAGTGAACATGGCCCACAGCTTGGATCAATGAATTACTTTTTTTCTGCTTTACAGGAGTACATGGTGTTTAATGAAAAATCAATAGCCCCCTGTAACTCGGAGCTGTAATCAATCGTTTGACCTGAAGCTTTCCCTTTTTTCTTTCTCCTTTTCCTCCCTCCCCTCCCAGGGAAGGTGTCCTGGGCTGATGACACAATTCAGTTCTAAGGGGCAGTACTTCACCAGGCTCACAGAGGGAACCTGACAAAGCCCTGCTGCAATTTATACCAGCAGCAATGTAGGTATTTATATGGAAAATCTGGGGATGGACTTGGCCAGCTGTTGCTGCTGCCTTTTGCAGAGGAGTCAGAGCCATGATTATGGCAGGCAGGTCATGCCCATGTCATCCGGCCTTAGGCCCCTGGTGCCTGCCATAGATGTCCAAGGATGTTGTTTGAACATCAGGGAAGCGAGAACATCCATGTTGGAAGTTGGTGGGAAATCCACCCCAGCCATTGCCTGTTGACTTAAGAAGAAGGATCTATAATGCTGGGTGCTGGAGTGTGGTCTGTGATGTATTCCAGGTAGAAGTTGCTGTCTGAGTTTTGCAGTGATGTTGAGGAGATGTTGCTGGTAGTGCTGCAGGGTCTCTGCAGGGTCTTACTGGGCTGCACTGACAGCAGGTGTGATGTGGTGCTCATGTATAATTGCTCTTGATTTGTATCTGTGAGGACAGGAAGAAAAATCAGTAATAAACCTCTGCTCTCAGCAAGTCCCAGAAAGGATTGATTTTGGAAATCTAAGGCTTTAAGAGCTATTTGACTGGAGGTTTGATTGGTTGGTTGGCTGGGTTTTTTTTGGATTGTTTGGTTTTGGGTTTTTCGTGTCTTTCATCTCCCTTACTTGCTCATTGCTCTAGTCTTGTCACCAGCTACCAGAATCAAAGATGGTCTCTAAGGGAAGGAAACAAAGCATTGACAATGATGAGGATCTGTTTGCTGCAGGATTGTTCCCAACAGCCTGTTTCTGCTGGTTTTACTCAGCCTCTTTCTTCATGCTTCGGAGACAAAAGGGCACCTTTTTCAATGGCAAGGCAGCTCTTCCTTAAGTGGGAAGGTTTTTGCTCATAACCTGAGCTCTGAGGCATCATCTCAGTCTGCTGGTTTAGGTCTCTCTTTAGGCACTGACAAAGCAGTTTTCTTTTTTGTTGCATTGGAAAGATAAATGGGTTAAACTAACATTTCCAGCATCTCTCTGCTTCCTCACTCCCTGAGCCCCCTGCTCCTTGTTGTAGCGCGGGAGGAGAAGAGAACAAGCGTGTCTCCGGGGTCTGACGGCTCCCTTCTGCTCCTCCGTGTCCGTGGTGGCTGCTGTGCCTGCTGGCTGAACGGCTGATCTGCTGGCACCGTCACAGCGCCGGGCCCTTGGCGGGAAGTGCGGCTCACGCAGGATTGCCAAGCTACTCTTTCCAGGGATTGTGTGTGCGCCACGACTCTCGCTTGGTGTCATGTGCTGCAGCCTTCTGAGTTCTCTTTCTGTGTGCCTTGGGATGCGGGAGTGAGGGGGTATGATGGGAACTGGGTGCGCTGGGGGAAAAGCTGGGGAGGAGACGGAAGGTTTCCCCAGGGGCATGGATTTAGTCATGCGTGTTTTGATCTGTTTTGGAGAGTTTTGGGTGGAAACTGGATGGGAAGAGAATGTTCCATGTCAGAGGTGCACACATGCCTGTATCCTTCTCTCCTGAGAGTGTGGATGGCTTCCTTGTCCATTGAAATGGTGGGACAGTGTTGGTCAATGCCCACTCTGACCCTTGGCTGGACAGGCAGATATGGCCCCAAGGCAGGCTGACCTCAGGGAAAACTGTGTGTTCTGAGCAGATCTCCACAACGACATGCATTCCCACTCCTTCTCCTCCATTCTCTCACCAGTGCTTTGCCTTTAAAGACTGGTCTTCCCTGTGTGACAGTCCTGCTGACCTCTTTGCTTGGAAAACACAGTTTGGGGTTGAGGACAAGCTCCTTGTACTTCTAGACTGTTCCTGAGTGGTGCTGGGGGAGGAAAAGACCTTACTGTACTGCGTAGGAATGTGTTTGGTTCTTTGAGTTCTCTTTTTCAAAAGGATTTACAAGATGATTCCTTGCCCTGTCCTACACACAAGATGATTCCTTGCCCTGTCCTACAGCTACTGAGATTCGGAACAAAGGGAGTGGGTTTCATCCAGAACGAACATGTTCTGGGATAACTGAGCAGCAGCAATTTTGGGGTTGTTCCGAAACTGTTCCTGAACTGGGAGAGAGAACTGGACACAGCACTCAGAATATCTGCACTGGTTTTGTATGTCATGTTTGGCTCTGAAGACATATTTATTGCTTTTATTCCTCTGTGATCCCAGTTGTGATGCTGTTGTGCTGTTGTGGGTGCAAGCCAAGCAGTCTTCACTGTACTCCTTTTCTGTCCCACATCCTAGACCTTCACCTGGTCTGAAAGAGGACTGGCTGAGAGCTTTGGGAATTGGCTTCAGGAGGGATGATCCCTTAAATGCAAGGAAAATGGAGAGTGGAATTTTTTGCTGGAGATCTTGCTCGCTCCCCACTGCCACATGTGTGGCTCTGATCTGCCTGCTCAATTGCTGGCCCACTGGGTGCAGCAGAATGCAAAAATGGTGCTGGTAACAGTGCTTGGAGTCAGAGGGTCCGTGAAACTCCCAGTGTGGCTGATGCAAACCTCCTCCTGCCAGTGGAGCGAGTGAATCCACAATAACCCTGCATTGCTGCAATGGCAGCTTGGCAGGTGGCTGCGGAGCAACGAGGAGCTCTCAAGCTGTGATAAAACACTGCATGGCAATGATGTAACAGCCACATCCCACCCGAGCCCGTGTGCTGAACAAAAAGGACCAGCTTCTCCACGGGTGCAAACTGGGGGAGCAGCGCCGACCAGGATGGTCACCCCGGGGCTGCTCGCCCAAGCCTCTCCATCAATCTCTGCAGTGCCATTTGGAGATGAACCTGTATTTTTATCTTCTGCTGCTCGTCTTAATTGATTTCTTTTTTTTTTTTTTTTTTTTTTTTTTTTTTTTTTTTTTTTTTTTTTTTTT